>CM024522.1:7087510-7674818 GCA_014182375.1 Eucalyptus virginea
TCACATGCAACGTGATATGGCAAACCAAATGCAAGACGTGGCAATTAGATAACAAAACATAGCAATAATTACATACAACATGACATGGCAAATCAAAAGCAAGATATAACAATAAAATATCATGATAACAACCACATACAAATGATATGACAAATCAAATGCAAGATATGGCAATGAAATGACATGATATGATAGTACTCATACATAACATGATGTGCAAATCAAATGCAAGGTATGGCAATGAGAAGACATGATATGGCATGACAATAATTACATACGATTTGACATGACATAGCAAATCAAATGCAAGACACCATGGCAAACTAGTGGCAAGCTATAGCAATTAGATAACATGGCATGAAAATGAACACATACAACATGACATGGCAAATCATATTGAAGACATGATGATGTGATGCATAGACTACACTATTTATGAAGTAATTCCTTTGATTTGCATGTTACTCAAACATGGCGGTGTTGACGCAGAAACACACCCTTTTGCCTTTTGACCAGATCAAAACAAAATCAACATTTGATTTTTCCAACCAAAATCATGAAATAAAAATAGCATGTATGAGTCTCAATGCATAGTTTCGAATCGTAATGTATATTGACTTTTGAGTTACAACTACATTGTCATAGTCTATCCTACCCTCAATCTCAATCCCTTCGGTACATGACCTATAGGTTGGCTCTCAAATAAAGGATGTCCTAATACAACACCCCAATAAATCTGCCACAATATATCCCCCCAGACTACACCGTTTATATATCAGCAGCAACAACTAAAGTGCATTCTATCGAATATCCATCATAGCCAACATTATAACAACATATTTTCAGATCTAAACAAAAATTATGATGCCCTAGTAACAAGCATAGTTCCAGTGACATTTTGGGAGCACAACAACGTGTCATATGACTTGAGATCTTATTTCAGTATTACCACGGCTTAAGAACTTGCATTTTTCGACTATTTAAACAAGCAACATATTAACAAATCCTAGGCTTTCGACTTTTCATTGTGGCAATACAATGGCCTAAGAGCATGTATACTCAAAGTATTCAAACAAGCAGCATATGGTGTAGTCTAGATTCTATGACTCTAAACAAACACTACCATGTCCTGGCATGCAGTTACATAATGAACTACTATGACTACTTTAAACATTTTGGTTTTGTATTGCTCAACATCTAGTCTCTCCATTGAATAATCTTCATAAGGATCATCTCGAAGCTATTCATTGGAAAATTGTTGAGTAGATCAATTCAGCCATTGGAGCCAATCAATCTGAGTTTTTGTATATTTGGTCATACATTCAAATCTTCAACTTCCAAAAATAGAGTAGATCAAACTATGGAAAGTAACTTGTCTTCAAGGTGATTATTAATCAACCAAAACTTGCGTTATTAATTTCTTGCAAGTAGATATTCTTTGATATCGTTAATCAATCAGTTTCTTCCAAAATGGGAATTCATAACATATCACTAGCTATTAAATAATAAAATGGAATAATTCCTCATGAGATATTTTCCTCCGAGCCTGGGAAAAGGTTGTTGTTGTTGAGAAAGCTCCTACTAGATTTTGAAATTAACAAAACTTTCTTGTTCTAACACTTATTCTAGAACAAGTTTTAGTATAGTTGGTTCAAGTTGTTTCTGAGGAACTATTGAAGATTTCTATCAAAGTCTATTCCATCTCAAAAGCATATCCTACTCAAATGAGTCTAGAACGAGGAAGAGTTCAAAACAAATTTATCAAAGTCACAACTCGGTCCCAGAATGAAACTACTTTAGAAACTAATAAAAAAACGACTAGTTTCCTAGCAAATGATTTCTCTTTTTATATATAAATACATTGATTCAGTCAATCACAAATTGACAAAATTAATCTTGAAGATAAGTTCCACATGAGAAAGTATCATTTATGGAAACCAAGGTTCTATTTCTATGGACAACCAAAATCAAGTGAAAATTCCATTCTTGTCTTCAATGGTCACAAGATCTCTTTGAAATATTCTATCCAATAGGTAGATTGGAAGAATTTCTTCCGAAGAATGTCTAATGGCTAGTGTTGCATGGAAGTGCATTTAAGGAGGTCATTCGGTTAAGAAAAAAATGGGAACGTGAATGTGACATTCGAAGTCTAAATCTACTATCAATTACTTGTCTTCGTCTGTGAGCATTTCAAATTGTGATTAAGAGAGAAAATTCAAAAAAAGTGTCTAGATGAAATAGTGTGATTTATCATTTGAAACTGCTAGTATGAACACTTAGAGGGGAGTAAATAGGTGTTTAAAATAAACCTTGGCAAAAAAAAATGCAGAATAAAATAAATTTCGAGTAAAGTTTGAATAAGGATCATACTTCGAAATTGAGTTTGAAGAACAACAGACTTTGAATGAGTTCAGACTTTAGCAGTTAAATAGAACTTTAAACAAAATAAAAGATTTAAGGGAAGAAAATAAGAACACAGAATTTATAGTGGTTCAGCTTAGGTCAAGCCTACGCCCACTCTCCTACACTAACAACCTTCTAGCTGGATTCCACTATGTGATCAACAAGAGATTACAACTTTAAGTACAAACACTCATTAGTAGATTTTACTATCTTACTAAGTTACTCTTTTGGTATTTTTCTCATAATCACAAATGTTTAAAATCATGAAAGACAAGCGTATGATTGAAGGTCACTCAAACTTTGGAATTATAAATTCTACGCTCCGTCCCTTACTTGCTCATCGATCCTTGATCTCTTTAAATACTCCTCCACTTTCAAACTAGTTGTTGGACAATATCTAGAGAATCGTCTTCCAATATACCCTTTAGAAAAATCTGTATCTAGAAGATTTAGTAGCCGTTGAGTGACAGAAGTAGAATCTCAAATTGATTCTGATCACCCTTATAAACAGAATCTTGGTTTCCATAAGTAAAGCTTCTTCGTTTAGAAAGTTCTTGTCTTCAATATCCAATTGTTAATCAATTAGATTGAGTCAATCAAATTGATCTTGATGTAGAATTCAAACCAGATTACTAGTCGTTATATGGTTGGGGCTTGTGTTATGTTCTGTCAAGTTGTCTCGTTCTGAACATGCTTCGTTTTGAATCTACTACGTTCTAAACTTGTGTCTCGTTTTGGATGTAAAGTCTAAGAGTCTTCAGACTGAAGTAGAGTCTAAGTGTCTTTAGACTGAAATAGACTTTATAATATGGACGTAAGTCTAAACATATTTAGCGTTAAGGTCTGGACACAGTCTGAATAAGTTCAGCTTCAACATAAAGTCTATCTTCTGGTTCTTCCAAGTATAGACTTTGACAATATCCTTTACTTGTTCTATCATCTGCATTGTCTGTTACTCAACCATTAAATACGTTAATAGCTTTTGATTTATTTTGTCATATTCAAAACATCATAAGAGATTTCCCTAACATCATTAAGTGTTTGCACTCATAAATTATAATATTCTATTGATTTTATAGTGAAATCCAACCAGTAGACTATCAGCATGGAAGAATGGATGTAGGCTTAATCTAAGTCAAACTACTGTAAAATTCATATGTAATTCTCTCTTCCCTTAACTCTATTTAATTAAGTTTGTTGCACACTAACAAGTTATTGCAGAAGTCTGGTGTTTCACGAAACTAATTTTGATTATTTTCCAGACTTTGTTGACAACTTATTTTATTCCACAATTATTTGTTAAGATTTCTTTTAAACACTTATTCACCCTCCACTAGGTGTTAGTACTAGCTTAATCAATTGGTATCAGAGCTTGGTGCTCATCTTATTGGAGTGTTTTTTATTTTTTTTTTTTTTTTTTTTTTTTTTTTAATTTCTGAGCTAAAGATCTTCAATGGCTAATATTTTGGGATTCATTGAAGGGTAGAACAACACCAGGACACCTTATTTCAATGAAAAGGAATACAATGTGTGGGGAAAAAATTAAGGTATTCCTAAGATCCAGAGATCCTCTAGAATGGAATGTTGTGAAAAGAGAAATTAATCCAAAAGCTGCTTCTACTTCATATAAGAAGAAGGAAGTCATAGACAAGGATGCTAAATAAATCAAATAAACATAAATAATTAAGAAACATACTCTTAATGCAAAAGTCATTTATTTCTTATATTGTACTTTGTCTCCTACCGAGCATAATAGAATACCTTTATGTGAAACAGCTAAAGAAGTCTGGAACAGACTTCATGTCACTTATGAAATGAGACAAAGGTGAACATCATGCTTGGCCAATATGAGTCTTTCACAATGAAGCCTAGAGAATCCATTGGAGATGTGTTTAGCCGATTTACAGAAATTATGAACGGTCGAGCATATTGAAGACAATAAATTTTTGTTCCAATGAAGGTCAACAAACTTTTGCGAGGACTCTCAAAAGACTAGAATCATGTCAGGACCTCAATTCGAGAGACACAGAGAATTGTGCCACTATCCGTTGATGAATTTATTGACACTCTTCAATCTTGTGAAGTAGAACATGTCAATGATGAAGACGTAAGAAGTCTATTGCATTTAAATCTAATGCATATTTTGATGATACAGACTTAGATGATGACATGGATGATGGAAAACTCACTCTTATGATCAAGTAGTTCAAAAAGCTGAATAGAAAAGAAAGAAGGTCCAACTAGAAGAAGTAATAAAATCAAAATGTGTAGAAAATATCGATGAAAGATGATGAATCGAGTGGGGATGTGATATGTTTTGAGTGCAAGAAAGAGACACACATCAAGCCAAACTATCCATTGCTTAAAAAGAAGAAAGGAAGGAATGAAAAGTATAAGAAAGCACTAAAAGCACAAACTTGAAGTAATAAGATTTGGAGTGACGAGGAGTACACAAACATCTATTTGATGACTTGCTTAGACTCAAACTCAGAATCTGACTCAGACATAGACTTTGAATCAGATAAGGAAATTGAAGTAAGTCATTTTGATATTCCTATTAAAATGTCTAAATACATCAATGAGCTTTGTTTGAACCTTAAATCATCTCTTAAAAGGATCTTTGAACTGAAGAGGGAAAATTCTAAACTTAGACAACATGATATTTCTTTTTTTTTTTAAAAAAAAGTTTGAAAGTTTACAAGATGATTTTGATTATTTGAAGGAAAGCCGTGATTTTTATAAAAAGAAAATGAGAGTTTGAAAAAGGAATTTTCAAACAAGTACTACAAAATTTTCGAAAGGTTTAAAAATCTTGGAACACATTCTTTCTACTCAAATCCCTTATTACAATAAATTAGGTTTGGGTTTTAATAATAAAAGTGATCTTTTGATTGATTTTCCAAAAATCAAGGAGAGACTCAAATAGAGACCTCCTAGACTTACTTACAAAAATCATTTTCAAAGAAGTTTCACAAACTTGTTAGTTGAAGTGCTTTTAAATGTTCAAAGTGTGGAGACCTAGAACATTTTGAGAATAAATGTCATAAAGTCTAAAGACCCATTAAGAAAAATCGGGCAAAAACAATTACCACTAACTTTTCAAGTGATAACTCCATTTTAGATAGAGTATTTTAACTTATGTAAGCTTGATATTTGGTAATTGATATATTGGATGAATTTATTTGTAGGAAACACAACTTGCAGATTTAGAAGAGATCATGTGCATCATTTGCAAAAGATGTGAGGATCAATGTGTAATTTTTCCATGTATTTGTGCTGGATTTGCAAATCAATCCTGCGCCTCAATATTTTCCAGAAATTTCCAATATCTCTAAGGATATTTCAATATTTTTAAGGATATCTCTATATTTTTAAGAATAGTCAAGTATCTTTTAGAATATCTTATCTTGAAGAAAAAGCCAGCCAAGACCGATGGATTTGACCATAATTGATGCTAGGTTCAAAGAAAATCAAGATTATAAATCTTAAGAAGATAAAATCCTAATTTGTTGAGTCATATCCAAGACCTAATGGGAGGTTAACCTATGGCAGATTTTTGGAGGTAATATAAACCCCTCTTGTGCTGCATATTTCAAAGGGGGGAGAAGGAGCCTTTGAGCCACAACCAGATTTTTGGTTTTCTTAGTTAATTTTCATGTTTCTATTTTATTAGCGGAATTGGAGTATGTCAAGGAGAGAAGAAGAAAGCAAACCCGAATCTATTTGCAACTAAAATTAGTGATTTGTTTTAATTTGGCATTATTTTCTCTTCAATTTACGTTGTTAATTTAGCTTTAATTATGTTCTAAATTTCTTTTGAACAATGGATCTTAACAATGATTAATTGAGAGAGAAAACAGAAACTCCAAAGAGCGTCCATGAAGCAACTCTTGCCCGGTGAGATGCAGATTCCTGGAGTTCTAGCTATCGGAATGGGCTGATTTTTGGAGAGGAGATTCCTCTCACCATCCTCTTCATCTCCACCGAAGGAAATTGTTAGAGCTGGTCTACATCAAAAGTTATCCTCTGTCATTGATCTGTTCCTACTCTAGTTTGCAGATCTGGTTTTTCTTCTGGTATTCTTCGTTACTCAGGAGTTGCAACGGTGGGAATGGGCTGATTTTTGATTGGTGGTCTCCTACAACCTTCCTTTACATCCCTATCGAAGGATTTCTTCCTAGGTGCTCTAGATTTTGAGATCCAACCGGATCTGGGCGAGCGTGCATGCGTCTGCTCTGTTGGTTTAGCTACTGGGGACTGAGATTTTACTGCTTGACCTTTGCTGTGCATTTCTGGTTCTGATTCTACTGGTGTTCGTGCTGTGTTGTCGTTGGCTCTCCTTCTCTTGGTTCGGGTAAGTCTTGCTTTCGATGGTCCTTCTTTGGCTGCAAGCGGGCTGCAGTTCAAATGTTCGATGAAATGTTTGCAACTGTTGTTGCGGCCGAAAACGACACTAGAGAAGACATGTTTGCTGCTGGGGCTTCGAAGGGGCCTCCATCCCTTTCCATTTGCAACGATACACCTTCGGAACAACCTCATTTGGCCGTGGCCACAACCTCCAAATCTGGCCCTGCTGGACAAAGAACCAACCAGCAAGCCCCGCAAGAGGCCCCTTCTCACCAGCACCATTCTAGGGGACAAAGTCTCTTGCAGTCGGCCTCTAAGCATCCCCAAGCTAGACAAGTTGGACAGCAAGCTCCCCCGGCACATACGTGGGCAAATGTAGCTTAGCTTGTGGTGAAAGGATCAGATTTGTCATACATTCCACCATCTTTTGTGGACGGAAAACCTGTGGTTAAGTTGGCCGATGAAATACTTAATGCGGTCGATCCGAATGTCATGAATGCTTAGTTGGATATTTCATAGGAAGGAGGCTCCCGCTCGAACTCATGGAACATTCATTGAAAGGTGTGTGGGGTTCTAAACTAGTGGAAATCATGGCCAATGATCAATGATTCCTCTTCTTTCACATTCCCGATCCTATGTTTCGGAGGAAGATTCTAGAAGATGGCCCAATTACCGTAGCTAGAGTACCCCTTATTCTCCGGCAATGAGAGCCACTCATGGACCTCAAAAAGGAAAACCAATCATTCGTTCCGGTTTGGATTTGATTGAGGAACTTGCCGCTAGATTGTTGGTCGGTACCGGTAATAAGTGCTATTGCGAGCGTGGTAGGCAAGCCTTTATATCTAGACCAACGAACGGACCAAATGAAAATGGTCTCGTTTGCCAGGGTATGTGTTGAAATCCAGGTGAACCAGCAAAGGTGTAGAACCGTTGAAGTGGTCTTGAAGGGAGTTTCTCGCTCCATCACTATTGACTTCGAATGGCTCCCGATTGAATGCCCGGTCCGTGGTACGTTCGGCCATAACTATCAAGCTCCCTCTTGTGCACCTAACCCCATCGAACAGAGTAAAGCTCCAAGGCAGCCTTTGGCCGATCCAGCTCCAGCGACTCCTGTTGCAGACCCTATCCTCATTCCGGTTGCAACTCTTCCAAATCAGCAACAAGGCCCGGCGGTCTCCGCTCCTTTAGCCCCTGTTGTCGATCCTATCCCTGAACCGATTGCACCAGAAGTACAGGCTGCTCTGGAACAGCCTTGGAAGCAAGTTAAAAGTAAAAAAAAAAAGAAGCACTAGCCTTCGAAGGAGGCAATATCCTCTCGTCAAGGCAATGCTGGCGAAGAGGGACAATCCAAACGGTTCAAGACCCCTGCTCCGGTTCAAGCTCCTGCTCCGAAGAAGGCTATTCGCAAGCCACAAAGGGGATCAAGTGCACCTCCGGAACACCATTTGGAAGTGATCCTACCGCTCGCCTCCTTAGAAAGATGATTCCAGGCCAGGGAAATGCCCTTTACTGACCAGCGACCAAGGAGAGGAGTCAAAGGTTGCTGCCACTTTTTCGTGCTCTGAGGAGGATGATATCAAGTCTCTCGACCAATCCAATCCTCCCCCGAAGGCTGGTCCAACGAGAGTGGAGACTATCCAAGATAGATTGAAGGCTTTAATGCCGGATCCGATCCTAATGGTGAAGTAAGGGGCACCGGCAAATCCACGCCGGAAGCATCCAAAACAGAGGTAGGCCTCTTGCCTTCCTTGTTAGCTCCTATTGTAGCTTATATATACATACATATGTATTTTGGTGTTTGGAACACTAGAGGTCTTATGGACCCGTTGAGGCGATCCGAGGTTAGAAACTTCGTTCATTCTAATGGCCTTTGTCTGGTTGGTTTATTGGAGACCAAAGTGCCAGAGTATCTATTTCGGTCCATGTCTACTGGGCTTCTGTCGGGTTGGATATGGGTTGCCAATTATGAGTCCTCTCATAGGGGTAGGATTTGGGTTGGTTGGGACCCGTCACTAATTGACTTTCAAGTGATCTCTTCCAATAGTCAGGCGATCCACGGTGGAGTTAAACTTCTCACATCGGGATTGTATTGTTGCACCTCGGTGATTTATACTGAACATTTGTTTATTTCTAGAAAACCTTTGTGGGGGGACTTGATCCGATTGAGTTCTTGTGTTCGGGACGTGGCATAAATGGTGGTTGGGGACTTCAATGCCATCAGAGACCCATCAGATCGGATCGGGAGTTCGGATACATGGCTGCCCTCCTTTGATGAGTTTAATCAGTGCTTGATTCAGGCGAAGCTCAAGGACTTGAGATATGTTGGATTTCAATTCACTTGGTCCACCTCTTTCAGGGCTAATCGTAAGGCTAGGAAGATTAACCGGGTGTTAGTTAATGCTGAGTGGAGCTTCCAATTTTCATACTCAGAAGCATCGTTCTTGGCTTTGGGAATTTCTGACCACTTGCCAATGGTGGTTAAGGTTGTTCAACCAGTGCTACGAAAGAAACCTTTTAAATTCTTTGATTTCTGGATGGAGCATCCCTCCTTTCAGGACGTTGTATCACAAGTTTGGAGTGAACCAGTAGCAGGGGTCCCGATGTACAGATTGGTGAGCAAACTAAATACCCTAAAGACCGTCTTAAGTAACTCAATAAGGAGTCGTTCTCCAACATCTCCGAGAGGGTTGTAGAGTCCAGGAATGCTTTTAGATTAGCCCAGGTTGGCCTGTAGTAGGACCTAACCAATGAACTTTTCGCAGAGTTGGAAAAATCTCATAGGAAGACCTATATGGAGCGGAGGAGTCATGAGCAATCCTTTTTCAGACAGAAATCAAGGATCAGATGGCTCGAGAATGGTGATAGAAATACCAAGTACTTTCATCACTTCGTTAAGACAAGACATCTAAGGAACAAGATTCTCTCAGTTCTTGATAGAAATGGTCAGTTGGTCTCTGAACCAAGCCTAGTGCAGGATACTTTCGTCTCTCACTTTCAGGAGCTTTTTGCGCCACGTTCCCTATCATCCAACCCTGCTCTAAGGAATCTGCAACAAGTTATTCAAAGCCCTCTCAGTGAAGACCAGGTTAGTTTTCTCTCTCGACCCTTCTCATATAGAGAAATTCATGATACCTTCTTCTCCCTAGCCTGTAGTAAGGCTCCCAGGTCAGATGGGTATGGAGTTGAGTTCTTTAAGAGCAATTGGGAACTAGTAAGGCCATTAGTTATTGAAGCGGTAAAGGATTTTTTCATCACGGGGCGCCTTCTTAAGGAAATTAATAATACTATCTTAGTGTTGATCCCCAAAGTGCCTAATGCGACCTCGGTGAATGATTACAGACCTATAACCTGTTGCAACACGATTTACAAATGTATTACCAAGGTGTTAGCTAATCGAGTTGCTATAGTACTTCAAGATGCTATAAGTCCTTCTCAGAATGCCTTCGTCAAAGGCCGACGAATCCAAGATAATATACTTCTTGCACATGACTTATTTGCTAGATTTCATCTTTAGTCGTACATTCCTAAATGTGCAATAAAAGTGGATTTTCAGAAAGCTTATGATATGGTCGACTAGGACTTTCTTGAATTAGTGCTATGTGCTTTTGGATTTCCGGACCACCTCACTCAGCTCATTATGGTGTGTGTGCGCACTCCAAATTTTCTATCTCTCTTAATGGGGAGCTCCATGGTTTCTTCCCTAGTGGTCGTGGACTTCGTTAGGGAGATCCCATGTCTCCTTACCTCTTCATGTTGGTTATGGAGGTTTTCTCGGGAATACTCACCACTCGTGTGGCGTTACCTGTGTTCAAATTTTTCTGGAGGTGCAACGCTATAAGATTATCTCATCTCTTCTTTGTGGATGATATCTTTCTTTTTTGCCGAGCGGACTTGTCTTCAATCTCTCTTCTCAAGGAAGGTCTGGATATCTTCTCGGCATGGAGTGGACTGAAGCCAAACAACAACAAAAGTGAGATATTTCTTGCCGGAGGGTCAGTAGAGACAAAGAATGAAATTCTTCGCACATTTTGATTTGTCGAAGGAAAGTTACCGGTAAGGTACCTAGGGGTTCCTATCATCACATCGAGGCTCGGAAAAGCAGACTGTGTGTCGTTGGTTGATCATATAACAGTCGGAGTCCAATCATGGAATCAGAGATTTCTTTTCTTTGCTAGCAGACTTCAGCTAATAAGGTCAGTCCTCCATGCGATCCAAGCTTATTGGGCGAGTGTTTTCACCATTCCTTGTGCAATGTTGGATCATATTGAGCAGATCCTTAGGCAATTTCTATGGAGGGGACCGAACCTTCAGAAGGGTGGAGCGAAAGTTTCCTGGGAAGACGCATGCCTCCCAAAGGAGGAAGGTGGACTTGGAATTCGTAGGCTGAGGGAATGCAACAAGGCTACGATGCTTAAGCATATTTGAATTCTATTCACGGATAAAGAGTCATTATGGTATAGGTGGATACACTCAACCTTCTTGAAAAGGAAGAGTTTTTGGGAGGTTAAGGTGCCGTCCCTTTGTTCCTGGGCTTGGAAGAGAATCCTATACCTAAGAACCGAATTCCGGCTATCTTTTCGTTGGAAGATCGGAGATGGTCGATCAACTTCCCTTTGGTACGATCATTGGCATATGAGAGGTCCTCTTCATCTTATTTGCTTGGATCCATTGATGCTAAGTTTCGGTTTATCCCGACATGCAACGGTAGCTAATCTTTTTTCACCGATAAGTCAATCCTTCAAGATAGTGGTCAAATCTTGGGAGCAGCCTCTCCCTATCCTCTCCAGGGAACCGGATCATTTTACTTAGACTGGTAATCCTTCCGGTCTTTTCTCAGTTGCCTCGGCATGGCACACTATTAGAAGAAGGAAGGAGAAGGTTAGCTAGGCATCCTTCATCTGGAACAAGGCTATCGCCCCAAGATATCAATTTAATCTCTGGCTCATTACCAAGAATCGTCTTCCCACCCAAACACGGCTTATGTCGCATGGCAGAATTAGGAATGAGGTTTGTGCTTTTTGTAAGCTAACGCCGGACTCCATCGACCATCTCTACTTCGGGTGTTATATTACGGCTCGCATGGCCTTCTTTTGGGCGGCTAGATGCAATCTTCCCTAGCGAAATAAGACCTGGATCGAGAACCTTCAATGGGCTATGAAGTTTCTCTCTAGTAAGGACTTCTATCACTCCATTGCCCGTTTTTCGTTTGGTGCCCTTTGCCATATTATCTGGAGATATAGGAATGACATCCTGTTCAGAAACCACCATGTCGCGGTTGCTACCGTTAAAAATCATCTCATCAAAGTGGTTAAGGATAAAGCTCTTACGTTCATAAACGTGGACAATAATCCTAGGAACTTGAGACTTCAGCGTAACTGGGGGCTTGACCCTTGCATTTTCTCTCCTACTTCAGTGTCGCCTTAGTCGCCCGTGGTAGGGATTGAAAAATGCTTTTGGAAGGGTTGAGTGCTGAACAACATGCTGTCTGCTAGTCGTCCTCGGCTTTGGACTTGTTGTGGTCTCTCTTTGTCCTTTTTCTCCATTGCTGGTTAGTTGTTTTTTAGGAGTCTATTGGCCCTACGTGGCTTTCTCTTTTCTCCTTTGTTCCTTTGCTTTTCTTAGGCTGTTTTGCGCCTTGTTCCCGCTGTTGTGGTGCCTCTCTTGTTTCCGACTCCCTTTCACTCACGCTAACTTGTTGTCTTGCTGAGTGAAAGTTTTGTGGAGCCGGTTTTGTAATTATTGGTTCAAAGCTTTTATATATTATTACTTCTTACCCAAAAAAAGAAAAAGAAAACAATGATTAATTGATTTTCAAGACCTATTCATGCAATATGATTGTTTTGATTGTGGTGTTCTCTATCATGATCTTAATGCTTTTAGAAGTTTGCCAACTTTTAAATGATTTTTAATGTATTCATGATATCGGGCGGAGACTATATACATGAGAACTAGTGATATTGATTCATAAATTAAATCTAAGTCAAGATACACTAGATTGTTTGTGTGGTTGTGGTAGTAGATCTAGGTTGGGATGATTTAGATTAAATCCGAAAATTTCCACAAGAACTTAATGCTTTTAGGTAGTGTTAATTCACCTAAGGTTAGTGTGGGTTAACATACCTAATTAGAGATTATTAGACCAAGGTCAGCTTGTAATCTAATTTAGGAAAATTTCACCAACACAATTGGAAATTAATTTATTGCATGACAAGTTAAGAAAATTGATTATGAGTAGTTAAGTGAAGTTGGATACTCTAACGCTTTGTGATCTTGGTTAAAATCTTGAAATTTACCTTGATAATTTTCGGTTTACTTTAAATTAAGTTTATGTTGCAATGTTAATTAGCTTTTGAAATTCTTTAAATTTCGACTCCTTTATAATTCAATCCTTTAATTGGTTTAGTTTACTTTGTACTTGCATTTCTGACTTGGTTAGCTAAATTTTTGGATTGATCACTTTCGGTAAGTAATTGGATAATTAGAGACAATCCTCGTAGCTCTGATACCAAATTGAAATTTGTGAATGAAGAGAAAATTAATATTTTGTTTATTGACTAATTAGTAGTACACGTGCTTATTTCTAGGATTTACATAACTATCTAAAGTAACAAATAAAAATAAATTAAGGAGAATACATAGAATCACATAATCATAAAATATCCTAAATATATCTCCTTAACACTTGGGGTCCCTTTTCTCTATTTAATACTACTTTTCTCCGGCACCGTCTCAATTGTGATTCATGGTCAACTGCACAGTCCGGTATTAGTAGTAACAAATTGGTATCAAACGGAGGGCCTACTTTAGAGCAATTTGTGGCTTTTGTTACTTGTTTGTCTGATTGCTTGTGGGACTGTGATTGTGATGGATCCCGCGGCAGTTGAGGTTGAAAAAATTAACGGAATGAATAGCTGGAGCATGTCTTGGATAACGATGCGTGTTTTGCTGGTGACCCAAGGTTTGGCTAAAGTATTCCAGAGTAAAGAAAATTCATCTGCAACTATAATGTACTGCCGTTAAATTTGTCTTATGAGGTTATGTTGGAGGTGGCTAAAGGGCTGGCGCTATTGAGGTTTGGGCTAAGCTGAAAAGCCTCTATGTGACAAAAAGCATAAACCGTTATATATATTTAGATTATTTGCGATATTCTGGATATTTATATTTAGATTATTTAACATGAACAATCACTTGTCCCTCTTGAGAAGGATCTGGATGTTTGAGGGCACGTCGATGAGAATCCACCCAGACGAGTTTGACAAACTCATCATGGATCCGAAGAATGTTGAGGAAAGACTACATGACAAAGGCCAGGCCATGATGTTTGCTGGCTTCTCTATTGGGCTCATGTGAGAGCCTTTGTGATTCTCTAACGAGACGGCGCGACACAATCACCTTGGAGGAGGTTACGATGGCCTTGTCCTCAGAGGAATGGCATAAAAAGTTACGGGAGGGTAACTTCACGTAGGATGTAGCGGACGTTCTTATCATTCGAGGTAGACGAGAGAATAGACATTCGATCAACGGAAGTAAAAGCATATTAAAATTGTGCCTTGGAAATAGTAGGGGTCGTAGGTGCTTTGTGTACCATAAGCAGGGGCACACCTCCAAAGGAAGTGTGCGAAAGCTGAGGAAGAAGGGTGTGAAGCATGATGCCAGTAACTTTGGTGTGTCCAGTGTTGCTGAGGAGAGCATGAGTTGGTATGGACATCATGCTGGGTGAGACCATTGGGAAAGTCCGGTTACAGATAGGTATTTGATTCGTGGGGTTCATAGCACATGTCCTCATAAGAGTCGGTCCACCACTTACCAGTTTGTAGATGGTGATAGAATTCTCATTGGGAATAATGCAGCTTACAGAGTCGTTGGGTAAGGAACTGTAAGAATCAAGACTTTTGGCACGATGGAGTGTTATGCAAGCTATAAAAGCTGGACACGTAACAAAGTTCAAGAAAAATCTTATTTCTTTGGGCATGCTTAACCTTATTTCCTCGGGCATGCTTAGTGACATTGGATGCAAGTACACCAGCAAAGATGAAGTGCTGAAGTTCTTGAGGTGTTCTGATAGTGATTAGGGCGAGAATGTGAGCTCTTGGTATCATTTACTAGGTGAGATCATGGCAGGGACTCCTACTGTTCCAATGGAAGAGTTAGATGTAAACATAATTTGGTTATGGCATAGCGGCTGGGGCACTTGAGTGAGATAGGAATGGTAATGCTTAAAGAGAGGGTTTGCTCAGGGGGTTGTTAAGACAGGAAATTGGATTTGTATGAGCATTGCATCTTCGTGAGGAAAACTAGAGTTAAATTCAGTTCAGCTGTGCATAGGAGACTACATCCACTCAGATGTCCGAGGTCCTTTCCTTCAAAGGAAGGTGCCCGAGGCATGCTTGGTTTATTGATGTCTTACTGTTGTATTTCCTTGAGCATAAAGGAATGGTCTCTAGTCAGTTCAAGCAGTTGAAGACATTATCGAGAAGTAGTCATGTCGAAGAAGCCAAGTGCACACACATACTATTCCGTTAAAGCTTAAATCCATACAGATGTTCTATCATCCTAGCTAGACGCTTGTGATCGAGAGGATTAGCTACTCTTCGCGAGTGTCTCTATTTCTCCTTCCAAGATTCACATCGGCCACTCTTGAGGCCTCTTGTGCTGACTCCCTTCACCTAAAGGGTGGCTCATAGCGTTTAGGCCTTTCTAGGCTAAAGCAGACCGGGGTTAGTCTTTGACATCTTCTTCATAGAAAGCGTTTTTCCTAGTCCGATCATAAGTGGGACAATAGAATGTCTCGTCAAATTACTAGAAGCATGCCCGGGCTTTCTGACTTATGCCAACGACTACAATTACTAGGAGTGGTCCGACCAAGCAAAAGCCTCTGAGGCTAAGGATGTCCTAGTGGATAAGTGTGCAAGAAGATCTCTTTGATCGATTAACTGAGATCATCTTTGAAATTCAAGATGAAGCCTGAAAATAATTGAACAGATAATTTGAGCCCTTGACTGCTAGTGTCAGGAGTGAAAGTGCAAAGCAAGTTGAACAAACTGCCCAGATGAAGTTGCCCTCAAGCAATGTAGTAAAGGAAACAGAGTCAGATCATTATCATGTTGATCAACAAACTGAGAGGGTAATAACGATTGTTTATCATGTTGTCAAAGAGATGACTGATCCCATGACTGATAAAGTAGTTGCATGAGGGGTTCAAACCTTAGAGCCAAACTTTGAAAGGCAGAGAAGGGTTGATGACAATCTTAGAACCGATGTCAGGAGACTCACTGATGCCTTTGAAAATGAGATGAATGTAAGAAAGCTGTCGATAGTGCTCCTGGGGGAAATAAATTGAGACCTTATGGGAACAACGGCCATATAAATGGACATGCTCCCATTAGAACTGATCCAACTTCTCAGGAGAATAATTTCCTGCTTGAGTACTGCACTCAACAGACTAGAGCAAGCTTCGGAGAGGTATCTAATGACGACTTTCTTAAGTTAAGACTCTTTCCTAGCTCATTATCAACACCAACTTTCAATTGGTACCTCAATTTGCTTGTGAGTTCTGTTAAGAGATTGGTGCCATATGCAAGTCTAATTCCACACACATTTCTCTCAAACTGATCTTGGAGTATCCATGGTTGATCTAGCCAAGGTACAACAAGCCTAGAGAGTCCGTTGAGCAATACTTAATAAGGCTTGAAAACGAGAATCTTCCAGATGAAGAATTCCTCTCCCTAGCACAGGAAGGGCCCAATATTAGAGCCAAGAAAGAAATTTGGAGAAATTTTAGAGATCTCTCTGAACTGTCCCAGAGAGTGATCAAATATGAGGACATCCTTAGGTAAGTAGTTAACACAGAAGACTTCCCTATATACTTTTTGTGCAAAGTCTTGCACAAGCAAGGTTGATGCAGCAGAATTTGCGAAGGAAACCCCAATGATTTGCGATTTATTGAGTCTAAAGAATATGCAAGCTAATAAATCTTCTTGTCAATTGAAGAGAGGAAGGATTCTCTTGATATCAGAAAAAATGCCTAGATTTTTTAGCGGCTTTTGCTCAGCAACAAGATCAGGTTCGGGAGAAGTCGTAAAATTTCTTCTGATAATGAGCAGAAGTATGGAACATATAGGAAATGGCATGGTTCTCACTGACTCGACCAATGACTGCATAACATTCTGAATATTATTCAAGATCTGTTGGATTATAATGTCTCAATGCTGCTGTTTTCTGTTCTGTTTTACTATGTTTTACTCTGTTTTTTTATTAAAAAACAGCCAAGTTCATTTAGTTATGTATTTAGTGTTTTTGTTATTTTCTAGGAAGTTAATAGCACGTTTGTGTGCAGTTATGTGTTGCACGTACGTGAGCAGTTTTTGCTTTGTATTTAGTGGTTGTACTCGACAGTTTTTTTTCTTAAGCACAAGACGTATGCAAGTTTGTGTTCTGTTTTTTCTTTGTGCTTCTCTTCCTCATTCGAAATCTATAGCTTCTGATTTTCTGTTTCTTGTTTACTGTTTTGATCAGTAACAACAGTGGTATCAGAGCATGAATGATCTTGAGGGACTGTGAAGTGAAGCAAGTATTGAAGTGTAAAGAAGTTAAAGGGTGATGGAGACAGGGTCGAGTGGTTTCTCTGCGATGGCTTCTCCAGTATTTATTGGAGAGAATTATCAAGCATGGGCTGTTAAGATGACAGCATTTTTGGAGGGTCATGATCTGTGGGAAGCTGTGGAGGATGATTATGAAGTTGCTCCACTTCCAAATAATCCGACCATGAATCAAATCAAACTTCATAAAGAGAGAACCACAAGAAAAGCCAAGGCAAAATCTTGCTTGTATGCTGCTGTCTTGTCTACCATCTTTACCAGAATTATGAAGTGTGACTCTGCAAAGGCCATATGGGACTTCTTGAAGGAAGAATATGAAAGAGATGAGAAGATAAGAGGTATGAAGGTGCTGAATCTCTTGAGAGAATTTGAGAGGCAGCAGATGAAAGAGTCTGAGTCAGTGAAGGAATACTCTGATAGGCTAGTGGGGATAGCTGATAAAATCAGAGTTTTAGGGACTGACTTGAAGGATGAAAGGCTTGTTCGGAAGATCCTAGTGTCTCTTCCAGAGAAGTTTGAAGCCACCATAGCATCTCTGGAAAATACAAGAGACTTACCTGAAATATAAAGCTTGCAGAATTGTTAAATGCTCTGCAGGCACAGGAGCACAGAAGACTGATGAGAAGAGAAGAGTTTGTAGAGGGTGTGCTACAAGTTAGAGTGAAATCAAATGATGGAGGCAAAGGGAAGAAATGGATTCAGTCTAGAGAAAATGCTGGTGACTCCAAGTTTGTAGCAAAAGAAGGAAATTCTGGTGGGTCTAGCAAATGGAAGATGAACAAAAAGTCTTGTCAATACTGTGGTGGAACTAATCATCAGTTTTTTAGATGTTGGAGAAAGCCTGATGCTAGATGCAGAAGATGTCACAAGTTGGGTCACATGGAAGCCATCTGCAAAGAAAAAAATTACCAAAGAAGCGGAAAAGCACAAGTAGCAAAGTGAATGAAACGAGGAAGAGCACTTGTTTGTAGCTTCTTTTTCTCGAATCTTCTGTTGGGAATGATGCATGGCTGGTGGGTAGTGGCTGTATCAATCATATGACCGTAATTCGAAGCTGTTTAGGAGTCTAGACAGTCGATCGGGTCCAAAGTCGAATTGGCAATGGACAAGATATCGAAGTGCAAGGGAAGGGTACAAAGTGGCTATTGAAGGAAATCGGGAGGTGAAGCTGATCGGTGATGTTCTTTTTGTGCCAAATATTGACCATAATGTTAAGTGTTGGTCAATTAGTTGAGAAGGGCTATAAAGTGAAGTTCAAAGAGAAGGAATGTCTTATCAATAATGCAGATAGCAAAGAAGTGCTAAGAATTCCAATGGAGGACAAGAGTTTCATGTTCAAGCCACAAGAGATGCAACAAATGGCTTTAAAGTGCAAAGAAGAAAATGCAGAGATATGGCATAAAAGACTTGGGCATGTTCACAGGAAGAGCATGTCGTTTATGCGAGAGAAATAGATTGCGATGACTTGCCAAGTTTGGAGGAGGAATTTCCACGGTGCGAACTTGTCTTCTTGGCAAGCAAGCCAGATTTCCTTTCAAAGGAGGAGGCTAGAGAGCATGTGAAAAGCTGCAATTAATCCACACAGATCTATGTGGACCTATGTCCGAGTCTTCTCAATGGTAGCGGTATTTCATTACCTTCACTGATGATATGACTAGGATGAGTTGGATTTATTTTCTGCGAGCCAAGTCTGAAGTTGCTGATGTGTTTGTGAAGTTTAAAGCCTTAGTTGAAAATCAAAGTGGGAAGAAAATTAAAATGCTCAGGTCTGATAATGGTTCTGAGTATACTGCTCACAAGTTTAAGTTGAATTGTGAGCAAGCAGGAATTGTGCAGCAGTTCACTGCTCCATATTCACCTCAACAGAATGGGGTCAGTGAGAGGAAAAACATAAGTATTATGGAGATGGCCAGATGTATGATGCGGAGAAGATGTTGCCTAAGAAGTTCTAGGGAAGCGGCTAATCGCAGTGTTCCTGTTGAACAGATTGCCCACAAAGGCCTTAGAGAGGTCAACACCTTTTGAACTCTGGTATGGTGTTAAACCTTCTGTGAAAAATTTGAAGGTTTTTGGGTGTTTGTGTTATACTCATGTTCCTCAAGTCAAGAGGGACAAGTTGGATAAAAGAGCTGAGCTTGGAATCTTCATTAGGTACATCTCCAATCAAAGGCTTACGGGATTTTTCACCCTATGACAGAAAGGTGACTGTAAGCGAGAGATGTTGTTTTTCTAGAGGAAGATGAGTGGAATTGGATGGAAGGAAAGAGTGCGGAACAACAACAACAGTTCGAAAAACAACCTACAACGAGATGTAGAGGTTGATGAAGTTATAGATGGATTGGAAGACAAAGTGGATGATTTACCGTGAGAGGCACAAGGTCACTTGCTGAAATCTATGAAAGAAGCAATGTGGCAATGCTCGAACCATTTAACTTTGTGGAAGCTAAGGAGGATCGAGGTGGATTGCAAAGCAATGCGGGAGGAGATTGCAATGATCCAGAAAAACCACACATGGGAGCTTGTTGATAGACCATCTGATAAGAATGTGATTGGGGTTAAGTGGGTGTTTAGAACAAAACTTAATCCTGATGATTCTGTCAATAAACACAAAGCTAGACTGGTGGTGAAAGGCTATGCACAAATATGGGGAGTAGACTATTCTGAAACATTTGCTCCTGTTGCACGACTTGATACAATAAGGTTACCGTTAGCTATTGCAGCAGAGAAGGGGTGGCCTATATTTCAGTTAGATGTCAAGTCTGCATTTCTGAATGGAGAGCTTGAGGAAGAGATTTTTGTTGAACAACCCAAGGTTTCGGTATCAAAGGGCAAGAAGAGAGTGTATACGGGTTGAAGAAAGCTCTATATGGATCGAAGCAGGCTCCAAGAGCTTGGTATGGGAAGATAGATCGATATTTGCAGGATTTTGGCTTTGTAAAAAGCTTAAGTGAGTTACTCTTTATGTCAAGAAGGTGAATCACAAGTTGTAATTCTGTCACTTTATATAGATGATCTATTAGTGACGGGAATGATATGGAATTGATAGAGAAGGTGAAGCAAGATCTATTTGCGTTTTGAGATGTCGACTTGGGAAAGATGGCTTATTTTTTGGGTCCGGAAGTCAAACAGGCTTCATATGAGATCTTCATCTCGTCGAAAAAAATACATGAAGGAAATTCTAAAGAAGTTTCAGATGGAAGATTGTCGAAGTGTAAGCACTCCTATGGCTGCTAAAGAGAAGCTGCAGAAGAATGATGGAATAGATGCAGTAGATGCTTCTATGTATAGAAGTCTAATTGGGTGTCTCATGTATCTTACAAAAACTGACCCGGATATTCTATTTGCTTTGTGAGTGTTTTATCCAGTTTTATGAGTAGTCCTAGTCAGTTACATTTGATTGCAGCAAAAAGGGTATTGAGATATCTCAAAGGAACATTGTTATTTGGTGTGAAGTTTAAGAAATGTCAGAAGTTTAATTTACAAGGATTTTCTAATAGTGACTGGGCTGGTTCAGTGGATAACACGAAAAGTACGTCTGGGTATTGTTTCAGTCTTGGTTCTGCTTGTTTCTCCTGGTGTTCCAAAAAGCAAGAGATTGTAGCTCAGTCCACAGCAGAGGCTGAGTTTATAGCAGCTACTGCAGCTGCAAATCAAGCTTTGTGGCTGAAAAAGATAATGAAGGATCTGTGGTTGAATTCTAGTGATTGCATTGAAATTAATGTGGATAATCAAGCCGCTTTAGCAATATCTCATAATCCGGTTTTTCATGGCAAAACTAAGCATTTCAAGGTTAAGTTCTTCTTTCTACGTGAGGTGCAACAAAATTGTGAAGTTAAGCTGGTTTATTGCAGATCCGAAGATCAACTTGCGACATGTTCACAAAACCACTTCAAGCTGGAAGATTTGAAGTATTAAGAAAGAAAATTGGAGTATGCAGCAGAACGATCCAAGGAGGAGTTTGTTGGATTATAATGTCTCAATGCTGCTGTTTTCTGTTATGTTTTACTCTGTTTTTTTATTAAAAAACAGCCAAGTTCATTTAGTTATGTAGTTAGTGTTTTTGTTATTTTCTAGGAAGTTAATAGCACGTTTGTGTGCAGTTATGTGTTGCACGTACGTGAGCAGTTTTTGCTTTGTATTTAGTGGTTGTACTCGACAGTTTTTTTTCTTAAGCACAAGACGTATGCAAGTTTGTGTTCTGTTTTTTCTTTGTGCTTCTCTTCCTCATTCGAAATCTATAGCTTCTGGTTTTCTGTTTCTTGTTTACTGTTTTGATCAGTAACAACAAGATCATATTGAAACTAAAGAGATCAGATTTCTGAAGAAGAAAGAAATGATGATAATAGATGAGGATCCTTCTGATTAGACTCTTGAAGCAAATATGTTTGATTTTAATTGCGTGTTGGTTAAAGGAGCTGACACATCACTTTCATGGCAGAACAATAACAAGCTATCGATCACTTGGCACACCACTGAAGCCAATCTGCTATTATTCGTCTCTTGGGGGCTGGGGTGCTCATACCTTTACTTCAAGAAGGTGCAGGGCTATCGACCCTGAGGAAGTGACATCAGACTTCTTCTCATACAACTAATCAGTGCGCAGTTTTAGGGGTTTTTCCTGCACAACAATGGCATGCCATGGTACGACCTCATCACCTTAAAAGAAAGCATCGTGCAGTTTGGGCCTGCAATACAGGTCGATGGAAGTCGTGGTATATGGGACCAACCCAGAAGAGCACAATCATGAGTCTTAAAAAGGCCAAGCCATGCAAACTCCTACTAAGGGAGTCCCCTTCGTAAAATGCTCTTCAAGAGTCCACAGGAGCACATCCAATTCGGCATTGTCGCCTGGAATTTAATTGTGGGGTTTAGTTGGAGGCAGCAGGCAACAGATTAAGCCCCAACAAGCCACCAATGCCTTGTTTTCACCAAAGACCATGGCACCTCAGATTCAGACCCTTGCTCGCGTGACCCAAAAGGGGGTAACTCAGCACCATCGGATCTAAAGATATCGGATAGTAAAGCATTTGACTCCGGTAACTTTGTGCTAACAGAGTGTGTCCATCATTTGGGATCCTGGCAACACGAACAGAATGTCTGGTTTTGTAAATCAGAAAATCGAGCAATATCTCATTCAGGCTTCTTTAGCTGAGGCCAAGGGGCTACCTAGTGCTGGAAATAGCTCAAACCCAGAAACTTCGCTCGGCCTCCTGAAAATTCTGCACCGGGGTATGCAGAGCAAGCCACAGAAGTGGCTAAAAAGCTGCCCGAAGAAAGGTACTGAAGTACCGAAATCAAGGTTGGCAAATGTTGGCCATCGATGATCATTGTCAGCGGGCAAGGCGTGGAAAAGATCTCTTCAAAGAACTCGATTCTAGCTTCGACCATGGGATCGATTCTGAGGTCCTGAGAAATGGGACACCCAGCAACTTGAAGGGGCAGTCCGTTGATGTCCATCAAGTCATGGGATGCAACGTTCTGACATTACCCCTAAGCTTCAATGCTAAAGACCAAAATGACGTCAATAACAACATGGAGATCGATCAACCAGAGATCATCCGGGTAGGAGTTTCGAAGTCTTAACGAGTCTTGATTTTCCTAAATCAATTTTAGAACGACCAAGTCATAAGATGACAAATAATCTAAAACCCCAGTCTAAATGATGGTGTCACTGTCAACAGGATACTCATCGACAATAGCGCAGCAATCAATGTGTATGTTGCCATTATGTATGTTGCGAGCTCTTATCGCATCTTACTGGTCAAAGTAACACGCTGATTAGTCCGGTCTTCGAGGCAACAGATGATTATCACGTGACCTTTTTCTTCGTGGTCCACATAAATGCATCGTTCAGCGCTTTACTAGGCATAGATCGGCTGCATGAAAATCGATGTGTTCCCTCCTCTTTAATCAACTCATGCTTTTTATAATGATGATAAAAATTGATGTTATTAAAAAGCTAATCGACTGTAAACTTTAGCCAGTTCAAATCACGTTGAAGCAAAATTTTATGTAAGACCGCGAGGGTTTCACTCGTCCAGTCCAATCTCCATGAGAGGTATGTGCAAGGGGGATCGTTGCGTTGGAGAAGTGGTCAACCATCCGAAAATTCGACTATTACGTGACCTATGCCCCATGACAGTGATTTGGGAAACCAATGCTAGAGCCAACTGGAGGGGGGATGAACTTGATAATCTCCCAAAATCTGAAAAGCCTAGTCACAGTCTAGTGGTAGAAGGTGCAGACAGCAATAAAAGGGGAACTCTCTCTACCACTTATGCTTGATGTTGAGATGCATGTGTGAGTTACATTAAAGAAATCTTATATTGAAAACTTAGTGTGGTGTACAATAATAATAGTGCTGGGTGGTCATGAACCTCTCTTATCCCGACAACTATCTCGAAGGATGAGATTCGCACTTATAATTTGACCACCAACTCTTTTCACAATTGATGTGGGATAACCCCAGCAATCTCCTCCTCAGACCTCCCACGTTTGTTGGTAATGCAGCTCTAATACCAATAGTTGGGAACGCACAATAGAAACTTGATACCTTCATCTGAGTAGATCGCGAAGAGAAAACTCAAGTCCGAGCCTTTCAGTATATTTAGTTGAAATCTCTTTTACTCAAAAACTTAAGCCAATAAGTTATGGACCAAGTAGGTTACACATTAACTACTCCTCATTACACTAATTACCAGATGTGAGAATTTTTTAACGTAACTCACACGTGTATCATAACAATCTCCCTTTCACATATAAGCTCAAATGTTAGATCCACTCCTCTTAATTTAGTTTTCATTTTTCACCATTCGGTCGAAAAAAAAAAATCCCCATGCCCCCATCATCACTAGTCTCTTTCTGCAGACCGAATGGTGAAGTCTACCACCAGGCTCACATTGCTACAGCACAATGCCCATTGCCCGAAAATCACGTTAGTCATTAAATTCCTTCTTTAAGGTATTCACCAAACACTAAAATAGATTAGAGGCCCATCAATTTACCATCGATTTTGATGCCAATTCTTTGGAGAGTGCAACAGAAGCCTAATACCTTCATCTGGAGGGATTGCCAAGAGAAAGTCAAGTCCAAGTGTGAAGGTATGTCCAATTGAATATGTTAAGAAACTCGGATTTGGCTTCCTCTTAGCAATCTTCCCAGGTGAAGTTATTGGGCTTTTACTAGGCACTCCCAACAAGCTTCAACCTAACAGTCACACATAAGATATGAATTATTACTACTCCAACATTGGTGGAGGAAGCCCAATGAAAAGGCTTGAACCCATATGATAATTCATATTAAGAAATCAATGGAAGGCTATGTTTGGCCTAAATGAATAAGGTTTCTCTCTGATTATGTGGCAGCAACAAAGAATGATCAACAAGAGATAGTAGCAAAAGAGAAAGAAAGAGCAAAAAATCTAGAAAAAAATGATATTGTCTAGGTTTCATCAAACTGATGATCGAAAATTGATTTGTTGATCGATTGAGCTGAGATTTTCTCAACATGCTCGCAACATATTGTTCTTGAATTTGATTAGTTTGCTTTTCATTTAGATCTCCCTTCATTTGGTCTTTCATAGGTACAACCAAACTTTTGTTTATGTGAGATTTATCATTGATCTCTTATGAAACTCTTGTATATTATCAAGAATTGTGTTCTTGATATTGTTGCCACCATGTGCTTTTAGGACTAGCGAGAGAATAACTATGTTCACCCAATTTTGTTCATAGTAAAGATTTTGCGTGGACTTCGATTCCGTCCTTTTTTATTTTCTTTCACTGGGGAGGTTTTTCACGTAAAATTGCCTTGTGTTTATGGGTGCTTGGTATTTATATTTTAGTAGATATATTACTTTATTTTGTTGTTTCTATTGTAGCTAGCAAGTTCACCTAGAGGGGGTGAATAGTTGATTTTAGAGAATATTGACAAATTTAAAGCAAAATTGAAAAGGTCAAAATCTAAGTCCAAACTTTGAGTGCAAAGGTCAAATTTTGAACAAACTTCCAGAAATAGTTTAGCAAGTGTGCAATGAACAATAATAATATGTAGTAAGAGTTTAAGGATAAAAGAATTTGCACATAAGACTAATAGTGATTCAGCTTAAATCAAGCCTACATCCACTCTTCCACGTTGACAATTATTAACACTTAAATTTTGGTGACCGAGTCACTCATTTATTACAAAGGAAATTAGAGATTAATTTTAACCCATAAACCAAAAATATTAGAATTCAATAACATAGCATATGGTTTTAGGAGCATTTATTATTAAGTTTATATTTTTCATTAATTGCATTGGCATTGGATCGACAATGAATGGTTTTGGGGTTAAAATTTGAAAAGTTGAGCCCACAAAGGGGAGCAAAAATTCGGCCAAAACTGGGGGACAAGTGGCTGAAATTCACACGGACAACAGGCCAAAATTGAATTTAGTTTAATACAATATCAGCCTGTATAATTTAATTAATAATGTCTTAAATGGTATGGTGCATTACAATAATAAGGTCTAAAATCAGCCCATGAAATCAAGGCTAAACCTAGGTTAACATTATATATAGGACATTATGACTCACAAATAGAGCTTGGCAATTAGAATCTCAAAATACGTTAAAAGAAACACGTGAGAAGAGAGAGAGAGAGAGAGATAACCTTGGCCTTGTCGAGGCAAAGACCACCCATCACGCCGGTGCTCCCTCCACGATAGTGACTGTGGCTGACCCAGCAAGAACCGCTGTCCCTATTGTCATTTGCTGCTCGACATGTTGCTTCTTGCCTGAACCAACATCGTGCACCACCCTGCTGAGGAGCCCGACGTCCTATCGCTGTCGACACCAGGGTACTGCCGTCCTAGGTAATGAATCCCGATGCAAGCTCACCACCCCACCGTCCCGACCGTCTCGCTGCTACTTGCGATGGCTAAGCTACTCACGAAGAGCCCCACTATGCTGAGCTTGCTACCCAAGTTAACCGAGGAGCTCGACGTCCCGCCACCCGTTGCTTACCAGCTCAGTGACCCGTGCTTGCTGCTAATCCGCGACTCGAGCCTGTTGCTGATCCACAAGCCTTGGCGCTAGTTGCTGCCACTGTCCAACGACCTAGCCGCTCGTTGATCTAAACTGAGCTCCACGCCATTGTCTAAAGCTCACGACCGAACACCACCATCGAGCTGTTGCCTCTCGACGCCGATGATTGTTGCTACCCAACCCCCAACGACACTCTGTTGAGCCGAGCCACTACCCAAGCCATCGCCATCCTCTATCGTGCCCATGATCCACGAAGACATCCTTGGGCCAACTTTGGCCATGACCCATCACCACCCACCGTCGCACACGTAAGCTTGCCACCGCTCGCCGTTCATCGTCAAGGAGCTAGCTGCAATCTTAGTCCAATTCCATTAGTACAAATTTGGAAAGTTTATTTACCAAATTATGTAATTTTTTATCTTTATCTGATTTGAAATATTTAGTTTCCTACTTTGAGTGATTTGATATATTTCATTAAATATTTCGTTAGATAAAGTACATCTACAAAATCTTGAGGAATTACCCTAAGTTAAGAAACTTAATAACATGCTTGGACTACCATTTGATCTCTAACTACAAGATACGATGCCCAATGGTGTAGAAAATCTTCCATCCTATTCATAATCATTTGGATACAATTGTCGATATACCTGTTTCCAAATTTGAATAAATAACCTTCTATCAATATCCTTAACTACTTGGTTATGATCATGGTTTATTTCGTTACCAAATTTAAAGATAGATAATATAGGTTTGTGGATTACATTATCTAATCAAATATTTATTCATTATTTGATTGCTTTTCCTAAAAAGAAAACTCAATATATAGATAGGATTTGATTTGATTTTTTGCTAGTAACATTACCTATTTTAATTTATATTGCATGTTAGATTAGGTAATTTACTTATTCCGATTTTTAAAATAAAGAATCCAAAAATATTGCTCTAGATTAAATTAGATTCATTTCTTAATTTAGATTGCATGTCTAAATGTGGGGTATTTTTAATTCCGAATTTTAATTAAAAGAGAAAATACCAAAAAATAAAAATAAAGCGCATGTCACATAGTATTAGTTCACACGTTGGATGTCATTTGTTAAATTGCATGGTTAAGGCATGACATGTTAGACTAGGTTCATTAATATTTGCTAGTCAGTGGATTTGGTCATATCGTGCGACATATAGTTTGCATCTTAGGTTACATGTCATATATCATTTATTATAGATACACTTTTAATGTTATTGCCTTTGCATTGCACTCATTGCTTGTTAGTTTTAAGTAGGGGTGAGCATCAATTTAGGGTCAACCCTAGATTGACTATGGATCGGCCCAAACCAGCCGGTCCTAGTCCGGTTTCTAGGGGGATTGGGCCGATCACTAGTCCTAGGACCCTCGCACCCTATATTGTGCCAGTTGATCCTCAATTCTAGAAGTTTAAAGTTGATCCAACTCAGACCAATCCTGTATTTAATATATATTATATATTTTTGTCTACTCTAAATATTAATGCCTCCTACTTTATTCTTCTCATAGTCTAATTTATTGTGTAAATTAGAATGTAGAAAGAAACCCCTTATTCCTTGCCTCCGTTTCCTCACCTTGTGTGTTTGTTTTTATGGATTATTGCTTTTAGCAAGTGTTAAATTTCTGTTGTTACCTTATATTATATTTATGGTTGTTATATATTGGGGTTCTTAAATTGGTTGCTCAACATCACATTGTTAATAGATATGTAATTTAAAACTATGTCCTTTTAAGGAATATAAAAAATGAAAAAAAAAAAAATCTGTTGCTCTTGGGTTGACCCTTGAATCGAACTGGATCCAAAGGTGCGGCTTGATTCTTAGTCCCAAGCTCAATAGGGTTGGTCCTTGATCCCAAATATTGAGAACCAACACTATGAGGATTAGTCCCTATGTTAGGTGCTGGACTGCCCAACTTGGACCATGCTCACCCTTAGGTTTTAGGACTCATTAAATAAATGAAAACCCAAAAAATTGAGTAATTACTTATTAATTAGAAATCATATATAGTATTGTTGATTTGATTTTGTAGTTAACATTATAGATACTTTCATTATTATGAGGTAAGTCTTACAATTTATTTACCGCTTTATTGGGTGTTAAATTAATGATTTACGCACCTGCATGATTATCTCACATGTTAAAAAATAATAAAATAAATCTAAGCTACCTGCCAAACCTTTTTTTCATAAAAGAACAATATTGAAAGGGTATTAGAGAAATCTAGGGTAACCAAACCGAAAATCTTTGGTTCATAGGAATAAAGTATTCATCCCGATACTTTACTTAAGTTTCTAATCGATCCAACGTAAATTGATTAATGGCAACTCTTTATTGAAAATAATTGGTATGTTAAGTACTTGAACCCTAAGTTATGAATTGGTATAGGCTTAGAAAAGCTCGAATTAAGTTTAGGCTTAATAATCCATTAGCCAAACCTTTAAGTGGTACACCGCGAGGGAAGGTTGTGGCAATCAAGATATTACAATAATGAGTTATCACACTCGATGTATGATAAATCTCACTATCTCACTCAATTACTCTTTTAATACTTCTTATGTTAAGATCACAAAACTATAGCCCACGAAAAAAATATTTATATGGTCAAAGTACACTCAGACTTTGGAATTCTAGATCTGGACTTTGTCTCATGCTTGCTCCTCAACACGTTGGCCTCCTTTTACACTCCTTTACTTCCAAATTAGCTGTTGGATAGTCTCCAAATGATCATCTTTCAATCTATTTATTGGACAGATATGTATCAAGAAGATTGAATGGCTATTGAGTGACAAAATTTGGATCTCCACTTGAATCATGATCGCCCATATAACCAAACTCTTGGTTTCTATAAGTAATTCTTCATTTTAGAAAGAACTTGTCTCAAAATTGATTAATCAAATAAGATGTTTTGCATTACAAAGTTGGTTTGCAAAACAATCTTTAGATTGAGTCAATTAAATATTTTGAAGTGTGAAATCCAAATTAGATCACTAGCCATTATATGCATTCTGAACTTGTGTCACATTTTGAATTTGTGTTAGGATGGGATCATAAGTAATTTTCTGAGTTTGAAGATCTTAACTTTTAATGTAAAATTTGAAATTCTTTCACCTAAATAAAATCCACAATTTGGACTTGAATTTGAACAAGATTGAGATTGCTATAGGCTTCTCTTATACTTCAAGACATTTATTAGACTTACCAAACACTCGTGGATAGTTTTGTCAACTTCAAATTTCATTAGGAAGTTTTCTCAATAGTTTCCTATTAGGTTTGCACAAGAGTGGAGATTGTTTTGTTCTACTGTGCTAATCCAATATTGTTTGGGTTGTCATTAATCTCTCAACACTCAATTGGATGGAGAAGAAGGGGTTTCCAAGAAACCTCAATGATGAGTGACCTTGTTGGGTCGACACTTCGTCTAAAAAATCCTAGATAATACTAAAAGGTTAGCCACTTCATGACTGAATAAAAGACTACAAGGAGGAATTGGCTACAATATGGATCAACACAAAGGAAAGGATCACAATCACAAGTGTAACGAATTTATTTAATTTTTCCATAATGAAGGGATAGTGACACATTGCACTCTACCATAGACCGTAATGGAAGGAGTGGTAGAATAGTAAAATAGAACTCTTCTGAAGAGACCTAGGTGTGTGCTCTGGCATGCCGGTCTGGGCAAAGAATTTCAAGCTTAGGCAATGAACATGGATTCTAACTTGATAAACCGATCTCCATCAACTATTATTGAGTAAAAGAATCTTGTAAGAAATATGGTGGGAAAAACTTGCTAACTTTTCCGGTCTTTGAGGGGTCGAATGTCTTCCGCTTGCTCATGCCAAGGTGAAGAAGTGCTTATTTTTTGGTTATATAGATGGGTTGAAGGGCCAACACCTGGGGAATCATTAATCCTGGTCAATGGGGATATTACCAAATGTCTAACATTCCCCACACTCAGCGCCAATGAGTTTTTAAGAAGAATAGAAAAGACCATACACAACACAAGCGTTTGTTCTATTTTCATTGGAGTTATGGATTTTCAGTTTATGAAGGTAGTACGGGATCCATAGTTGGTAAAAAAATCAACTATATTCCCGCAAGAATCAATTGTATATTATGTTTTGCTAGAAATATGTCAGAAAAAGGGACATGTTGTTGCTTCTCTCATTCGTATTAATAGCTACTCTAGAATAAAAAAATTTATGCGGTGCTAACTATTAAATAACTCTCTTTGTACCTCATTCAATGATCCTTGTAGGATGTGGTCGGTGAGTACTACAATTTGGCAAAGGAACTTTAGAAAATCCTTAGGAAATGCATCTAGTATCGTGGCCTTACTCTCTCGATGTTAGTGTCAACCCAACAGAATGCTTTCGCCATCATCAGATCCTAGATAAGCTAGTTTTGTAATGGACGAGATTGCTATTCTTCAACTAAGGAATAGAGAGGTACAAGAAGAGGTGCCTCAGGTAGAGGCTCCTATGATTTTGAAGGTATCAAAGGAAGATACTACAGAGGAGACTAGAGTCGATGAGTTAGTAGGAGATAATGAATACCCTGCATAAACTAGATTCGATAAGTTAGTAGGAGATAATGAATACCCTGCATAGCTGTAATAGAGTATAGCCACGAGATGATGGAATAGATAAATTTAAGCACATATACATTATGGTTTACTAATATTGCATATGGCTTGATTGTAGGTGACAAAGTACAAATATATGAGCTATGGTTGTGTTTTGAGAAGATGGCTAGTGCTTAGTAGCCACATTTATCGTCTGCTATGAGCAAAGAGATTGAATCTCCATGTGAGCTAAATATGTTAGTTGGTCAAAGTCCTGAAAAGCGAGAAAATTATTGGGTGCAAGTGAGTCTTCAAATGAAAAGAAGGGAATTCCCAAGTTGAGGTGGCATAGTACGAGCACAATCGATGGCAAAAGGGTAGATGCAATGAGAGTGCATTGACTACAAGATGTGGTTTCTCTTGTAGTAAGACATTTTTCCATTTGTATGTTACTTGTTATAGTTCCTGAAAGAAAGCAAAAATAAAGGAAGGAAAGGAAAAGCGAGAACAAAGATGTAGGAAGTTTTCTGTGTATTGTCTTCAATATGTTTGTAAATGTACAAATCTCCTTAGATATAATACAAGGTGTAAACTGTGAAAGGAAGTAAATGATCATATGTATCAATCTAGATCTAAATCTAATATTTAATTGATAAATATACAAATTGTAATCAAATCAGATCAAAACTTCCAACAAATATGTTGAGCAATCATTGCATATCTTCCAACACTCCCCCTTAAGCTGGTGGCTTGTAGATGTCCAAGACGCCTAGCTTGCTCAATAGATATGCGTGTTGTCTTTGACACAAGGGCTTGGTGAAGATGTCCACTGGCTGTTCTGTCGTCTCCATTCCTCCTATCTCAATTACTCCTTCCTAGATCTTTTCCCGTGTAAAATGACAATTCACTTCTATATGCTTGGTTCTCTCATGCACTATAGGATTTGATGCAAGTTTGAGAGCCGCATGATTATCACAATATAGCTTCGTGGGTCCTTGCACTTGTACTCCAAGATCCTTAAGTAATCCTCGTATCCAGACTATTTGACAAGTAGCTTTAGCCATAGCTCGATACTCTGCTTAGGCTGAGGATAAGGATATAGTGGGTTGTTTCTTGGTCTTCCATGAAAGAAGTGATTCTCCCAATTTAATGCAATATCCAGTGACAGATCTTCGACTTATGGGACATGTTGCATAATTTGCCTCACAGTATGATGTCATCTTCATGTCACATTTTTTAGATAAGAGTATCCCAAGTCCTGGACATTTCTTTAAATATTCACGACCTTCAAGGCAACATACAAATGAGATCGCTTTGGATTGTGCATGAACTGACTAAGTGTCTGAACCGCATAAGAGATATCGAGTCTAGTCATTGTCAGGTATATAAGTTTCCCAACAAGTCTTTGATAGCCTGATGGATCACTGAGTATGGGATCATTATTTTGAGATATGCCCTTATCATAATCCGCGGTAGTCAACTTAGTGTTCTACTTTATGGGAATTACGGCTGGCTTGCATTTTGATAGTCCTGCTTCTGATATGATCTCTAATATAAACTTCTGCTGACTAAGGGAAATCCCTTTATCAGATCGAGCAATCTCAATCCCAAGAAAATATTTAGGTGCTTCTAAGTCCTTAATGTGGAAAGTGGCATGCAAATATTCCTTGAACTTTTCTATAGTAGCTCTATCATTTCCCATAACAAGTATGTCATTGACATAAATCATCAAATAAATAGGTGACATACCTTTAGTTCGTGTGAATAGAGCACAATCGTGTTTGGATTGCTTGAAGCCTGCTGTTATAAGAGCATTTGCAAATTTGGTGTACCATTGTCTGGATGCCTGTTTTAATCCATAAAGGGATTTGCGGAGACGACATACTTTATTCTCCCCTTGTCTATATCCATATAGATTTCTTCGTCTAAATCACCGTGGAGGAAGGCATTGTGTACATCCATTTGATGTAAATGCCAGTCATTAATGGCAGCAATAGCTAAGAATGAACGGACTGTGACATCTTTGGCAACTGGAGAGAATGTCTCATGATAGTCAAAGCCTTCTCGTTGGGTGAATCCATTGGCTACCAACCGTGCCTTATATCGTTCAATGAAGCCATTAGCATGATACTTGATCTTGTAGACCCATTTGCATCCAATCGGTTTCTGATTAGGTGGTAGTGAGACAAGATCCCATGTGTGATTATCAATCAGTGACTTCAGTTCTACCTTCATGGCCTGTTGCCATCTTGGGTCAATGGACGCCTCATCATAACTAGAAGGTTCATTGTCGTCTGATAAATGACTAATGCAACATCTATGTTCCTGTGATAATCTATGAAAGGAAACATAGGATGAGATTGGATACTGAATACCTGGAGAATTGTGAGCAGCACAGACGTAATCCTTGGTCCAGGTTGGAGGTCATGTAGCCCGTCCAAAACGCCTTGGATAATCGACTCCAGTAGTGGACTGGATTGTCTTATTGGAGGATGACAATTCAATATCCTGAATTTCCTCATTTTGCAGTAGGATCTTCTAATGTGTTCTCCAGAATATCTTCTGAGGAGTTCGAATTCGCAGTTGAACTCGATGTTGTTGCTGGAGTTAAAGCAGGAATAGGAGGGACATTCCTTAGTTGTGCTAGTGGTATGTAAGAAAGATCTCGAGGTAATACTTCATCAAGAAGGAGGTCACGAGGACTGGATATTATCCCTGAGTCTTCATCTGAAGATGTCTTTTCAAAGAAAGGAAAGATGTTCTCATGAAAGATCACATCACGACTTATCAAGAATTCTTTTGTGGAAATCTCAAGAACCAGATAGCTCTTCTGTAAGTTGGGATATCCCATAAAAATGCATCGCCAAGCACGCGGACTCAACTTGTCCCGAGGTCCCATTGTCACGACATAACAGAGACATCCGAAAACCTTGAGGTGGTTCAGTTCAGGTTTCTTCCCGAATAGCAGTTCAAATGGTGTTCGCCCATTAAGTATCTGAGTGGGCATGCGATTGATTAGATAAGTTGTTGTGGTTATCCAATCTCCCCAATAATCTTCTGGAACTGATGCTTGAAACTTCAAGGTGCGTGCGACTTCCGATAGATGATGATGCTTGCGTTCAACCACTCCATTTTGTTGTGGTGAATAAACGCATGAGCTCTCGTGTTGAATGCCATGAGAATTAAATAGCAAGGAGCAATCATGGCTGAAGAATTCTCTCCCGTTATCAGTACGAATCCATTGAATGGATTTGCTAAACTAATTCTTAGATAGCACAATGAAGTTTTTTAGATGAGAGTAAGCCCGATTCTTAGACTACATCAAGAAAATCCATGTCGCACGAGAATAATCGTCTACTATTGTAAGGAAGTAACGAGATCCATCATGATTCACTGTATGGTAAGGTCCCCAAAATCCACATGAATCAATGCAAAAAATTCACTAGTCCGAGAGCTACTAGAAGGAAATGGTGTACGAGATTATTTTGCAAAAGGACATATAGGACATTGAGGACACAGAAAAGAAGCACTGTGACCCAATCTCAAATGCATAATGAAATTTTTATCATTGGTAGTCTATTTACACAATGATGGCTTATTCAAAGAATCGTAGGAAAAATCGAAATTACTTGGAAAACTTGTCTAGAAAAATAGTCCTTCAGAAAGACTACCCAAGTCCATCAGTCTGCTAGTCGAAAGGGCTTGAAATAAACATGTGTCAACATCGAATATTGCTCGGCATGAATTTTCTTTGCAGGCTTTAGACATGGAAATGAGGTTAAAATGGAATTATGGAACATAGAGGACGTTTCGAAGAATAATCTAGGGACTGAGATTAACTATTCCTATCACATTGACATGAGTAATATTTTCGTTGGGTAATTGTATGGAAACAGGAAAATCCAAGCTTTCATTTATACTCGAGAAAAATCCTTTGTCGCATATAATATGATCGCTTGTCCTTGAGTCTATAATCCATGCCTTTTTGGAAATAGAATTAATCAAGCAATGTGTAATACTTGAGGAACTTCCTCATTTGTTAGAAATATCCAATTTCTATAATGCCTGCATCAATTGCTGATATTGACCATATGAAATAGGCTGCTTAGTATTTTGACCAATTGGTCCAATAACCTGATAAGCCGTCGAGATTTTTTTCTCCTTTTCTCCGAGTTTTCCATGTAATTTCCAACAGCTGTCAATCATATGGTTAGTACATTTGCAATATTCACAAAACAATTTACCATTTCCCTTGAATTTTTCGCAAAATTCCTTGATGACATGGTAAAGATCTGGCCGTCCATCCCTTTAAACACGGGCTCCTGTCCACCATCTGATCCGATTATAATCTCGGATCCTTGTGAGCCGTTCGATCCTCGCATGTGATATGGGCCACTCATCCCATCCTTTTTAAGGATCCGCAGATCCCCTTCACCGAACCCTAATGGGTTTCTCTTCTCCCTTTCTCAATTTAGGGTTTTGGTGGCCGTGTCTCGACGTTCACCATGGGCTGCAAGGGCGACGCTCTCGCTGCTCCTTGTGTGTTCTGGTGTCGCGAGTCGCTAACTCTCCTCCTGTACAACCAATTGGAAAATATGCCCAATTGGTGGCACTATATCCGTAGAAAGGATCTGCGAGTGGAGGTATGATTCATTTAGAATCAACAGGAAGCGTGTAGCTTTCTCCCTTTCTTTGATGGATTTGTACTGCTTGAGGGTAGATTCCGGCCCTTCGAGTTTTTCTTCAATTGCTTCGAGTTGGTTCCACAGTGACAATAGCTTGTTGAAGCAAGCCATGACCGTCATGTTCCCTTGTTTGAGCTCGCCGAGTTCCTGCATAAGGGTAAAAATCTTGGCTTGATCTAATTTACCATACATTTCTTTAACATTTTCCCACATATCTTTCGTGTCCTCTGTCGGTGGAAGCCCAGCCATGACTTCTGGGGATATGCAATTTTCGATCCAAGTTCGGACGAGTTGATTGCACTTCCTCCAGTGTCAGGCTAGGCGTTCATTGGAAGGGATTGTGACGGTTCCGTTGAGGAACCCATCTTTGTCCTTTGTCACCAGTGCGTACCAGAGCTCTTGTGACCACCTGGAATAGTTCTCTGGCCCGGTCAGCTATTGGCTAATCAGCCGCAATTCTAGTCCGTTGGCGGTGGAAACATACAGAGGGTCACCTGGTTCTGGTTGTCCGGTGAACGCCGCCGCTGGAATCGAAAGAAACCCGTGCGTGAAATTCGGGTAGGGATTTGTCCCTTGACCCGATTTGTTTGACCTAATCGGATAACCCGCATTAAAGTATCCCGAGTAGGGATTTGTTCCCAAATCCAGTTCACCCAACCCGCTCGTCTGCTCCAATTCAGTGGTTGGGCTTGCCCCATTCGTGGCTGGCGAGCCCCCATCAGCTTGGACGTAGTTCTGGTGGCCCACATATCCAGTTGATGAGGAACTTGGGCTTGGCCCAAAATATAGTGGATAAGGAATCCACAGGTAAGGTTGGCCCATCATGAGTTGCCCCAAATTGAACTGAGCCTGCGTGGGCTGCCACTGCACAGGTTGGGCCTAAGATGATTGTTGATCCAATACTAGAAGTATCGTAGGTAAATTCTGAGTCTACGAAAGTTGAGGGGTAGTTTCTCTAGTGGATCTGTTGTCGATGGCTGGGTCGAAGTCTTGCGGAGTGGCCATGGTAAGTAAAATGAATTCCTTCCTTTGAGAATGATCCTAATGCCAGATGGTGATCTCCTTTGTAGGTTGAGGATTTCCTCTGGCAGTAGGTCGAGGCGAAAGCAAGTCAGAAACCAAGAAGGCTCTGATACCATGAAAGAAAGTAAAAATAAAGGAAGGAAAGGAAAAGCGAGAATGAAGACATAGGAAGTTTTCTGTGTATTGTCTTCAATATGTTTGTAAATGTACAGATCTCCTTAAATATACTACAAAGTGTAAACTATGAAAGGAAGTAAATGATCCTATGTATCAATCTAGATCTAAATCTAATATTTAATTGATCTATATACAAATTGTAATCAAATCAGATCAAAACTTCCAACAAATATGTTGAGCAATCACCGCATGCAATCACCGCATATCTTCCAACAGTTCCTGAGTGGGATCTCGAGTTAGAGTAGGTGGAATGATATTCTAGCATGGTGAGCTAGACAAAGAATTTTCTAGAGACAGCCCAAAATAAGCGGTATGACGCTTTCATGGCTAGTCAGGTTTACTTTAGGCAATTTCGTATGGATGCCTTCAAGGTCACTAGCCAAGCAACCATCATGCAGAGGAATTTTACGGCTTCCAATACATTGACTTTACCCATGTTATTGTAACCAATACTTTAGAAAATGCATTTTTCTATACTAAATTTATTTAGGACGGCGCTATTTTCACCCTTTATATGGCTAAATTCACCCAAATTTCATTAAAAAGACAAAATTGACATCAATCATTCAATTGTAATTTAAAGTGGTGGCCCAAACTTAATTACTTTCCTCCTTATTTTAGTGATGTAAGATCTAATTGCAATAATTAAGATTTCACATGTTTTGATTTTTTCTTTTGGGCATCCCGTGTATATTAAAGGTATTATGTTTTCAATCTATAGTTATAATTTACTTATGTAGAAATTAGTTTTGCCAAGAAGAGAAATTTTTAAGAAACCCTATTCTTTTCAACGTAATCTAACGAACTTATGGATTAATTGACGAGTAGAATGTAGAAATTTCTTAACGTACACTTTTTTAAGGTAATAACTTGTTTATAAACTTTCATATTTGTCATGTGTATCACTATCAAACTCTTTCTTATCTAATGTCTTTTATACACATCTACAAATAATGGGATGATTGATTTAAAAAAAAAAAAAAAAAAACCTCTATAAAGAATTTCTAAAATAAAATCTTAGTTATATTCTCCAATGTCAAGCTTTAAAAGATGAAATGTAATTAAGTCACAACATCATAAAATAAGAATTTTTTTTTTTTAAATGCAAGTGAAATCTCATCATTTCGGATTGACAAAAATTAATATCATTCCTAAAGTGTTTTCGAAAAAATATCAAGATAAGAAAGGGTTTGATGGTGATATGCACAACAAAAATAAAAATTTGTGAAGATAAGAAATGTTTTACAAAATTATCAATGTTAATATCTAGATTCTACTTGCCAATTAACCTATAAATTTGCTCGACAACATAAGAAAGAATAAGATTTCTTGAAAATTGTTCTTTTTGGCAAGAATCATTTTACAAAAGTAAAATCAAAACATAAAAAGAAATTATAATGCCTTTAATATACACAAGATAGCCACATTATGAAAACATAAAATATGTTAAATGTTTAATTAGGACAACTAGATTCTAAATAAAAGTTAAAAGAGAATAAAAAAGAAGGTAAGTAAATAAATTTTGGGTACCACTTTCAATGCAATCGAATGAATGAGGGCAATTTTGCATTTTCAGTGAATAAGGGGATGGATTTAGTTATACAAGAGCTGGATATAGCACACCCATTTACTAAATGAGTGCCCCAAACCCAAATTAACTTAGTCCTACTTTGGAAAAAAAAAAAAAAGTACATCTGCTTGACGCGGTATCGCGGATGTATATGGAATATGCCCAAACCGACCAAATTTGGCCAAGCGTCCCCCCATTGTCCTTATAAAGGCCAAATTACCAGCGAAGCTTTCACCTACCTCTTCCCATTGAGAGCCCACGCCATGGCCTCCATCATCCCTCGGTTTATCTTCTTCTTCCTCCTCCTCCTGCTGGCCATCTCCGCCCAATCTGTAAGAAAACTTTTCTCATTTTTTGTCTCTCTCTTTTTTTTTTTTTATTATCATGTCTCTCTCTCTATTCATCCTCAGTCATCAACGATTTTCTTTTTGCTTCTCTTTTCTAATGGATCTCCACCTTAAACGGATGATTAGGCATTGTCTAGATTGAGTTTTTCTTTTCAACCCGGACGCGAGTAGATTGAGTTTATCTTTGTTTACGAGTGATGCCAGGACGATTGCGTCTACACGGTCTACGTCCGAACTGGGTCGATAATCAAGGGCGGCACGGACTCTGTCGTCAGCCTGAGGCTCTACGATGCCTACGGCGAGGGGATCTGGATCACGGACCTCGAGGCATGGGGAGGGCTGATGAGGCCGGGCCACAACTACTTCGAGAGGGGCAACTTGGACATCTTCAGTGGCCGGGGCCCGTGCCTCAGCGCACTCGTCTGCGCCATGAACCTGACCACGGATGGGTCAGGTCCGCACCACGGATGGTACTGCAACTACGTGGAGGTAACCACCACCGGCGCCCACATCCCCTGCTCGCAAAAGAAGTTCACGGTGGAGCAATGGCTGGCCCTTGACGTGACGCCGTACGAGCTCACCGCGATCAGGAATCGCTGTCCGGATGGGGTCGCCAGCGGCAGTAAGATCGAGCCTCATGTGGTGGCTGCGGTCGGTGGTGGTGGTAAGATCGAGTCGCATGTGGTGGCAGAGGCTGTGATGTAGGGATGTAGTGGACATTGTCATGGTAATTTAATAAATGATGTGTGATCTGTCGTCTAATGTGCATGTCCTCTAATTTGGTAAATCTCGTGTTTCTGGGTAACTTTCCTTCTTTTCACTGTCTATTTATCATGATGAGGACATGCCTTTTTAATGACCTAGTATTGCGTTGTATCTCATAAAATAGTTTAGTGTGAATTTAGTCTTTATCAACCATTTCGAATGCCTCATACTTAATCTAGCACATGTACTCCATAAACTACTGTTCACTCTGCAATATGCTCTTAAGCACAAATAAAGATGTCCTCATCGACGATCTACCTTTAGGTGTGAATGTTCAACTATCGATAGATCAAAGGGGTTTGATTCAAAAGATGTTATCTAATGGCGAATTAAGTGAATCCGTCGTGGTGTTTTCCATCTTTAATTTGATCTGATTCATAAATAATTAGATGTGATATAATTATCAAAGATCGGCGTCCCTGACTATTATTCAAGAAAACTTCACTCTTCAAAGGTTTCGTAGATCTTCTTCTCTGTGGAGTAACAATTGTTTTTTTGAAGTATATTGTTGGATCATATAAATACACAAAACACATGGCCTCGCAATACTGTGCGGTGATTCTATAGTACGTTATCAAACGAGCGATATTTTTTTAAAAGGGTACATAAATGTGATCATATAGGCTCGTCTGATTATCTTTATTAAAGAAAATCTCCCGATGAGCATTTTTGCCTATCCATGACGTGAGCAAATATCGTCTCAATAATGACATTTTTCCTGTGGAGGTTGTTAATGCAGACACAGCAAAATAGGAAAAATACAACAAAAAAATTTTATCTCAATTTTGACTTAATGAACTTTTGTATGTTTATAGTTTTACCGGTAGCATTCACATTCACATCGAAAAGATCAAATTACTCATCCCTTCAAATTTATTAATATCTCCATTAGGATTTGAGTGGTTTGGTTTTTAATTATTTTAAAGTTCCTTTTTTGAAGCGTGAGAATTTAGAATTTCGGGATGATTTTGAAAAGAAAATGAGCTTTTCGTAAGTAGAATATAAAGAGAGCCGATGTAAAAGTGCATGGTAAACTTTTAAACATAAAATTTGTATTTCAAAAGTTTTAAAAAGTAGAAAAGAAATATTAATAGTCGCCGGATAAAATAAGTATGTCTCCTCTGATTAGACTCGTCCTTGTTTATTTTGTCCGTATGCTTATCCTCAGATTTGTCGTTCTGTCATTATTGACCATTAGTGCGATTGCGAATATGACCATGTGGCCCAGACCTAAAGCGTACTAGCTGTCGGGTGCGATTTCACCACCAGCCAGCTAGACTCCAATTGCAACCATCCTTTTCTCTTTTTCTCCAGGAAATTTCCTCCATTCCGATTATGCATGTTGGCACTGCTTGTCCTTGAATAGTTACTAGTCTCCACAATTTAGGTTCCATATGTAAAATCAGTTTTTAACTTTCAATTAATCAATTAGATCTTAATTTGATCTTCAACTATTTGGTCATTATGAACTATCATATCTAAATTTTTAACTGATTCTATTAGATCCTTACACTATTGTAATAAATTCATTAAAATCCTCAATAAATAACAATATGTCAAATTACCTGTGGATTTGCTTGAGATTGCAAAACAAAACAACAACATATATTCAATTTCGTGGGTAGGCTATTCCTTTTGAGCAAACAATCTCACTTTAGAATTACTTTTTTTGCAAAAATTCGCAATAGAGAAAGCAAAAAAGGTAACAACTATGGAAAGTTTGGTTGTTTTCTTTGGGAGCATAGCCGACTAATAATCATTTTTCTTCATTTAACCCCAACTTAGTTGAAAGCTTGATTTTTTTCCTAAGGAACGAGGATTTTGACTCTTTCCTAAATAAAGGGGTGATATTTAATAATTTTTAATAATCGCGAGGGCTATGATGGAAAACCTTATTCGAGCATTTTGTCTTCGGAAATTCTCGTGTGATAAAACACAATGTGGTAGAAAGACACATAACTTTGTCTCTTTTGAGTTAATGCATCTATAGATGGTGGTTAAGGTTTGTATCATTGCCTTTTTGTGGGAGTCTGATTCGGCACAACAATTTGTCAAATTACTTGAAACTCACTACCTTCGAATTGAGTTATTTCTCCTCCCAAGTCTCGTTGGATCTATCATGCACTGATGCCCTTTTACCAGGCCTCCCGGGTGTATGTAGTTGAATCAAATGAACTTTATTTCGACCAAAAAAAAAAAAAAAAAAAAAAAAAAAAATTGTCAACATAGCTCGAATATGTCGTCATTGTATTGTGCGAAGTAATCTTTCTTGTTGGGTCAATTACAATTCTAATACCTGATTTTGGGCAATGGTAGTCTCGACTGACTTGCGATTGGCAAAACTAACTAAATACAACGAGTATCGTGCTGTCCATGTCTTAATCCACCAATCACAAAACTGGTTAAAAGAAGTTCCCCCCAATCATAGATAGGGGAAGGCATAGATAGATCATATAAAAAAATAAAAATAAAAAATTATTCTCGCCAATTTCTTTACCTTAGCATTTGAGTGAGAGTAATTTGGTCTTTTCAATGAAAAGATTACGTCAAGTGTGTGAAAATAGCCCTGGTCTTTTGTTATTGGCTTTTCTACATCAAAAGTCAATACAAAAGCAAATTTTATCAGTTTATAGGCTCGATTTGCATTAGCAAATTTTTTCAATCCAAAACCAAACTCATAAACCAGTTAATACCAAAGTTTAGGTTCAATCCGGTCCGATCTATTGGTCGGTTTTTCTTGACCACTCTTACACCAGAGAAATTAACTATATAGAAGAAGGTGCTCCTAGGCAGACATGCATCTCTTTGACCTAATATTTCAAAGCATCACCAAAGAAAAATTCACTAAATATTCATTTGATCAACTACACATTCTAGCTTTCAGGGATTTTTTTTTTTTTTTTGTCTAATTTGAGTAAGTACACCCTCCAAGAGAGACAGCTGCAACACTAAACACACCATATTTGAGATTTTGCAAGCCCTATACGGCTTCACCACGTTTTCTTTTAAGTTGGGCTTTGGCTTCCAATAGCGCTCGGCTCACTTCTTCATCTTCTGGCGCTTCTCTTGCCAACACCTCATAGTCTTGTATCGAAGCCTCCCACCTCTCCATCTGATGGAAGAAAACGAAGCAAACATAGACTTTATGAGTACAAATTGAGAAGTACTAGGGTCATGTACTATTGCCCCAGTAACTCCCATCTTCTGCATTCAGAATTTGTTAAATTTGCGAAATGATAATCAAATGAGGACGGATTGGATGTGTTCACATTGAAAATTATGATCGTTTGGCTTTGTAGCGAAGATTGATGAATATTTCGATAAAGTGTATGAAATGTTTTGCTGCGAGGTTATTTGGAGGTCTTCTATCGAACAATTTTGATTGCAACGAAAAGGCTTACCTTGGCGAAACAATCGGCTCTTCTTAATCTGGCCTTGCTGTAAGACGGGCGGACATTGAGTGCGGCGGTGCAATCCTCGATCGCCTTCTCATACTGGCCCAGTTTGTTCCGGCACGCAGCACGGTTGCATAACAAGACAGAGTTATATGGGTCATGCTCGAGCCCTTCTCCATAAGCTATGCAAGCCTCGGTGAATTTCTCAGCCTTGAAGAGCTCGTTCCCTTTGAACCGGGCTCCCGCCACGGCTCGAGCCCTCTTGATCACATAGTTCACTTCCCTGTTGCTCGAGTCTAGCCGAGCTGCACGTTGAGCTGCCTCCAGGGCATCATCAAATCTGCCTCGATCAAAAAAGCCATGTAAGTCATATTGGTTAATTAGGACCGAGGGACCCTTAAAGTGACGGAAAATATGACATTCAGTACACTTCCTCAGTTACTTCTATCGATCCGCCCTCGATGAGGTCCATATAAGCATGATTTCCACCATACACGTTTGTGTCATTAACGGAACTAGACGAATAAATGATATGTAATTGATCACCCGATTTGATTATTTGGATAGTTAATATAACCTATTACTCAAACAACATATCGAAAATTTCAAGATTAGTGTGTGAACCGGATCTAAATGAGAAAAGACGCACGACATAGACTAGGGTAATGTCAATATCTGATGAACATAGACTTGGTTACTGATCACCAATTGAGGAATCTATGGGGCTTGTAGCTGGTGCAACCTTGGCTTATCGGTCAGATTTTCCAAGATGCATGGTCGGCAAGAAAAGGGAGGAGCTGCTGGCCCATTGGGAACTTTTTGGTAGGTAAGAGGTCAAATTATGGAGACTCAAAATCCCCATCATTTCTTTTGTGGCTCTTTCTTTTTGGCCAACAAGCTTGCGCTTTTGAGCTGTTTGGCGATGCCCAATTTGCCCAAATCGAAACCGCGTCGAGCACCATACGAGACCTTTAGCATCATGCTTTATGATGGGCCCCTACGAGACTAATAAATGTTTCTTGTGCTTTTCCTTGGCAAATATGGTGTTTGGAGTTATTTTCATCTTCTTCTTGCTGACTTTGATGAACTTAAATTTGGCATTTTTCTCTTGGGGGTGCTATGGATTGTGCTAGGGATAATGGAACTATATCCTTTTGATTGCAATAATTAGGTCATTGGAATGTGACAAGGCCTTGTTGGTGGTCCTTAAAGATTGCATTGCAGTTGCTCCGAAAACCTTTTTTTTTTTTTAGTTAATTTTCTAAAGTTTTCTACAAATTTCTTTCACCCTCTAGAACTTTCTTTTTTTGAAATTTATGTGTCATGCCTCTCCAGCTCCTCCCACCCTAAAATCAATTTAGGCCTAAACTTTGCATCACAAAATGAGTATGATTATGAATCTAGGGCTGGAATTTAAATTTATAATTTTAGCATTCGAGCTACAATCCCAACAATGCAACTCTTTTTTTTTTTTTTTTTCGATTATTCAACAATTTAACTATACCAAGTTCACCACTAGCTATAAATTGAAAAGACATAAAAGTTAAGTGATAGTGGGATTAATCAATATTAACATGTTTCGACAATGACTATAGAGTATTGTGAGAAAAATTACGGACAAAGCAAAATCGACATTAGATGGATGTATCTGTTTTTACATTAATAAAAAGGGGGGAAATTTCAAAATTTGTGAGAACGAGCCACCTGAGACGATGGCTAGGACGAAGAAGATGCCGGCAGTTGACGTGGGCTGTGTAGCTAAGAGGGTGGGAGGAATAAAGAGGAGGAAAGAGAGGGAATTTAGAGTTCTCCACTATGTTTGTAACAAGGGATTAGGAGGGAAGAGAAAAGGTTCTTAATACAAAGTCATATTTGGATAAAGGGAAATATACTGAGGGAAAAGATAAAAAAATGATTATTAGGAATTAATCTAGTAAATTTGAAGCAGAGGGTTCTGTACGGTTTAATGTGTTTTTTTCTAACAAATGTATTATTTTCTCTCACTTAGAACCTTATATTACGTCTATTTGTAAGTATGTCTAAGAATATTTTATCATAATACATTCTTTTTATTGACTAGCATCCAAATAACATCATAACTCAGTCCCCTCAAGTCCTTTATCTTCTTTTTTTCTCATAATTATCTAAATCCATCCTTTCCTAACTAATCGCTCTATGAAAACTGAGTGAGGATACGAGAGTGACGAGGGCATTCGGAAAAGAAAATAACAATTTGGTAAATATATAAACAAGAGTCGTGGATGGGAGATGCCAACTTGAATCTAGTGAACAAAACTTAACATACAAAACGTATGTATGCAAAAATGAGGATGTAAATTGATGGGCGAGCACGAAAATTGAAGGACGATAATTGAAAATTCGCGAAATAAGATGGCATTCAAAGAGAAAGATATCTATATATGTGTCTGTGTGTATGTATGTGTGTATTTATATATAGGTGGTGGGTCACTAACCTGCCGACGGCCAAGTCAACATGTATGTATTTATATATAGGAGGTGGGTCACTAACCTGCCGACGGCCAAGTCAACTTGAGCCCGCACAAGTAACAGACCAGCATTCCCAATCGGACCCAGGAACTTCGTACACTCCTCGACCTCGAAATTCGGACCCTTCGACAATGCCTCATCCGCATCTTGGTGCTTCCTCAGCTTCAACAATGCCTCCGCTTGTAGTGCAAAAATCTTCACCATACATAAACATATAAAGGAAAAAAAGCCGTAATTCAGACATCAACCTTAAAGAAAAGATAAAGAAATTGCTCGATCCGGGTCGATGGCCGACCTGAGGAGCCGAGTCGGCACCGGCCGATATGGCACAACGGCTCTCTTTTATCAAAGTATTCCAATCCCTTAGCTTGCGAGCTTCGGTGCATTTACTGAGATGGGACTGGACCCTTTTGGCTTTCGCGATGTCCTCCGGGTCGGCTTCGGGCCCCGAGTGTTTGTAGTGGTACATCGCCTTTTCTGCTTCGCCTAATCTAATGCAGATGAGAAGGAACGTTTATCAGAGCGAGCGGGTGTTCCATCGTGAGATCTCGGTGAAACAGGTTGGGAATATTCCGAGTAGATAATGGAAAGAAATTGAAATTAGGGAGGGAATTCAACTTCAAACTGTATGCTCCAATTGCAGAAGATCTACGAAGGAACATTGCTCGGTAGGGTAGAAGTTACCTGACGTACAACGTCGCCAAGCGATTATGAGCTCTTTGATAACGAGGATCGATCCGAATGGCTTCTCTGCACTCAAAAACGGCCTCGAGTAGCCTACCCAAAGCCGTCAGAGCGGCGCTCCTGTTGCTCCTATAGGAAGCCTTGTCCGGATCTATCGAGATCGCCGCGTCGTACAATGCCAAGGCTTCGGCGAACCTACCGTTCTTGTAATCCTCGTTGCCCATTATCTTCAGCGTCTCGGGATCCATTCTCGTCGAGAGCGCACGACAGAAAGAAGCAGGGGCTGGCGATTCGCTAGGCTTTCTATTGCTATCCGCCGGTTTCTTCACGATGTTGCCCATCACGCTGTTCGTGTATTTTCCGTTGGGCGCCGGTGCCTCGTTCCTCGTCGCAGTCTTCGCGATGTAAGGGTCCGGCACATTGCTCGCATTATTTGGATTCGTTGTCCCGGGTTGCCTCAAATTGCCCAAGGTCCCGAAGAGCATTACATTGCTCGACGATGCACGGACAAGCGTGCTTTTTCCCCGGGCCTTTTGGTGATCAGCGATCATGCTTTCTAGCTCGCCCGATATGCCAGTCGCCTCCGGGGGCAGTCTTCTACCTTTGTTGCCATAGGTTTGTTTATGAGGATTCTTCATGGGACTGCCAGACATGGATGAAGGCAATACCATCGCCGTCTCATCGGCGACCCTGCCAGGGGCTTGCTTTTGGTAGTACATATTCGGATTCCCACGTTGGTTCGGATTCGGCCTCATACTCATCGGCTTAGGCGGGACTTCCGATCCGTTGGCATCAAGGAAAGTGGCCTCATCGGACCTGCTGTGCCGCTGTCTTGAACTAGGGGTGCTCGGCGATTTAGTCACATTGCCTCCGACGTGGTGCACAGCGGGGGGCGTCATCGACCCGGTGGAGGTCGTCCTCCTAGGCCAAAACGCACGCTTCCCAAACACTGCATTGAGCAGGCCACAACCCGACGATTTCTCCGGCGAGGCATCCACCATCTTTTTTCTCCTTTCGGGATCCTAGGACGGGAGCAGGAGATCGGAATTCCAATACACAAGGAATTAGCAATTTGAATGTGAATCTCAAATGCCCTGAATGCTACAAGAGACCATCTGATGAAATGGTTATAACAACAAGCAGCATGGTTGATTGGAATTGAATTCAAGTTTAGGCAAGGGAAAGGGCTTGGCTCCAGGAGGAGAATGTTGTTTGCTTCAATGATGATTGGCAAGGTCTCCTGGAGTGGCAGCCAGAAAACAGCTGTTAATCCGTTCTCTCTCTTTCTGGTGGAGATGTGATGCAAGATGTCATGATGGAGGGAGAAAAAATAATAATAATTTGAATAATTAAAGGGGGGCAGAAAAATATTTTCGTTGGTGAGTATAGTCAAACCGGCAACTTTTTTTTTTTTTTTTTTTTTAATTTGTTGCAATTCCTTATCCGTGTGCTTTGTGTAGGTGGTGGGGAACCAATAGACCCGGTCATGGAATTACGGAGGATCTCTAGAATTTTTAGTAAACAAAGAAAGGGACGTGGCCATGCTCTCCTTTGAAAAATGCCCTTTTTCTATTTGGGCGTTCGGTTTGGATTTTTCTTGTCGAATTTGGCTTCTCTTTCTTTGTGCTTTAAAAGCAAACCAAATGGACCGAGAAGAGAGAGAGAAAAACAGATTCTTAGGGTGTGACGTTGGCGCATTCAACGAGGAGAGAGAGAGAGAGAGGGGCACGTTGGGAGACCGTTCGGCATGGCGTCACCGATCGGTGCATAGCTGGTAGCCGTCTCAGGACGCGCTTTTGTTATGGCCTCTCGGAATCGTGTTGTGGAGGGTCTGTCGAAGCTTTGATCGGTTGCTGCTTCAACGAGCAGAACACGTGATGCGGTGGATCAATATGGTGCCTCTAAGGGTATCCATGGTTCGGGATTTCTTGGGGTGTCGAACGGTTCCAAACTCGAACTGAACTGAACCGTTTGAGTTGCATTAGTTTTGAATCGAATATGACCTGAATTGAAGATTCAGATCGAATCGATTTTTCAGTTTTTCTTTTCTGAAATATTAAAAGGAGGATTAGTGAAAAATGAGAGAGATTGTGTAAATTGTAATATTAAAAAGAGAGGCGAAACTATCTAAACTGGAATTAAAGAATGGTTATTTAGCCGAACTGAAACCCAAACCAAATCGAAAGTGCACAAAAATTTGGTTCAATTTGGATCGGTAACCGGATCTGACAGCCCTAATGCCTTCTAAGCGAGGAGGTATTTCATACTTCTGTTGCATCATTCGAGTATGAAGTAATTACGAGTTGTGTTATGAAGGGAGATCGCCCTCAGGTTAACAAAAACCCGAATGGTAATTGGCTTGTCGTACCACCCGTCAATGAAACGCAACGAAATAGGGAACGACCCTGATTTGTCGGAAAATGGTTGTTTTACCCAAAGAGTGAACAATCTTTCACCAAAAGTTGATTTTTGATTTTTTACGGAATGGATTTTGTGGCAATTTTGAATAAGAATTCGCTCGGCGTTATCAGGAACATGAAAAACGAATAAACCTACTGATGGTGATGGAAATTGAAAAGAATAATTTTTAACGGACTGAAAAAATATATCAGGAATTTGTGTTTGATGATGATCTTATTTATGATTACGCACCGCCATTTATATAACTGTTAATTACAACCGTTCACTAGTAGTTATTACTTTAAATACGGTTACGAAATCACTGGGGATTTGCCCCAGTGACCACCCTTCCAACTTGGAAGGCGGAGGTGGGGATTCAAATCCCCACCTTCTCAGAGGGATTGGAGTGGGGCAGATTTCATTTCAGGAGTGGGTTTCGACTCCCACGCCCTGCAAGAAGGCAGGACAAAAGTCTGAGAGTAAGTATTAGAGTAGGATTAGAGTAGGACCGACCAAAAAAAAGTACGGTTACAAGGCCTTCTATTCAAACACCGATCTCATCCATAAATAGTTACTACTTTCAAAACTACTGGACTACTTAACTGTAGCTCGATGTCCTTATTCTCATATTCTCCCCTCACTTCCAAGACTTAGCGAGATTTTAAGATGGCCAATCCTATACTTGTTTCGTCGATGAGCTTTATCGAACACTACTCAACTACTTTAGCCACCGATGATTCTTCTTTCTAGATGTCAAAATTCATGCCATACAGCTATTGATTGTCCAATGGCTCGGACCACCCTCCCTTGATCGACTACCCCCTAATCAGTCATTGTATCATATAGTTGTTAAAAGCTGCACATTATGGTCATTGATAGACTAGTTTTATAGTCGTCCGAACCATGTCAATCATATCAACCAAACTCAATTGACCGATTGAACCTATTGCTCATCAATTTAAAAGAGTTTTTTTTTTTTTTTTTTGTAATTAAAACTTCCATAGAAGAGAAGCATTATAAAAACTCTGGTAGAATCAAGAATGAGGTTTTCATTTTGTACAAGCTAGATCATGATTTAGTAACTGCATCCAATCTCTAAAAAAAATCCAATTATTTCAAACTTTCTATTTATGGAATCCCCGTGAATAGGATAAAACCTTATTCCATGGTATTTACATGAGATTTCTCTTTCTTATTCCTAAGCAGCCCCCGAGAGGGCTTAGTTGATCCATGATTTATGTTTCATTATTCGTTTCCTTTTTGTTTGTTTCGATAAATATACCAATCAATTCTGATTCTTTCTTTTTCTATTGATTTTTTCTGATCAAGATATATCGATCCACAAATCTATGTATCCATATAGATCCTCTATTCATGGATTAACGAAAATGTACAAAAGCTCTATTTGCCTCTACCATTCTATGAGTCTCTTCCCTTTTGTGTATGGCATTGCCACTCCCTTTGGTGGCATCCACTAATCCGAAACTTAATTTGAAAGCCATATTTCGACTTCAAATTTTTTGGGACGCTAATAACCAATGAATGGCAAGTGCTTTTCCTTGTGTGGATCCTATTTCAATGGAAACTTGATGAGTTAATCTACCTACACATCTTGCTTTTATTGCTATATCGGGAGTTACTCCATGTATTGCGTGATGTAAAATAGATAGTGGATTTGTTTCTGTCTTTTGTTGAATTTTTCCATGGCTTGATAGATAATTTAATAAGCTAATGATTTTTTTTTCGATGTTTCAGAATACAGTTAACCAACCTATTAACTAATCAATTACGATAAATTGGATTGGATTTTCCAATTTTTCTTCTACAATACTTTGACATGACATGAGCGTGAAAGGCATTTAAGAGTCAGTTTTCTTTTTATAAGGGCTAAAATCATTTATTTTCACTTTTTGACCCCATATTGTAGGATGGATCTCAAAAGATATGAAAAAAAGATCTCCCTCCAAGCCGTACATATAAATTTCATCGAATTTGATATGTATCCATGAGATCGAGTATGGATTCTGTTTACTCACTTAAAATTGAGTATCCGTTTCCCTCCCCTTCTTGCTAAGATTGGAAATTCTATATTTTACATATTCATACGATTGAGTCCTTGGGTTTTCAAAATAGTGTTTAAAAAAAAAAGGTGCTTTGAATCATTGCTATTTGACTCGGACTTGTTCTAAAAGTTGAGACATTTTGAATTGTTTCTTAACATAGATAAAGTCAAGGAAAACCTCTAAAATTATTTCAATATTGGACCTTGGAAATAGAATAGTTCCAAATCAAATCTCTTTAGAAATAAGATCTTTTGTCTCACGGTAGCCTGCTCCAGTCCCCTTGTGAAACTTTCATTATTGGGTTGTCCATACACTTCACACGTTTCTAGTCATTCACATGGTATCATCAAATGATATAAGTCTTGAATAAGAATCTACAGCACACTAGAATGCCCTATTGACGATCCTTTACTCTGACAGCATTTAGGGTTCCTAGAACAATGCGATATTTCACACTGGATAAATACTTAACCTTTTTGCCTCTAAATAAGACTGTAAAATTGTGACATCCTCAAAATTCGACCATATTCTAGATACAATTAGGGGTTTACTTCTATCAATGCGCAATTAGTAGAATTAGACTTTAAATTGATTCATGAACCATTCAAGAGTGTTAAACCTATTGGGATAGGCAATTTAGGATTTCGATGTGCACAACCAGAGAACTCAACAATGGATTGACAATTCAACCATAAGAATTGATGAGGGACAATCTTAAGCCGTTTCGGACTAATCCAAGAACAGTTATAGATCGATTCGATAATAGTATATAATCGGATTGCGGGTGATTCTGCATGATTACTATATTAACTACGAACGACCATAAACCAATTCCAAATGATTGTGTACTTCGGAATGAGCAATTGACCCCTCACGATTACATTACAATCGAGGATCATCCATGAATTGAAAAAGGCCCAAATGTGAATTGATATCGAATCAACCACAAGTCGAACTTACAAAACCCTAAAGGCTACCCGTTGGTTTTAACTATGCTAAAACCGTATTTAATGAATTTCAACCACAAATTCTAGTCCAATTAAGGATATCAAACTTTAGAGGATTAAGTGAACACAATTGGACACTACTTCATCAAATTCCTTAATTATCGATAAACCCTAAATTCTTGGATAAATGAAATTGGACCATAAATTGGAAGCCCAATGGGCTACAAGCTCGAGTTTGGCCCAATGGGCCTCACGCCCAATTAAAGGCCCATTAAGCTTGTTAAGGCCTAATTTGGATGAGTTAAGCCCAAACCCAAGCCCTAAGTGCGTGAATAGTGTGTGTACTACTGGACCTTCACTATTTTCAAAATTTATAGGGCCTTCTATGTTTCAAATCTCACAAAACTTCCTTATGAAAGTTGTTCAAAACATCTTGATTTACAACATATTTTAATTTCAGATTTTTCTAAGGTGAAATAGTTGCTACAAAAACCTATTCTTTTACTGTGTGAAAATTGCCCAGTGCAACAAAAATGATAATCTATTTGTCTTCTCGATTTTTTATAAACTCTTCCTTTTGGAATATGAATATGGTTCCTTCATAAAAGTTGTAGAGAACATCTATGACTAAAACATACTAAAATTTCAAAAACATTTATGAATATTTGGATGTCGAAATAGGTTTTCATCTACGATCATTAAAACTGTTCAACGAACGAGATTTTGGGTTATCTTTGGTGATTTGCTGCTCTTTATACAAAAATAATTAGGCTTGGATTCCTCATGAAAAAATGTTATTTAAATTCTTCTCTACAACATATTAATTTTTTATAATTTTTTGAATCTGTTTGGTAAAGTAATGACATTTACTTCGAAAATTGCTCGAAACTATTATTTACATTGGAATGAGGGGCCACACGCCCAAGCTTGAAGAATAAGCTTAGGCAATTGCATGGTTGAGATTAACCCTTGCTTCATAAGTTTAGAAATTTCATCATTTCAATAATTGAAAATGTGAAGAAATAATCTTGGCCCTTGATCTCGGATGATAATCTTGGCAAACGAAGAGCTGGGATCTCTTCTTGCTTCTCATGTTTGGAGCTATCATTACAAGATCTTAGCATTTATTGCACTCAAGTACGTGACTAGTATGGAATCTTGATAAAATGACCGAATTGCCCTCTCATTCAACAAAGGACAAAAGGACAAGATAGGAAAAAGGCAAAAGAAGGGGCAGTCACATGGATGAGGAAGGAGAAAATGATGTCATCTCCTAGCATAGTCTAAGACTCTAAGCCTAGCCTAAACCTATGCACTCAAGTGTATATCTCCTCATTAATGCTTAGATTGTTCTTCCTTAAAAAGCTTTCTTCTGATTGGTTAAGAAAGGTTTAAAGAGATTGGATGGGATGGACATTAATGGCAAGATTTCTTCCTCTTTCTCTCTCTCATCTCATTCCATTTGGTTCCTTTGGCAATTCTCTCTCTCTCTCTCTCTCTCTCTCTCTCTCTCAATTTCTCTTTCTCTCTCTCCCTACCCTTTGGACAAATTTCCCTCATCCTCTTCCTCATTTCATACCTATTTCTCTGTCATTTTCCTCTCTAGACTCATCGGTAACTGAACACCTCGACCACCACCCGTAAATTGCCCTTCGCACCGTCATTTCCATCATCGAATTGGAGATTTCAAGTTGAGGAAACTGCTGTCCAGCCACCACAATAGCCCTCTCTCTCTCCCTTTATTGGCGATTTGGACACCGCTAGCTTAGGGAAGGCCATCCTCCGTCATGCTACCGCTCAGGACGCCATCTGGCCCTCCCACATATGCTATGGAGGCATGACCAGTAGCCCACAATCATTGTCCGGCCTTGTTGCTCCTCTCCCGATGCTTTTTAAAGCTTGGACTTGAGTGTGAGTGGCTTTCTAGTCCTTGATTAGGGTCATTGCATTTTAGAAGTAGTTTAGAGTGAGATTAAGGTTTAATGGTGCTTTGTTGATGTGATAAGTGGGTTTTATGTAATAAGTGATCATTGGGTTCCAATAGATTATCTCAATAGGTTATCGAATTTTGGACGATAAGTTATCGAGCTTTGGATGATAAGTTATCAAGCTTTGAATGATAAGTTATCAAGGTTAGGGCGATAGGTTATCAGGTTTTGGATGATAAGTTATCAAGGTTTGGTCAATACATTATCGAGTTTTAGATGATAAGTTATCGAGGTTTAGGCAATAGGTTATCAAATTTTGGATGATAAGTTATCAAGATTTGGGCGATAGTTTATCATGTTTAGGATGATAGGTTATCAACTTTTACCGATAAGTTATCACTTCCTGGTTCGATAAGTTATCATTACGTGATAAGTGATTATGCAATTACTTATATTCTATAATTGATAAGTACTTTTAAAATATGATTTCGAAAGGTTACATGTTAAGGTTGTTCGATTTGATATTGTTATTGGACGTGCTTGTTCTATGTGATGTTGTTTAATATTAATGGCAATGTATTATATATGTTCATTGGAAATAGTTGCTATACATATACACATATGTTATGTTCATTGTACATGGTCGACGTGTGAGAACACACCGAGCCTCTGAGAGGAGATATACGACGGTTTTTGGACATGCAAGGAAGTAGATTGGGTCAAGTCTCTCTCTCTCTTGGGATCGACGATATTGAGACGTATCGTTCCCAAACTAAATCCAATACTAGATTTGTGATCATGTCACAACGGACCGATCCTTCCTTAGCCTCAGTGTGATATTGAGACGTATCATTCTCGAACTAAGTTTAGTACTAGGTCGGTGATCATGTCACATCGGATTAATCTTTTCTTGGTCTCGATGCAATATTGAAGTGTATTGTTTCCGATTTGGATTGGACTAAGGTTGGTGCTCAACGTAACGTGTCAAACCATGGACTCTCATTCGGTACTCGACATATTTTATTGATGTGCTTTCAATAGGTCATGAAACATACTCCGTTTGGCATGCCATTGAGGCATTCATACTTGGCTAATGAGAAATATAACAATGGTCATGAGTGATGAGGTGCTCATGTGATCATATAAAGACCCTAATGCATTTTACGTAGGGTGTGAACCCGTCCTGATGCGTTTTATGCGAGACGATGCCTGATTCAATTTGAATGCCTCTAAGTCAACGGGATGCCGTTCGCGGATGGATTTCGTAATGAAACTCTTTACAAGAATGTCGTCTTGATGCATTTACATGGGACAATGCCATACTCGATGGGGCACGATGCCCAATTATGTTGAAAGACTACGCACCTCAGGTTGGCCTTAGGTCGTGAACAGCCGTAATAATCTGAAAGCACGGTTTTGAGGAATGCATGGTAATATGGGATGCCATGCGATTATCGAGATCCCACATGTGTAAAGTGTATGAGTGCATGAATGCATATTATGAGAAATGATGTTATAGTCAGTACACATGTGACTTGAAATCAATATATGAGCAATTTTGGATTATTGCATGGCATGGGTGCATGATTATAATATGTTGCAAGTTTTTGTATTTGACTTGTGAATATGGAAAGTGTTATAAGAATTGCCTATGTGCTTTGTTATGATGGCTTGAGAAGGTAAGATGATCATTCTTGTTTATAGTTGAGACAAAGTTGGAGTTGTTTTGCTATTGATCTGCCATCGTTAGATAACTTGCATATTTAGGGTGTTTCTGAGGTGAATGGCTTTCCTACGCGAGGGCTAGGGAGTTCACTCATAGAGTTTATCTCACTCCTCATTGTTTAACTTTTTCAAGCCATAATCATGGCTATCTGAGCCCAAGCCAAAGTACTTTGAAATGGACATGTACTAGACGCGTAGGGGATACCACTTTGTGAGGTCGCCCTCGTAGAATAGAGGTGCTAGGTTAACCCCAACCCTAATACTTGGACAAGTATGAAGAAATCCGCTACGCAGACGTGCAAATGGCTAAGCTTTTAACGTGAAGAAAGATTATGTTTGATGGTAAAAGCATATATATAAGTGTCTTTTGATGTATGCTTTATACTATCCCTATTGTTTGTTAATGGTTAGAAGATGTTTATTTTGCTTCCGCTTGTGTATAATCAAAAAATTAAATGAATAGGTTGACGACGCGTCTTAGGACGTCATAAGCAAATGACCTGAGTGAAAAGCAATAGCACAGGTTGTTGCGAGCCCAGAGGGGGTCAAGGCGTGACAAGAATGTTCCTGTGAATTATGACCAATACCATGTCTATGAGCAATGATTTTTTAATCCAGAGGTTAATCATAGTCTAGCAACTTTATGTAAGGCAAAGTTTGGTTTTTTGGGGGTGATAGTGGAAAAGTTGACTAATAAGCCACCCTTATTACCACTCTATAAAATTGTACATGAGATTTTCACCTTATACAGCTCGTTCAATTCTTTCACAATTAATGGGTCTTTTTCCTCATTCAAGAATCTCTTCCCTTCTTCCACTCCGTCCTAAAGAGTAACTAGGACCAATTTATTTAAACATTTGTTTTCCAATTAAACACTTTCCATTTTGGATTATTCCCAAAGGAGAATATTCTTCTTTTTACCGAACGTTTGCGAATCCAATCACAATCTTATAATAAAAACAAGAGATCTTTCTCGATCAATCTCCTTGCCTCTCATTCTTCGAGAATTAGAAATATCATTTTCAAGTTTGAATTTGTTCATTTGAAATTTGGTTCTTCTACTTCATTTTTATTTACTTAATTTTTATTATTTTTCCTTCTCTTTTTTTGTTTCTTTTTATATTCCTTCCATCATTCCTTAAGTCTCATAGGTTTGATCTTGTATAATCTGACCCGTTTTCTCATTGAGCGAACGGTGCAAAAGATTGATTTTTCAATCAAAAGTACTATCTAAGGGAAATCTTCCATTTTTTCCTCTTTTTCTATACTTATCCCATAGGTACAGCCTTTGAATTAATAGATAACATTTCCTTTTGTATCTATATGAATCGATATTAGTCCATTCCAATTCCTTCCCGATACCTCTCAAGGAAAATCCTAAATCGGAGTCCAAATTAAAGGATTAATGGGAGCTTACCCATGTGGTTATGAACTCTTCGAATAAGAATCCATTTTCTAAAAGATCCTAGCTTTCGTGTTTTGATGGGTCTTTGAAATCCTTTTGATGACTTATGTTGACGGAATATCTATATAATCTAATCAATTGCATAAAGTTCGTAATAGCAAAGGAACCAAGGAAAGCATACGGAAAAAAAGTTCTTTTCTATTATATTAGCATTAAATTAGTATTAGTTAGTGATCCTGGCTCAATGAGTCCTTTATTCCATTTGGCACTAGTCCTACATGTTGTTTCTGTGGACCAAGGAGAAAGGGGGGTAATGGGAAGAGGATTGTATCATGAGAGAAGCAAAGAGATCAACATTTTTCTTTCAAATACAAATATACAACATGGATTCTAACAATGAGTTGGACTCTCGTGTTAATACGAATGAATCATCCTTTCCATGGAGGTAAATCTTTTCTTGCTAGGCAAGAGGGTAGCAAGTTATAAAATCTATTTTGGTATGACATGTATTTCTATTACTATGAAATTCATAAACGAAGTAGCTAATGGGGAGTTACCATTATCCTTTCTATGGTGATGAATATTGTAAGTGTTGCTAAGAAAAGAAAATGAATTTGTCCATTTTTTAGGGTCTTAAAAGTGGGGGGAAACACATAAGAACTCTTGAAAGCAATGGAAAAGAGATCTAACTCTAGTTCTCTCGGATGGTAAGATCTTTGCCACAAGAAGAAGGGGTTGACCCTTATCATCATGACTTAGTTATGATTTCTCTATTTTTTAAGAATACTACTTTTCTTACTTATATTGAATAGAGCATGCTAACCCAAATCTTCTTCATTAAAACCTGCTTGATTTAAATTGGGAAAACCATACGATTTTATGAAATCGTGTGCTATGGCTCGAATCCGTATTAAATCCTATTTCTGATAGGAGTAGTTAAGAATTGAATCCAATCTATTCCAGTATTTTCATATCCGTAATAGTGTGAAACGAAGGCCCAGCTTTGAGTTGCTCGAGAATAGTGGACTAGTGGCATTGAGTTCTCGACCATTTCTCTTAGGATTAATCAGTTCTATTTCTTGATGGGAGTAGCAAAAGGATATAACTCAACGGTAGAGTGTCACCTTGACATAGTGGAAGTCATGAGTTCAAGCCTATTATCCCTAAAACCAGCATGAGTTTTTCTATTTTGACTTACTCCCTTGTCGTAATCGAATAAGAATGGATAAGAGGCTTGTGGGATTGACGTAAGGGTGTAGGGATGGCTATATTTTTGGGAGCGAACTCTAGACAAATGTGAAGCACATGGATACAAGTTATACCTTGGGATGAAAGACATTCCGAATCAGCTTTGTCTATGAACAATGAAGAGCAAAATTGGTAAGTAACACATAAAAAAACTACCCTTGGAAGGGGAATAATGGCTGGAAACAGCTATTAATACCCCATAGGCTAAAGAGCAAAAGGAGCAATTCACCCAAGTAGGGGCTCGAGTTTGATTAGCTAGTTGGTGAGGCAATAGCTTACCAAGACGATGATCAGTAGCTAATCCGAGAGGATGATCAGCCACACTGGGATTGAGATATAGCCCAGACTCTTACAAGAGGTAGTTAGTGGGGAATTATCCGCAATGTGCAAAAGCTTGACGGATTAATGCCACGTTGAGGTAGAAAGCTCACGGGTCATAAACTTCTTTCCTTGGAGAAGAAGCAATGATGGTATCTAGGGAATAGGCAGCAGCTAAGTCTATGCGAACAGCTGTAGTAATACAGAGGGTGCAAATGTTATCTAGAATAATTGGATGTAAAGTGTCTATAAGTGGCTTTTTAAGTCCGCCGCCAAATCCCAAGGCTCAACCCTAGCTAGGTAGTGGAAACTACCAAGTTGGAGTTTGATAGGGCAGGGGAAGCTTTCAGTGGAGTGGTGAAATGTGTAGAGATCAAAAAGAACTCCAACGACGAAAGCACTCTACTAAGCTGACACTAATACTAAAAGGTGAAAATTAGGGAAACAAATGGGATTAAATCCTCTAGTAGTCCTAGCCATAAACGATAGATATTAAGCATTATGCGTATCGACCCATGCAATGCTATAGTTAACGAGTTAAGTATTCCGCCTAGGGAGTACGTTCGTAACACTAAAACTCAAAGGAATTGAAGGGGGCCCACACAAGCCGTGGAGCATGTGATTTAATTCAATGCAAAGTGAAGAACCTTACCAACAGTTGACATGCTGCGAATCCTCTTGAAAGAGAAATGTGCCTTTGAGAACGCGGACACAGGTGGTACATGGCTATTGTCAACTCGTACCATAAGGTGTTATGTTAAGTCCCGCAACAAGCACAACCCCATGTTTAGTTGTCACCATTGAGTTTGGAATCCTGAACAAACTGTCGGTGATAAGCCGAAGGAAAGTGAAGATGACGTCAAGTCGTCATACCCATTATGCAATGGGTGACACATGTGCTGCAATGACCAAGACAAAGGATCGCAATCCCGCGAGGCTAAGCTAACTCCAAGAACCCGTCCTTGCTTCTTATTACAGGCTGCAACTCATCTACATGAAGTTGGAATCGCTAGTAATCACTGGTCAGCCACACAGCAGCGAATTCATTCTCAAGCCTTATACACACCGCCCTTCACACTATGAAAGCTAGCTACGCCTGAAGTCATTACCTTAATTGTAAGGAGAGGGATGTTGAAGGCAAGGTAAGTGACTGGAGTGAAGTCATAACAAGATAGCTATATCAAAAGGTGCAACTGGATAACCTCCTTTCCGGGGAGAGTTAATACTTCTTGGATATTTTGGTTTGACATTGCTTTGCACCCAAAAAGAGGCGAGCTACATTTGAGTTCAACTTAGAGGTAGAAGTCCTCTTTCATTTCTAGACGATGAAGACCAAGCTCATGAGCTTATTATCTTAGGTCTATACAAGTTGATATGTTCCCCTTTTTAACTTCCACATGTCCCTTTCGCATGGCTACATGAGGGCGAAAAAGGGAAAGATGGGAATGGGGTTTTTCTCGCTTTTAACATAGCGGGCCTTGGTGAAAGACTCGCATGATGGGCTATTAACTCTATTGTACACACCCCTGATAATTGTGTCATTATGCTTGGGCTATGAGGACTTTCAACCACATAGATAGTTCAATGTGCTCATCATGAAATGTGGATAATCTAAGATACGTTAACATGGCATACTTCTCCTATTCGAGCCGAGTTTGAAACCAAATCTCTTATTAAGAGGATAGATGGGATGATTTAGGGGAGATCCAATGTAAATCTAACTTTCTATTCACTCATAGGATCCAAGTGGTCCATGAGGACCCCCACGACTCTTCTCTTCTCGAGAATCTATACATCCCTTATCAATGTATGGATAGCTATCTCTCAAGCACAAATTTAGGTTTGGCCTCAATGGGAAAATAAAATTGAGTACTTACCTGTTTCATTCTAGGGTGATGGAGGAATTGTACCATTCAAGCTTCTTTTTTTTTTCCTCATGTTTTTCTCTGAGGTCTAAAGAAAGTTGCAAGTGTTCCTGATAGGAAGAAGATGAAATTATTTTTCCTTTCCATAAGGACCAAAAGATTGGATCTAGCCATAAGAAGAATGCTTGGATAATAAATAACTCACTTATTGATCTTTGACCCCCTTAGTCACTATGAATGCCCTTGATTTGTGCAATGGAATGTGTCTATTTATCTATTTCTTGACTCGAAATGGAAGCAAGTTTGAAAAAGGATCTTAGAGTGTCTAGTGTTGGGCCAAGAATATCTATATCTTAATGCCTTCTTTTTTCTTCTCATCAAAGTTATTTCACGAAAACTTGTCATGATAAGGAAGAATGGGGGAACAAGCACTCTTGGAGAGCACAGTATAATAAAGAGTTGTATGTTGCGTTCAGGAATGATGAATCACTATGGAAAAGAAATCTATTGATTAGACTGTAGGTGCAATAATTTACTTCATAGGGAGGTCTCTAGTCCAAGTCAAGGATGGCCTGGATGCGCCAAGGAAATAGAATAAATATCTGACTCCTCATGCCTGCTCCACTTAGCTCGAGGGGATATAGCTCAATTGGTAGAGCTCTACTCTTGCCATTGGGTCGTTGCGATTAAAAGTTGGATGTCTATTTGTCTAGGCAGTAATGGTATTATCTTGTACCTGAACAGGTGGCTCACTTTTTAACGGGGAAAAGGACTGAAACATATCACGGAAAGACACTACTAAGACAAAGATGGGTTGTCAAGAATGTAGAGAAGGTAGGATGGACAGTTGGTCAGATCTAGTATGGATCATACATTGATGATTGTTGGAGCTTGTAGCTCTCTCAAGATTCCCTCATCTGGGATCCTTGGGAAGAGGATCAAGTTAGCCTTTGTGAACAGCTTGATGCACTATCTCCCTTCAACCTTTCTAGCGAAATGCGGCAAAAGGAAAGAAAACCCCTGGACTGACCCCATTGTTTCCACCCCATAAGAACTACTATATCACCCTAAGGATGACTTCGACATCCAGGGATCACAAACCAATCATAGAATCCTATTTAACAAGTGAAACACATTAATTATCTGCTCGTAGGTTGAGTAGTAAGGGTTGGAGAAGGCAATCACTTATTCTTAAAACTAACATTCTTAAGACCAAAGAGTCGGGCAGAAAATGGAGGAAAGCTCTCTGTTCCTAGTTCTCTTATAGCTAGATCCTCAGAAACCACAAAAATTCTTAGTTAAAATGGGATACCACTCGAAACCCTTTGAGATTTTGAGAAGAGTTGTTCTTGGAGAGCACTTTATGATGAAAGTTGTAAGCTATGTATGGAAGGGAGTTATTCTCTAGTGTTAGCTTCTATGGTAGAATTAGGCAGGGTTAGAGAGGTAGTGATTTACTTTGTGGCGGATGTCGACGGTTCGAGCCCACTTATCTCTAACTCGCAAACTTAGCTAATACAAAGATATATCATAGCACCCAATTTTTTTGATTCAGCAATTCGATCGATGATTTCTCATTCATGGATATTGATAAGATCCTTCCATTTAATAGCACCTTATGATGGCATAGACTTAAAGTGATGGGCATAGTTCGAATGAGGAAAGGCTTAGAGTGGATACCTAGGCACCCAAAGACAAGAAAGGGCATAGTAAGCGACAAAATGCTTTAAGGTGTTAAAAATAAGCGTACATTCGAAGATACCTAAATACGTTAACTTTTCAAACTATTGTTGAATCCATGGGCTAGCAAGAGACAACCTGACAAACTAAAATATCTTAGTAGCTAGAGGAAAAGAAAGCAAAAGCGATTCCATAGTAGCAGCAAGCGCAATGCAAGTATCCTAAACCATGAAACGAGATTGCGGGAGAGCAATATAAGTGTCATGCTACTAGGTGAATTAGTGGAATGCTGCACCCTAAATGATGAGAATCTAGTAGCCGAAAGTATCGCTAGCTTATACTTTGACTCAAGTAGCATGGGGCATGTAGAATCCTATGTAAATCAGCAAGAACCACATTGCAAGGCTAAGTACTCCTGAGTGACCCATAGCGAAGTAGTGCCATGAGGACAGGGTGAAAAGAACTTTATTGGGGAGTGAAATAGAACACAAAATCGGAAACTCCCAAGCAATGGGAGAAGACTACTAGGACTCTAACTGCATGCCTATTGAAGAATGAGTTGGCAACTCATAGGCAAATGGCTTGGTTAAGGGAACCCACCAGAGCTATAGTGAAAGCGAGTCTTCATCAAGCAATTATCATTGCTTATGGACCCGAATCTAGGTGATCTATCCATGACCAGGATGAAGCTTGCGTGAAACCAAGCGAAGGTCCGAACCAACTGATGTTGAAGAATTAATAGATGAGTTGTAGTTAGGGGTGAATGCCACTCGAACTTCGAGCTAGCTAGTTCTCCTCAAAATGTGTTGAGGTGCAACAATTAACTCGACATCTAGGGGTAAAGCATTGTTTCAGTGCAGGCAATGAGAGCGATCTCAAATCGAGGCAAACTTTGAATACTAATTATTACCTCTAAATAATAGGGGTGTCAAGGTTGACTAGTGAGACGATGAGAGATAATCTTCATCGTTGAGAGGAAAACAACCCAGATCACTAGCTAAGGCCCTTCAATGAACATTCGGTGATAAAGGAGGTAGGGGTGCAAAGACAGCCAAGAGGTTTGCCTAGAGAGAAGCATGAAAAGGGCTCTTACGCTAAAGATGAAAAGGGCTAAGTGATCCGCTGAAGCTATGGGATGTCAAAATACATTAGTAGGGGAGCGTGCTACCTTAGAGGGAAGCATCCACAAGAGCAAGGATGGATGAAGCAGAAGCTAGAATGTCAACTTGGGTAATGCAAACATTGGTGACAATCCTATACCCTGAAAACCCGAGAGTTCCTATGCAAGGTTCGTCCACAAAGAGTGAGTTAGACCTAAGGTCAGGCCAAAATGCATAGTTGATGGACAACAGGTGAATATTCCTATACTACCCCTTGTTGGTTCCAAGGGATGAAGGAGGCTAGATTAACCGAAAGATGGTTATCAGTTCAAGGATGCAAAGTGCCCTTGCTTTTTCAAAATAAGAATGGATAGAGAAAATGTCATGGGCTAATGTTCGAGTACCAAGTGTTGCCAAGCTGAAGCAACCCATGCCATACTCCCACAAAAAACTCGAACGACCTTCAACAAAATGGTACTTGTATCTAAAACCAACACAGGTGGGTAGGTATAGCATACATAAGGGCACGAGCCAACTCTCTCTAAGGAACTCGGCAAAATAGCCCCGTCACTTTGGAAGAAGTGGTGCCTCCTCACAAAGGGAGTCCCAATGACCAGGCCTAGGTGACTATTTACCAAAAACATAAGTCTTCGTAAAGTCATAAGACCATGTGTAGGGACTGACACCAACTTAATGCCGAAAGGTCAAGGAAGTTGGTGACCGAATGACAGCAAAGCCAGTGACCGAAGCCCAAGTGAATAGTAATCATAATTATAACGGTCCTAAATTAGTGAAATTCCTTGTCATGTAAGTTCCGACCTGCACGAAATGTGTAATGATCTAGGTACCATCTCAAAGAGAAACTTGTGAAATAGACATGTTTGTGAAGATGCGGACTACCTACACCTGGATAGAAAGAGCCTATGAAGCTTTACTATTCCCTAAGATTGACTTTGGGCGTTTCCTACGCAGCTTAGGTGGAAGGCGAAGAAGGCTTCCTTCTTGGGGGACAAAGCCATTAGTGAGACACCACTCTGGAAGAGTAAGAATTCTAAGCTTGTGCCAAGACCTACGAGCTAAGGGACAGTCTTCGGTAGACAGTTTCTATGGGGTGTAGGCCTCCTAAAGGTAATGGAGGCATGCAAAGGTTTTCTCAGGTCGGATAGAGATTGACCCTCGAGTGCAAAGGTGGAAAGGAGCTTGAGTGCAAGACCCAACCATCGAGCAGGGATGAAATCAATCTTAGTGATCCAACAGTGCCGAGTGGAAAGCCATCGCTTAACAGATAAAATTTATTCTAGGGATGACAAACTGATCTTCCCCAGGAGTTCATATCAACGGGAAGGTTTGGCACCTCAATTTCGACTCTTTACCACCTGGGGTTGTAATATGTTCCAATGATTAGGGTGTTCATCCATTAAAACGGCATGTGAACTCAGTTTGGAATGTCATGAAATAGTTCAATCCATGTTCGATGCGACCATTAGAGCATTGAGAAGACCTTTCCCCAGTATGAAAGGACCGGGAAGGACGCACATTTGGTTTACCAATTATCATGCCTACGGTAAACGCTAAGTAGTCAAGTATGGAGCGGATATCTGTTAAAAGCATCTAAGTAGTAAGCTCACCCTAAGATGAGTACTCTCCTATTTTGACTTCCCTGGAGCCTTCGATAGTACTACTGAGACAACGATGGGTTCTCTGCTCTATAAGGATGGAGCAACAAAAGTTTTGAGAATTCAAGAGAATATCACGACGAAACAAATTATTTATCATTACGATAAGTGTCAAGTGGAAGTGCAGTGTTGTATACAGCTGAGGCATCCTAACAAGCTAGTAGACTTGAACTTTATTTCTACATGACCCGATCAATTCGATCAAGCATTTGCTATCTATTTTCATTGTTCAACTTTTTGACAACATGAAAAAACCAAAAGCTCTACCCTCCCTCTCTATCTATCCAAGGGATGGAAAGACAAAGGCAATTGGTGTCCCCTCTAGTCAAGAATCGGGGCCTCCAATCACTAGTCAATATGCTTTTTTTCAAGCATTTCTTCGTTCATGGTTTGATATTCTAGTGTCCTAGGCATAGAGGAACCACACTAGTCCATCTCAAACTTGGTGGTCAAACTCTAACGATATTGTAGGGGAGGTCCTACAGAAAAATAGCTCGATGCCAATATGACAAAAAGCTTAACACCTCTTATTCTTGTTATTACATTTTCATATATATTGAAAAAGAAAGAAAAAGGAAAATGTCATTTTATTCAAAATCCTAATTCTAAAATCCCTTCTCTCCTACTTCACACCTCGAAACGCTCCCTTATTATAGAGAGAAAGACACTTTCACATCTTCTTAAGTTGAAATGACTGGGGAGAGGAAAGATTACCTTTTTTTTAGGGTACTCCAAGGAATAGATCCAGTGGAGATGGGGCGAGGCCTGTAGCTTAAAGGATTAGAGCACATGGTTATGAACCATGGTGTTGAGGGTTAGAATCCTTCCTTACCCAAAATCAGCCCAAAAGGGAAAGAACCTTTCTTATGGGGGTAAGAAAATCATGATTGGGATAAGAGACCCAAGACTATGGAACTTGAGTGTGGGTCTTTTGTCAAAACTAAATAACCTTCTTTTTTTTTCTTTTTTTAATTATTTCTCGCAATTATATAGTATGGCTCAGCATTTTTTTTAACACCTCGTAACTCTTCCTCAACCAGGCTTAATTAAAATAGTAGAGTAAATCAAAATATGAATTAGTGGCATAGCAAAATTGCGTTCCTTGTCATTCATTTTGTAACGACCCGGGCCCCACTGTATAATATTGTCCGCTGTAAACACTGAGTTCTCACGGCTTTAAAACGAGTTATACAGATTAAAGGGACCCAAGCCTTTATAAACTAGCCTAGGACTCCCCCCCTAAGCGATGTGGGACGGGAGACATGCCCTTGGCCTCACCCGCGTACGACCAAGGCGATCTCAGTCCATCCCTCCGTACTGCCCCAAGTCTGGGTCGTCACACATTTGTTTGCTCATGGTATGTGACATTTTCGTTCTGATTCGATTTTTCATAACAGAATTATTTCGACAAGTGATCATCAGATGAGATTGTCTTGAAGATTGATAGGCTATGAGGACATAGGGAAAGGCTATTTAGGGGCGAAAACTCGATTTTTCATTGGCAAGAACATACGAGTACGAAAAAGTGCAAATAGGCCACAGACGAAGACCTAATGAGCTTGAGCCCAAGTGGGCGGCCCAAGGCCCACACGCCTAAGGGGTGGGTGGCCAAGGGAGGCCTATGGGCCCTTCAAGTCCTCTTTTGACAAGATCTTGGCATTAAATGCATGAAATGGCGTGAATAGTGCATGAATAATGCGAGATCTTAGTGAAGTGAAGTGACCGAAATGCCCTTCCATTGGACTAAGAACAAAAGGGCAAGATAGGAAATTGGCTAAGGGAAGGGCCGCATTTGAAAGTGGGCGGCAATTTGGAGGGATGAAGACCTACCTAACCTAGTCTAGTCTAATCTTAGCTACTTGAGTGCAATCTATCTTCCATTAATGCTAGATTCTACTTCTAATTTAGGCCACCTTGATTGACATGAGCCAATGGAAGTGATGGGCATTAAGTGAGACTTGACCTCACTCTCTCTCCTCTCTTCCTCTCCCTCACCGTCGGCCACTCCCCTCACTCTCACTTTCTCTCATTTTGCTCACTTGAAACTCTTAAACACACACTCTCTCTCTCTCTCTCTCTCTTGGTGACCGAAACCCCCTAGCCCTCCTCACCTTCATCTCAAGCTTGTTCTTCACTTGTTTCCTCTTATTTTCCTCGCTAATGACTGTCCTTCAAACCCCAAACGACGAACCACCCTTCGCGCTATCAAATCGTTGCTCAAAGCCGATCGACTGGCCTTCTTAAGGGTTGTTCAGTGCTGTGTAGCCCTCACCAGACCTCCCTTTCTCTCATTTCTTCTCTAGTCTAGTCCCTCGCAAAGCCCAAAGGCTATGCAAACGCCGGACCGCCGTTGAGCCGCTACCGAAGCCATGACCAACCACCATCCAGCTCACTCACACTGTCGATGTGAGACAAGCTGCTATCAAGTCTTGTTGTCCCATCCCCTAACGTGCTTCGAAGCTTGAGTCATTTGTGTGTGGCTTTCTAGCCCTTGATTAGGGTTATCATTGCATTTAGGGAGTAGTTTAGGACTTATGAATGGTTTTTTGATGATTTGTTGACGTGATGAGCTATTGTTAGACTTAAATAAGTTATTGAGTTTCAAAACGATAGGTTATCTCGTTTAGGGCAATAAGTTAACAGGTTATTATGAGTAAAATTGACATGTGGTTCTATTATGCCGTAGTATAATGAAATGCTATTATGTACTATGAGGATTAGTGGTGAGATGTGATATTTGGGTTATGTGCTATGAGGATTAGTGGTTAGATGTGATATTTGGGTTATGTACCATCAGGATTATTAGTTAGATGTGACATTCAAGTTATGTTTTATATGGATTTTGATGATTTTATTCTACTTAGATAAGTAGACCATATGTCATGAGTTATGGAGTAAATGATGCATTTATATAATGTAATATGATGCACGTGTGTAACGAGTGGCATTTGACGAGTGATATGGCATATCGCATGAGTATCACATGGGTTAAATGAGAAAGATAAGAAATGGATTGTGTGATGGTATGCTCATGTGATCACCTAAGACCCTGATACATTTTACGTGGGTTGTAAACCCGTCCTAAGGTGTTTTATGTGTGATGATATTCGATTAAGTTTGGATGCCCCCAAATCAATGGGATGCCATTCGCAGATGGATTTTGGAACGAAACTCCTTACAGGAATGCCCCCAAGTCAATAGGATGCTATGCTCGATGAGGCGAGACGATGCCCAGTTACGCTGAATGATTGCAAACCTTCGGGTTGGCCTTGGGTCCTAAGTGGTCATAATAATCTAGACAAATATGTATGGGAAGTGCATGAGATTCATATGTGTTTAGATCTGAATTATTGCATGACATGAGCACATGACTTAGACCATAATGCGCAGTCATATGCTTGGCTCGAGAGCATGAAATATATATTATGGAATTGCCTATGCGTTTATAACGATGGCCTTGAATAGTAGATTTGTTATTGTGAGAATGGTGAGAGTAAAGTAAGAAGAGCATTGCCATGTTTTGCCATCGATAGGTAATTGCTTATTTAGGGCACTTCCGAGGTGAACAACTTCCCTACGCGAGATCTAGGAAGTTCACTCATTGAGTTTATCTCATATTTGTTTATTAAAATGTTTATTGGCCCTAAAAATGGCTGAGCCGTTCCAACAGATTCGTTTTGGCCTCCCCGTTAAGTATAGTCATGAGGTGGCGGAGTACCCTATAGCGAAAGGGGCCAATGCACACTATATGCATTACATCACGACCATTTGGGTCAATGAGGGCCTACCTAACCTCGTGCCATATTGATTCGTGGCCTAGTACTTTTGGGTGGATGGCAAGAGCCACATTCCCATCCGTCGATTTGACGGTCCGTCGGGTGTCATAGGCTCTAGGGGAGGCATCAGCTGGGATGCCAAGGATGGGGACGTTCCTGATGGGAAGGTGTCGAACCCCAAGATTGACCACATGCTGATCACCGAGTCGGAGGCATGGATCCCGGAAGCCATTGGGGCTTAGGTAGTAGTGGAGTTGTTAGCACTTTTTGGACCACCCTTATAATATTAGAGGCATAGGTATACCTTAGGCCCTTTTGTAGGAGGTCAGGGCGAAACGGTTAGGCGTGTTAGCTATGATGAAGCTAGTTGTTTAACCCTTGAACTTGTGGTGTATGAGATATTGACTCATGACCCTTATATATATATTATGTTTTTAACTATCCTTGTTCATTGATGGTTGGAGATTTGTTTACGTTTATGTCTGTGCGTTTTAATGTTATCACAAATTGGGTCGGCAACGCCTCCTAGAATGTCGTAATCAAATGACCAAAGAATAAGCAAAGGTTCGATGAGCGCGGGTTGTCGCACGGTCATAGAGGTTCGGGGCGTGACAGGGTAATTGTGGCCTTTCAGGGGAATTGATAACTACATTTATTATGCATTTGCTAATACTAATACATTTGAGAATTCTTAATTATTTAGTTGCAAATAGCCCCACCCCAAGACTATGGAACTAAGGGTTATCCCAAACGTACATTGAGATATTGATAGTGATTTTGAAATATCAAAGAACTGAATATGATACAATGAGATAGAATGTAATAGAAACAAAGACACAATGAACGAACGGGTTAATGGTCAAATAAGACCCTTTCATTCTAAATTCTTTAAATCAAAATGACTTTAATTCCAAATGAATCAAATCTTCTCAAGTAGAATTCGAACCTATGACCAATCCGTTAATAACCGATCGCTCTACCATTAAACTACTAAGGAATAATGGGAGATTCGATCTCATACATTTTAATTCCCATTCTCAACTCATAACCAAAATAAGCTCGAAGTTTCCTTCATAACTCCCGAAGCTTCTTCGTAGTGGCTTCATTACATGCCTCATTTCATAGGTAACCTCAAAGTGGCTCTATTTCATTATATCCCATCCGTATCACAATTCCATTCATTAAATATCCCTTTGGTGTCCATTGACATAAGAAATGTCATTTCTAGTCTATGTATCTCTATTTCTATATATGAAAAGTTAAAAAAAAAAAAAATCATCATATAATAATCCAGAATAGAAATTGAAATAGATAAAAAAAAAATGGAGGTTTGGGATATTTTGAAATTTTTTCTACTGGGGAATCCAATATCCTTATATATGAAGATAATAAATTCGGTTGTTGGTTGGACTCTACTATAGATTTCTCACCACATTCTCCATAAGACCCTCTTCTCTTTTCCTTCTCCAAGCTTGGGTTCTGGAAGAGGCAAAAGAAGGAACCAAAAGAAGGTATCAAGAACAACGGATTTTATTATGGGACAACTCATGATGTTTATATCAATCCATATGCACCTCTACATCTAGAATTGGGTAAACCTCATACAATAATTATCCTAGCTCTACCATATCTTTTGTTTTATTTCTCCTAGAACAATCCCAAACACTTTTTTGATTATGGATCTATTACCAAAAATTCAATGCTTAATCTTAGCATTTAATGTGTATTTCTGAATAATCTCATTTTTCAATTATTCAACCATTAGTCCAATATTAGCCATATCAGTCGACATTTATATGTATCGATGCAATAACAAGTTGTTATTTGTAACAAGTAATTTTGTTGGTTGGTGAATTGGTCACATTCTATTCAATCAAATGTACTTATTCAATCAAATAAGTACATTGTGTCGGTATTGAGAAATTCTATGGCTCAAATAGTTAATATTATCTTATTTATTACTTGTGTTTACTATTTAGGCATAATACCATCATCCATTGTTACTAAAAAATTCACAAAAACCTCATAAACAGAATAAAGGGGGAAAGGCAAAGAAGAAACAAATGTAAAAATAGAAACAATTTTTGAAACGAAGGGAACTAAACAGGAACAAGAGGGATTCACCAAAAAGATCCTTCTTCTTCCCTTTTTTCAGAAGAAAAGGAGGACCCAAACAAAATCGATGAAAGGGAAGAGATCCGAGTGAATGGAAAGGAAAAGACAAGGGATAATTTAACTTTCAAGAAATATTCTATAAAGATAATCAAGTTTATAAAACTTATTATTTGGATGAAATAAAAATAAAGAGAATTCAAAGTTAGAAATATTTAAAGAAGATCCAAAAGCCCTAAACGCCTAACCTAAGCTACAATCAAGTTCAAAACGGTTTGAAAAATGCAATCAAATTCTAAAGTTTTTGTATCATATACAAATGATATTCTTTTAGCAACTACTCACCCAATCTTCATAATGTGGAAAGCTAGTCTAACGTGACATCATTAACTATTTTCTAAGCATTTGATACGTTGGTGTGCTGTAAATGTGGCCCGTGTAAAAAAAAGGTCAATTTAAAAAAAAATGTAAAATCCAAAATTTAACACACAAAAAAAAGGCCTAAAAGGAAAAAAGGGAAGCCAAAGCCTCCAGCACTATGGGGGGCCGCCGCCGCCGCAGTTTAGCCGTCTAATGAGGAGTGGCGGCCCTCGTCAACCACACGCAGAACAGCTAGGCTTAGTACTCTGGTTGAGGTTGACCACGGGCTGGGCCAGCGCAGGCTTTTGCCCTTTTGGGCTTTTTGTTAATTTGGGCCGGCCGTGATGAGCCCAAAATAAGAATTTTTTCTCTCTCAATTTTTTTTTATTTTTTTATTTTGGCATTCCCATGACATAAACCTATCATGGAAACCTAATAAACATATTCAAATAAACAAATAAACCGATAACCGTATAATAACAATTCAAAAACCTGTTATCTAAAAGTAAAAAAAAAAAACCTATAATACAATAATCTAATCATCAATCGTGTAAAATAATTCTCAAAATACACATTCCATAAGTCATAAAAATAAGAAATCAGCATCATCTTCATCTCAAACGCCCCTAGCTCTCTGGAACAGAATAAGCAGGGTCTCACTCTACTCAAAATTAAATTTTTTTCTCCTAAAGCACTTGCCGAAATGCACCTCGCTACTAAGGATAACCTTGTTCAGAGGAAAATTGTACCTGACCAGATGTGTTCCCTCTGCAATTCGCAACATGAGACAATCGAGCTTGTTTTCTTGTTGCACTCTGGACATCAAAGGTATGGTCTCATGTGGCCCTAAACATCAGCATATCAAACTCAAGTTTGTCTAGAATTGAGGATTGGTTGTTTAACTTCAACATACTTCGGTACCGTTCGAATTTCTCTATGTTGTTCTCCGGTTCATCTAGAAGGAAAGGAACAATTTTTTTGCTCGGAGCACAAGTCCCAGACCTGACGAAGCTACTGGAAGTTGCTTCAGCTACATATGAAAGTGTTGCACGCTCGACAACTAGATCAAAGTAAAAAAATGAGTTTAGACAAGCATCGAATTGAGCTTGGGAAGCACCAAAAAAAGGGGGCGTCTTAAAGCTGAACATTGATGGAGCTATTATTCGGATCTCGCTCAAATACCTCCGTTAAACTTTAACTCAGATAAGTCCAATCTGATTCACGGCTTATCAGGCACCGAAGAAGTTTCTTGGGAAGTAATCTGCATATCATGGAAGTCCAGGCCCAGCTTAGAGAGGCAAATAAGGGACAGACTGGGTTGCAAAATCCCAATAAAAAAGAAACTTTGTTCTAATTGGATCTTACATCCCCCAAGCCCTATGGGCCTTGTTATGTTTTGAGTTTGCACACATGTTTATGTATCCTTTATCTTAATGAATGAGAACTATATTTTAGGCCCCAAAAGGAAAAAAACCTATCATTGGGGAACAAAGCCTCACAAGTCTCTTACATTCACGAGCTAAATTACAAACATCATCAATAAAACTGAGGAACAATTCTCATTTAAATAACAAAAATCATCCATCAACCAAATGAACGATGACGATTCATCCTCTCGACCAAATAAATGTCAAGAAATGAGCAGAAGCAACGAAAAATAAAAGTGATTTGAGGTTCCTCAAAGTGGTCCACCTCTTCATTGCTTGCCACAGGTTTTCGTTCCACCAAAGTGATCCGCCTATAGGAAAAAAAAAATATCACAATGATTCGGTCCATATAATGAAATCAAAAATGTCATCAATGGAAACACCAATCATACTAGTTAATATTATTGTGTACATAGAATCATCATCCAGATGAAATGGAAATCCTCAATTCCATCAATCAAGGGAAATTTTCCAATAAGCCGATTCAGTCATAAAATTTTTCAATTTTATTAATTTAGTCATAAATCTTTATACGAAATTCCAATATAGTCCGTGCAGCCAATTTTTGCGAAAAATCACTAATGCGGTGATGTGTCATGTAGGTTAGTTAGCGATGATTGAATTATCATGTTAACAATTTCCATCAAAAATTAGTTAGAGTGACTACATTGGATATTCATATAAAAGTTTGGGACTAAATTGATAAAATTAAAAATTTAAGACTTGCTTTTGATTAATTGGGTAATTTATCCCCATCATCATCCAAAACAACCGCATACTCTGCTACCAAACCTGATAAAAGCATCAACAAAAATATATTGATAGTAGATCTAGATCATAAATATATAATGTACTAAAACATTTAAATTTTTACCCTATTTAAACTTCTCAAGCTCTTCCAAGATTTCCTCAATTGAAATGGGAGGCGGTGAAAACTGCAACCAGTCCTGAGCATAAATGAGGGGCTCTACCATCTAAAGAGGCAGAGGACTACGAAACACATCTAGCGGATTCATCTTCCTGTTGTGAATCCAAATGCTTCATGCTTCTTAAGAACATATACTTAAATCATACTTTGAGGATCTGCGACTGAAGTTTCTCTCTTGTTTCTTTCGAATATGGTTTCACTTATTTAATCAATGCACCTTTGAAATGTTAACGTCCGTATGAAGGTTTGTGATGGTGTGATAGGTGGCTAAATCTGTAGGACTGACAATTCGTATGCATGTATCATAATCAAGTTTTGTAATCTTGTCAAATCGTGACATTGAAAGCGCCATGCTTAGCTTAATTATGCTATGAAGTTTGCGTACATTATATTCATGACATTCCGTATTATTTTGGGCCTGTCATATGTTGTGTTGAAATTAGAGGTGATCAGTTGAAGGGTGGGCTGGTTTCCATCCTGGAATCAAAAATCGCCCAAGGTTTTACAAACTAGGAATTGAAACTACCGATTGGCTCTTAGACCCACTCAAGAATTGAATCAGGGAACCCGGCACTAGTCCGGTTCGATTCCCAGATGAGTCCGTGGAACTGGCCATTGCATTACACCTCCTCATCGACTTCCTTTTCCTCCTACGCTCTGCCGCCGTCTCTGCCCACAACATCGTCCTCGAGGGCTTCCTCGAGTACTTGTTCTTCAACTCCTACCTCAGCCAAACCAAACTGGCCGACAAGATCAACAGTCGCTAGACCATCGCTGTCCTCACGCTCGACAGCAGCACCATGTTCGCCCTCGTCGACAGGAAGCCCCTCTCCGTCACTAAGAACGAGCTCACCATCCACGCCGTCCTCGATTACTTCCTAGAAGCTCCACCAATCCTAAGGGCTTCATCCTCTCCATCACCTTGTACCAGACCACTGAGAATCCACCCTCTCTTGAGTGGCGAGCAAGGCTACGACTTGCAAGCGGCGGGAGAGAGCTACAAAAGAAACTTAGAGAGCAAACTGCGAGAGAGATGAGAGAGTGTGAGGATTGATGAACGTGAGAGCTCGAATTAGAGTTTTGAAAATAATATATATTATATATACACAAGTTCGGTCCAAGTGGGTGGTTCTACACTTGGAACTGAGAATTAAACCTGTACTCACTAGTTCCAATATTTGGGACTGGGAACTAGAGTAGTTCCCATGAGAACCGCTTAGAACCGGCCGAATTGATCCAGTTTGAGTGGTTCCTATGTACACCTCTAGTTGAAATGTGATAATTCATTCTTGCATGGGATAAAATTCTGGAATTTTGAAGTGATTTTTGTCTTTAAACTTGTGGAAGATCCATGGTCGGGGTAAGAACTAATGGGCCACGATCCAACCAAACAGCCCACGGAACCCAAATCCCAACAAGAGAAAATATATCATTGCCGGCTAACAAAAGTTTGAAATAGAACGTTTTAAAATGTTGTCTTCTTTGACCCTGTGCCACATGTGTGATTGAGCTGAATGAACTATCAAGTTTAACACTGAGATTCGAGCTGCCTGTAAGCGATAATTTAATGGTTAGTCCTGACGAAACTATCGTGCTGCGCTACATGCATTATTATTTTGTGTTGCTTGAGTGGACTTTCACCAATAAGCTTACTATACCTTCGTCCTTATACCCTTATGGATGCAACTCACAAAAGAAGTATTATCAAGAGCTTCTATAGATGCCTTGGAAGCATAAGGCCAGGGCGAAGACGATGGTTTGGGCAAGACTTATTTTTTCTTGTTAAGGTGACCTACAAAAAAATGAAACATGGTGCCAACTAGAGGTGATCAACACGGGGTCAGCGCTGGGTTGGTTCGGGCCAAAATTATAGCCTAGGCCCGCCATTAGCAAAAAAAAAAAAAACAATTATAACAAACTTGAAACTAGTGAGCCGGCTTGAGCTCAGGTTAGATGGGTTGGGAGCCCGACAATGCCTTTGGCTCTTGTGGCTCGGGTAAGACCAGGTGAACCCTCGAGCCACAATGGGCTATGACAGGGTCTAGTGCCACCAAACTAATCTATCAACGGAAGCCATCCCAAACGGGGTAGATAAGTTTTAGTCAAAAACAAGTAATTGATTTGTACTTTATTTGTAAAGTTTCCACGTGATTTTTTTTTTTTTTTTATGTTGGCATTTTCTGCTTTCAAATCATTGAAATCTTCCGTGGATATTTATCGTCAAATAATTTGCTAATTTTCTAATTGTCGCCATTTACTTCCCTTTAGTTGTAAATTTTCCTTTGAACCGTCAGATACTTACCCAATTTGGAATTTATTTATCGCAATGTGCGGCTACAAAAATGGTGAGGATTGATCGAGTTACAATTATTGGCATTTTTTTTTTTTTGGTAAGAAGCGCAAATCTCATACGCAATGTCTATGGAACGCATGAATTTCGGCAATTTAAGTGCATGTCATCATTTGATGGTTTGATATTTATTTCCCAATTTCAATCCCAAAAATTCTAGATAAACAAATTACTGAACTAAGGTTCCATTTTCTTCGAGAAAAATAATTTCCAGAAATTTTTTTTTTGAATTTTTGGCATTCATTTCATGGAAAATGAACTATTTGGAGAAAACATTTTCCTTCATCAGAAAAAATCTTCTAAAATAGGGAAAAAAATTTCTGCTTTTCAAATTAGGGAAAACATTTCTTCATTCACTCTCTCTTATCCCACAATCTTGCTAGCCCCCACTTCTTTCTTATCTATTTTTCTTTTTTTAAATTAGATTTTTTATTTTATTTTCTATTTCTATTTCTCTTTTTCTTTTTTTTTTCCTTTTTTTTTTCCTTCTTTCTTGACCGATCACTGGCCATGACGACGGCTAGCAATTGGCCACAGGCTCAAGTGAGCACAAGCCTCTAGCTCGCCGACCATTGTTGTGGCCAGCAACCAACAAAAGAAAAAGAAAAAAAAAAAAAATTTTAATTTTATAAAATAAAAAAATTATTAAAAGGAGTATACAAAGGAAAATCGAATCGAATTTTTCATATCAAATGATGAAAAATATTTTTTTAATTCATTTTCAAGTTTTAGCCGAATGTCGAAAATTATCATTTTCTTGGAAAATTATTTCTAGGCAAAAATGCCATATTTTTGCAAAACGAATGAGAGCTTAAGCTAGGACATTCAATGAAACATTTCATTCCATCATATTGGAAACAAAGGCCCAAAGTTACACTTGATAATTACAACATGATTGTTAAAATATTATCGCTCGTCGCTTCAATGCGTGTTAGAATGTAATATATATATATATATATATAGACTTAAATTTTGATATTGAAATTTCTAAAATGATATGGGACTCACGTTTAAAATTAATGGTGGATGACTAGGGGCTGTTTGGTTCAGCATTCTCAAGGGGCTTTCAATCCCGAAAGCCTCTTGGGAAAAATTTCAGCCGTTTGGTTTAGCATTTGGAGGTATACTTGGGGGAATGCTAGCATTTGGAATGCTCTGGAATGCTGAAAACCCAAAGCAGGTGGGGACCTACTTTGGGCATTCAGCATTTTCGGAATGCTGAAGGGGGGTTTAATGAATTTTTTTTCTTCCAATATTGCCCTCACTGATAATTGTTACCCTAAAAAACAACTGTTTATCGTCTTCCTCGTCTTCCTTGTTTCTTCAAGACCGAAGCTCAGCCGGCAGAGCTCAACTGGCCGAAGCTGGTCGCCCACGCACCGCCGTCGCCACACACCGCCGTGGCCACGCACCACCGTCGCGTGGGTCGCGACCTCAGCGGTGTCGCCTGGGTCGCGCGACCCATGCGACGGGTTGAGCGGTGCTCAGCCGACCAGATCCGGTCGCCACGCATCGCCATCACTTGGGTCACGGCCTCAGGCGGCGTCGCGTGACCCACGCGACGGGCTGAGCTGTGCTCAGCCACCCAAATCCGATCGCCACGCACCGCCGTCGCGTGGGTTGCGGCCTCAGGCGGCGTTGCGCGACCCACGTGACAAGCTGAGCTGTGCTCAGCCGGCCAGATTCGGTCGCCTTGAGGCCACGCGACCCACAAGACGGTGGTGCGTGGGTTGTGCGACCCGCCACCTCCCCACCACCACAGCCACCAGTCGCCTCCCCCACCACAGCCACCGGCCGCCTCCCCCACCAGCTCCGATTGCCTCCCACTCGCTCCCCTCCTTTGCGTCAACATCTCCTCCTCCTTTTTCCTTTTTCTTTTCACCTCAAAGCTATTTTGCAAAATGCTACACCAAAATAAGAGTTCTCAAACACTTCAGCATTCACCAAATGCCCATTCTTCTAAAGATACTTTGGGAAATGCAAAGCCATTTCCCCAAAGTTAAACCAAACAGCCCCTATAAAAGTTACTCCTTTTTCCGTCCAGTTTTTGAGGATGGAAGTTATAGGCATAGCATCCCATCCTATTACCAAAGATATTGTTAAAAAAAAAAGCATGTGGGAAATAAATGTAATATAACAACAACCTATGATATTTTATTATTTGATTATGTTGAAGGTAATTAGCTACATTACGAGATGTGATACGATGTGATTCAGCAACACTCCCCCAGTGGTCATCTTTTAAGAGGAATAGGTAAATAATTATGTACCTTAAAAGCTATGCAGAGTACCTTAAAAGCTTTTCAGGCCCGGCGAGAATTTTGAGGGTGATTTCACAATGATGTGCGCTAAAATCGCCGCAACATCCCCGGGCCCTTTTTTGAGCCTTTTTGCATGGCCAGTACCGATGGTCAGCTGTCGAAATGAATGAAAATCATTGCCAATCGTTGGATTTTCAGTGGTCGATCATTTAACCATCCATTGGGCCCGAAAATTTTGCCCAGGGCTGGTAGACTTACAAAGGTAGATCAACAACCCATTTCTTAACCATATATTATGACTAGTGTTGTTATATAATTATTTATATTCTGTAAATTGATTATAAAGAGGTTTAAAATAATCAAATCCAAAATAAGATGGTTATTAAATGAGTTCATAACATATTTACATCAAATTTAACCCTTTAATTCTTTCTTCACATTTATTCACTCTCACTCGATTTAGCACTCACTTACTTCATAGTTTCATCTCAACTTGGATATGAATTTTTCTTGAATTGGATTAAATATAAAAATATTTTAGTAACATGGATCTAGTGATGTATGAATTATTAGAATTGAAACAAGTTAAATAAGTTTATTTTGATCAGAGCATTTTTTATTTGACCCACTAGTTTGGTGGGTCTAGCTTCCAGTAAAGTAGAAATTGCCCGAGTTTTGAGGCAAATGATCGAAACCAGGCTCAAGATTGGTCAGTCGGTCCTAAATAATACCCGTGGTAGCCAATCGTTAGTTAAACAGGATAAAAAAATAGTTCCTTAATGAAAGACGATTAATATTAGTAAGAAACCGCCAATGAGACAAAAGGCGATGACGTGGCGCAATTGCCTCGGATCCTAAAATCCCGGGGGGCCCACGTGGGATTCGCCAAGGACGGCAACGTGGGCCCCTCGTTTGGCGCGTATCGGACCCCACCGAACGTTGTCTCGCTGTCGCCGCCCCGGGTAACGACGAAGGAAAACGAGCGGAAAGTCAACCTTTTCAACGCTTCGGTTTCTCACCAGAATAGAAAATAATGGTAATAAAAAAAGTCTGCGAATCCAAGGGCTCTCGTGAAATCCCGGATGCCAACGCGTAGTCAAACCCCCGGTCAAATCCCGTATATTTGCCCGCCTGTCGGTGATCTGTGGAGTAGTTCATTTGGGGTCAGCTGCAGTGCTCCCTGGATGTGTCTGGGCAAATTATCTATATATATGTGTGTGTGTATGTATGTATATGTATGTGTATGTATGTATGTATATGTATGTATGTGTATGTATGTGTGTAATAGTGGTACACCATGAGAGCAATATTGGCCATATGCCAACCAATGAAAAAATCCTCAATATATATGTATGTATGTATGTATGTATGTATGTATGTATATGTGTGTAATTGCGGTACACCATGAGAGCAATATTGGTCATATGCCAACCAATGAAAAAATCCTCAATACCAGTTGTCAAGCGATGCATAATATTTCACCGCTCACCTCTCATGTACTAAATGAATTATGAGCGACACGTGGAATTTAATTACTAGGGTGGACACTCACATAACATGGAGGACACAAGGTTGGAAAGTCTAATCCAAAAAATAAATGTTCTAAAATTTTAAACTAATAGCTAGATAAAGATGCCATATTTTTATATATGAAGAGCATCTAAGACATGTTATCAGGCAAGTGGGATATTTTGACATGTGTAAAGAACGTATTTGAGGCTTATAAACAGTGAAATTCTATTTCGATGTGCCAATTAGATTATTCCAATGCAAATCGGGTCTCAAATTAGGGTTTATTAGAAATCAAGCTTCAAAGCATCAACCATCTTTTACCATCTCAAAACCCAGAGTCCTCAAGAACAAGGCATTCAAGCTTCAAAGAGCACGAGACAGTGTACTCGTTAATGTTTTGAGTCGCCATAATCTACATAAATTTCGGTTTTCCAAATTAAAGTTTTCTAGGATAAAGCAAAAATATTTTAGAGAATCTTCAAAGTCCAAGTTGGAAATTAGCATAAAGTATTTTTGAACTATATATGATCAAACAGTCCGCATTGGTCATTGATGGATCCAAGTCTTGAAGACGTCACTAAGTTTAAAATCATTTCATTTGACATGAGATCATTTTATCAAGGCTACTTAGTGTCTCGATTAATCTCAATTGTTCATGCATGGAAATGCTATTAATCATTCATATTGATTGAGGTACCAAGAGAGGTGGGTACCATTTGTTTTAAGTATAGGGACATTTTATTTTATTTTTTTGTTAATTTAGGCAGAAAATAACACAAATGGTTAATGAACTTTTAATATATTCAATGTTATTCTCGAACTTTAGCCCAATGTGTAATGTGATTCCTTTGTGGTCCTTGAACTTTAAATACGTGTTCAATCTAGTCTTGGAATCTATAAATATATCCAATGTTGTCCCTACACTTGAATTGATAGAAAGATGACATTAAACATTTTCATATAGTCCAAGAGTTAACTTCAACATGTACTAAAAGTCTAGTGACCACATTGAACAAATTAAAAGTTCAAAAATTACAATGCATATTGAACTAAAGTGTATAGACCACATTAAATAAATGAAAAGTTCATGGACCATATTATACACTAGGTCAACATTTAGAGACTATTTGTATAATTATCCCTAATTTAGGCTACTTAGGTGATGTGGTTGAATTATAGACTCTTTACTTGAAATCTAATGTGCTAAATATTTAGAGAAAAAAATTTAAGATTTACATGCCCTTAATCTATTTCAAATATAATGTAGCGGCATAGATTTATTTATTTATTTATTTATTTATTTATTTATTTATTTTGTCAATATATGATTTTTAGAAAGATATTATAGGTGTAAAATGGAGATCATTAAGAAACATATTTGGTATGGGGAAAATTATCCAATCAGTCATAAACCTATTACTTAGATGCAAATTTAGTATTAGATCTTTCAATTTTGCTTATTTAGTCCTAAACTTTTATGCAAAATTTCAGTGAAATACTTCCGATCAACTTTCACTAGAAATTACCAACATAACAATATGCCACGTAGAATAACTAGCGATTATTGAAGCACCATATTATCGATTTCTAAAAGAAAAAACTTATCATAATGATTACATTGGAATTTCACGCAAACATTTATGTCTAAATTGGCAAAATTGAAAAGTTTATGATTGAATTGATATTCGTATGATCAAATTATGACTGATTGGAAAATTTCCTCAATTTGTATGTATTGTTTGCCGCTTACTTGTGTAAAGCCTAATTCTTACTAGAAAGAGATTTATGTACGTTACAAACATACTTCCTAAATTATTGAAATAGTTGGTAAATATGGTTGGGAAATAGAAGGTTGCCATAACAATGAGTGATATTTCAAGTTTTTCCCACATAATGCTTCATTTAGGTCATGTTGGGTTCCTATAGTGTTGCATAATACTCCTCTACTTGATTAAATGCATCCCATACGGTTGATGCTGGACCATGTACCAATGGTCCAGGCAAAAGCCGTCTTTGCTTCTCACCACTTGATTCGAGATATTCTTATCAAGTTCGATGCTGGCGAAAAATCATTAAAGGCAAACCCCATTTTTCCATCTAATAATTTGTGAATTAAAGGTGCATTTGTTTCGTTAGAAAAAAGTATTATGAGAAAGATTTCTAGACTTCCTGATATCTAGAACGTTGTAAATTGTAAGTCAGTGTGAAAATTGTTTTAATAAAAGAAAACAGTGGCACTTAAAATCGGAAAAACAATTTCTCATTTATAGAAAAAGGAAAATGTTTTTATTAACTAAAAGTTTCGCAGTGAAGACTGTCAGGAGGGCTTTAGAGCTTAAATTGTCAAGGGAAAATGACACAAATAGTTCATGAACTTTGGCTCAATGTGCAATTTCATCTCTAAACTTTTAATTTATTCAAAGTGGTCCCTAAACTTTAGCCCAATGTGCAATATAGTGCCTGAACTTTTAATTTGTTCAATGCAGCTCTTGAACTTTTGATACATGCTTAATTTAGTCTCTGAACTGTATGAAAATGTTCAATATAGTCATAGTCTTGAATTAATGGAAAATGACTACATTAAATATTTTCATACAATTTAAGGACTACATTAAACATGTACCAAAAGTTCATGGACTACATTGAATAAATTAAAAGTTCAAGGACCATATTGCACATTGAACTAAAGTTCAGGGACCACATTGAACAAATTAAAAGTTCAAGGACCAAAAAGTTCAAGGATTATTTGTGTCATTATCTCAATTCTCAAAGCTTGATATGCATAGTCAACAAAAACAACAGTACTGAACTATACCATCTTCGACAAAGAGAGAGAGAGAGAGAAAGAGAGAGAGAGAGAGAGATTATCTATTTCCCAAGGACATATCAAGTAAATGAAAGTGGATATTGTATTATGCCCCGAGAAACAATGCACACATGAGTAAACAAGCTAGAGTTAAAAAAACAAAAAAGTGACAAGCGAGTTCTAAATGAATGTCCAAATGTGATAATTTTAAAACATAGCAATGGTTCATATTCGCAAGTATCTCTGATGCACTTGTTAGGTGTACTCATTCGGATTAATTCAATTTTTTGAGGCACTAATTGTGTCTAATACAAGGACAATCAGTAAATTGGAAAATATAAATGGTTGCTTAATAAGTGTTTCTTGAAGATCTTGTTAAGAAAATTCACTCAAAATATTCGGTAGACAATGAAAAATCATAGTGGTAAACCACGAAAGGAAATTATGCTAGAATAATAGTTCTCGCATTTGTGCCTCCTCTGGATGATGAAAATCAATATTTGGTATTCTCTCTAATGTATACTATCAAAGGAGACACTTTATAAGAATGAATAAAATATTAGCACCGCAATGAAAAGAATTTTCACTACTAAAATTTAATATAAATCTATCATATCGTTGACACGAAAAAGTGATCAATTTTTAATTGAGAACGACGAGTAGCAAACTCAATCGACGAAAGCGAATTTTGGTCAAAGTAAAAATCACCTACAATCAGAACAATCCACAAGTTATAAGACTCATCGTTAGTACAAGATGGTGACAATAGTGGAGAGATTATCAATTAGAGCCTTTACCAGTTGGCAAGTTGAAGGAGATCGACCGACAAAGTCACCGACAACAAACAATCTCAAGTTCAGAAGCTGTCACTTATTATGCATAATCATATCTAGAATCCTGCATAAGTGTTAATTAGTAATTGTAGATGGTATTAGGAAGCTATTTGTGAATTCAAACCGCAAGACTATTTATAAACGACTGCTACTGGTGAGATACAAAAACCTATTGTAATTTCAATAGAGGACCCGCACAATCAAAATCACTAAACATTTACTCTTGCACAGTCACATTCCTCTTTAAGTTTACCACAAATTGACCTTCCCTCCACTTGAAATTTCGCGTACCAATTACTTATCCCGAAACCTTCAATTCCGAGTACATGCATTTCAATTCATCTAGTTTTACATCTAATTACTCTTTTGTCCAAACTCAGCAAAGAACCCCTTTTTTCCTTAATAATCCATCGACTCCATCCCTATTCTAATGTCACGCTCCGAACCCCGAGTACGCGCACATCCCTCGGCGGTCGATTAAAAATACGACGTTCCAGAACGCGTCATCGATCCATTCTTTTTTATCTTTCGATTAAGCACATGTGGAAGCGAATTAAATAACCCCGGCCAACAAACAAACAATAGGGATAGTAAACACTAAGAACAATTTCCCCAAAAACAACGATTTCCTTATCAACTAGTTAACCCAAGGAGTTTAATACTTACAAACCTTTCTACGGCCACTTCCTATCAACCCTTTTCAAAAAGCCTTCAAGGACAAGGGTTAACCTAAACTCCACTAACGGCAGGGCCAGCCAAAAGGTGTCGCATCTCACGCCCACTACATCCGCACTCAGCAGATCTCCATGCTACGGCCCTGAAAATGTCTAACCACGACGAAGTGAGATAAATCTCAGCGAGTTAAGATCCTAAGCCCCAACTAGAACGCAAATTCACCTCGGAGGCGGCCTGAACAGGCACCACAAACAAACTCACCTCATCTCGGCACGTCCCTACATATTAGCGCATCACACATGTCATTATAAATATAACCAACATAATTAATAACCGGAACACAAAACTCTCATTATCCAAACATCTACATGGGTCCCGATTATAAGGTAAAACTATTATGGCACGTTCCATATCATACCTAACAATTTTACCCCATAATCAGGCATAAATTTTTACAACCATTCAAGCGTGTTCCGATTAATAAGACCCCTCGGGCCACGGCTAACTCAACAGTTGGTGGTCATCCGGCGTAACCGGGCATCATCCCGCCCTGTCGAGCACGGCAACGTCTAGCATCCTCCACCTAAATGGCATTCCACAAAGGAGCTTCGTTCCAAATCTATCCGTGAACGGCATCTCGTTGACTTGGGGGCATCCGAACTTAATCGGGTATCATCCCGCATAACCATACGCATTAGGACAGGTTCATTACCCCGCATAATCATACGTATCAAGGTACTTAGGTGATCACAGGAGCATACCATCACTCAAGTCCATTGTTATCTTTCTCATTAGCCAAGAATACAAAAATCTCTTTTCAAATAATAAACCTTCCAACTCTCTTTTTTTTTTTTTTTTTGTTCAAAACTTTCCGAAATAAATTCGTACAAGGTCACATATTTGAAATCAATCCGTCAAACTTTACACACATCTAATTTGAAACCTCGCGGTTTTATTGAGCACATAAAACTTGGCGTCCAAAACCGACACCATATTTCTTTTCTATTTCTTTATCCAACCACCCTTTTTGGAAACAATCTTTGGTAACCCCCCTTTTTTTTCCTTTAAAACTTTTGGAAAGAAATTCGTACGTGGACACGTACTTGAAATCAACTCATCAAACTTTGCACGCCTCTATTTCAAAACCTCCTTGTTTTATTGGGCACATAAAATTTGGTGTCCAAACCCGACACCTCATTATTTTTCCATTTAAAAATTTATAAAGTCATTTTTGGCATAAAAATCGGAACCAACCATCAAGCAATCAATCACATAGCATAGGACATACAAGCCATCAAATTCACGCATAAGTTCTCAACATGCCAAAAATCAACCAAATCACAAAATGTACATTTTCCAACAAGCAAGACACCAAGAACAATCACAAGACCACAACCGGCCCTCACCGATAGAAACCGAGTCCACTCACACATCTCCAAGATTAATTCCAGAAACACAACTAAACGAGTTCAGAAAATCCTCAAATTTAAATATGTTATAAATAACACATAAATGAACACTTTTTTATGAAGACACATTGACCCATATCTTTCTAAAATAGGAGCAGTAAATCGCTCAAATTGTTAGCAAAACTGTCTCCGTGTCAAAAAATTATGTTTTCCAAAATCAGCTTGGTTTGAGATCCAAAATTCGTCCGTTTGCTCTAAAATTTGACTATATTAAACTTCAAGATATAATGAAAAACTTTTGTGAAGAAACTCTTTCAAAAATCGAACCCTAAGAATTGATAAAAATCATTTAAACACCAAAAGGTCACGGGTTCCAACACAAAACGAGATTCTGCCATGCATGCAATGAAGCTAAAATCTTGTTCTTTTAAATCCAGAAAATCTTAGGTAAAATACATGTCATAAATGAAGATGTTTAGAATATTTTTTAAAAATGAAGCAATCTCAAAATCGTAGCATATTTTAACCCACGAAAATAGCAAACAACGAGTGTCTAGTAAACAGATCTGAAGAGAAATCTAGACTCAGCTCCTTTGAGCATGTCCCTTGCAAGCTTAGTAGCCATTAATTGCATATCATAGCACATATAAGCCATCAAAATCACGCATAAATCCATCCACGAAAACGAGCGTAAAATTCTACGAAACGGTCAATCTGTCACTAATTATGCTAATTATGATTAATTAAATAAATCGCGATTAATTAAGCTAATCCAACTTAATTAAACTAACAATGATTAATTAACTTAACCATGATTAATTAACCTAACCATGGTTAACTAACCTAACCAAGGTAAACTAACCTAACCAATGTTGATTAACACTAATCCATCTTAGCACTAATATAATCATGATTAGCACTAATCTAAACACCCCTAAGCGCAATTAATGATCTAATCAAAGATTATGGAGTTAATTCACAGTTTTCGACGGTAGCGGGCTTGTGGTGATACTGGCAGTGAAGATGTGAAGTTGGACGGTGGAGCTGGACTGAAGGGGATGATGATGATGAATGCGCTGGTGTGGGGCTCGGGACTGACGGTGGAGTTATGGTGTGTGGGCGTGTGGATGGAGGAAATGAAAGTGTGAGGGAAGAAGGAACGTGAGGAAGAAGCTGTGAGAGAAAAATGGGGGCTGGTCTCTACTTGGGGGTGGGGGGTGGTGTGAGAGAGAGAGGGAACAAGGAAGTTTCAAGCCCATCATCACCTTGCCTCCAAAGTCTTCATGCCCCTAAAGTCCTTTGATCATCCAATCACAAATTTACCTCAATTTCCCACAATTCAGTCATTTTTGGGATAGAAAAACCTATTTTCTCTACCCATCCAAATTTCACTTTTATTTTCTTTTTGTCCGAAATTCATTTTTCCACAAAATTCTGGACTCGACGAAAATTCACCGAAAGATGAGATAACGTCCAATAAATAAAACGTGACATGCTTGAGCATCTAATTCCCGAAACCGAATTCAATTTCGTGGTTAAAATCGACCAAACGCAACTTTAATACGACCTAACATATCGGGTAGCTTTTAGGGATTTTAGCGTGTTTGACCCGTGGTTGATAATTTTCAATCCACGTTTGTGCATTTTCGAATCGTAGACGATCCTCGGTTGTCATAAAATCGCGATGGTTCAATTACGTGTCCCGAGTATAATATCGATAGAAAATCGGGCTATTACCGTTTGACGCGAATATCGTAATCGTGTAGAACCACCCGTAATTTGATTACGTGATTCCATTGAATCGACCTATATCCGTTTATTAATCGATTTATAATTGTGTCGTATTGACCCTTGCCGATTATTATAGTCGAGCAATCGATTTTCAATCGAATTCTCTAGTCTGTCGCGTTTATATCCTTTAACGGCCTCACATAATAGATTAGTTGACTCATTAGTTTCGAGTAAATTAACCATAAGCGCGTCGACGAAACAATCATTTCATATATTCGAATCGGGGGTCAAATTTCGGGATGTCACATTTAAGATCTTCATTTCCCGAGGTAAGTAGAAAGAAGCAAGTGCACTCTTGCTTGGACCGGATTGCATGCTATCGACCCCATTCCAGCATGGATTGCATTCAATGACATCAACAAACTTGTTAGGGAACAAGCACGAGGGACAAAAGGGTCTTTCCACCCCAGTCTCCATGGATATTTATCAGTTCTAAAAGCCAAACGCGTCGTCGTCTTTGTCCCTCAGCACCCTGAATCCGTTCACCCACCGTCAGGAAGGAGCTCAGAACACGACCCCGCGACCGGCACTGCTCGCAGTGCCGTTCTTGGACTTTTGCACGAGCCCTCATGGGACCATCTCTTCCGACATGGGTCCCCATCAGGGTCGAAAACTAATGAAAACCGAAAGGAAAGAATCTGCTCATTCACAGCGATCTGAGTTGAAAACGCATTTTTTCTATTGTCGGCTTTTGGCGAAATTGGAGTGAGTGGAGCGAGAGCGAGCGAGCTAGGGAGTGCGAACAGAGAACCCGCAAAACCGCGTGAAAAGTAAGGCAAAAGATGGGAAAACCCCTTTTCCAGACAGACAACTTCCGGAAAAAGCCACCCATGTGACTGTTCTCCCTTCATCCTCGCCCCGCATTCAAGTCCTCTCACCTCCCCCCGACCGTCAGCCGACGCTTGAAAGGTATATATAACCCCCATCCCATATTCTTCCCTCGATCTCTCTCTCTCTCTCTCTCTCTCTCTATCCTCTTCACTCCATAATTGCAGATCCAATCTAGGCTCTCTTCAGTCCAAGCGGGCTAGAGAGCTCGAAGCGTCGGAAATGGGGCAGCGCGTGTACTTCAATCGCAGAAGGGTCGCTCTTTCTCTTCTCTGCTTTGCTATCGTTTTCATGGGTTCCTTCGTTTTCCTCTGTGCTGGCGCTAGCTCGGAGTCTCAGATTCGGAGCAAACAGTTTGTGGGTACTGCGAGAAGAAGATTGCTGGAGGTTCGAGAAGTAGATGGCGACGATGATCAAATCATCGCACCCAAAAAGAAAGCCAAGCTAACCACTCTCACCACTACCACAGAGAAGTCCAAGAGCCAATCCAATCTCGCTAAATCCAGTCTGTCCACCAAAAACCAGACCAAGCTGATGAAACCCAAATCAAATTTCTCCTTCAAGAACCAAACCAAGCCTCTCAAACCCACAAATTCGACCAAAAAAGCATCGCCCACGTCCACCGTTCTTGATCAATCCGAGCTCAAGAAGCTCAACTCCACCTTGAAGCTCAAGAAGCTGAACGCGACCTCGAAAGCCTCCAATTCAACCAAAAGCGCCTTTTCTTCGGCTAAGAAAAGCTCAGATCTGGGGAAACTAACCTCGCCCAAGAACAAAACCAAAGAGTCCCAGCTCCAACTCGACAAGAAGCTCACTCAGTCCGACACCAAGAAACAGAGCAAGAAGAAAGACTCCACCGACCAAGAACCCAAGATCCCAAAGACCCAGAAGCCGAAACAGCCGAACTGGCTCGAACAAGACGAGGACGACGATCTGGTGAACGAGTTCCGAGATCTGCCCACCAAGTTCCAGCAGACCCTTATCCCCGATCTCGAGCGAATCTCCACCACCTCCAAGGCCTACCTAACCCAAGCCAACAAGCAGATGACCAAGGGCTTCAAGCCCTACGTAGGCAACAAGTACGCGGCCACCATCGCGACCCTCGTCTCGTGCGCTTTCATCTTGATCCCTCTCATCCTCGTCTCCCTCGTCTTCAATCGCATCAAGGCCTATTTCTCCCTCCAGAAGCTCCTCATCTTCATCCAGGTCTACCTCTCCATCTACTTCTCGATCCTCTGCCTCTCCTCGCTGGCCACCGGGCTCGAGCCCCTGCGATTCTTCTACGCCACTTCGCAGTCCACGTACGTGTGCATACAGATTTTCCAGACGTTTGGGTACGTCCTGTATCTGCTGCTGCTGCTGATGTACCTGGTGCTCGTTTTCTCGACCGACACCGGGCTGGCTTTGAAGTTCCTGGGGCTGGTACAGACCTTCGTGGGCTTCGCCGTCGGGCTGCATTACTACGTCGCGGTGTTCCACAGGATGGTGCTCCATCAGCCGCCGCGGACCAACTGGAAGGTCCACGGGGTCTACGCCGCGTGCTTCCTTGCGATCTGCTTGATCGCGAGGGCCGAGCGGAGGAAGAAGGCTTACATGGAAGATGGTGGCGAGGAGGGCAAGAAGAGCTAAGGCACAAACACAAGTGAATTCTTTGCTTCGTAATCCAGCGGCTCCAAAGGAGCGGAACTTGCAATCAAATGAATTTGGTGCAAGAAACGGTACAGAAAGCTACAATGGGATCCTTCACGTCCAAGTGATCTGATTGGGATTCTTCATGTCCTTTTCCATATTTAATTACTAAAGTTATTCTTATTTTTTGTCCACCTCCCAAGATTAAATGGGAATAATGCAGTATTAGTGTTCCTGTTTGAAATAATGAGCATTGTTCTGCAAAATGTTGGCCAAGCAACTTTGGTGTAATTCTGTAATTGAAGTGATGATTTTGCATGATACCACTTCGGGCAAAGAACCATCATGGTATCATTGCTTTGCCTCGGAGAAAGAGAAGGAAGCGAGATTGAAGCGAGATTGTATCTTCCATTCAAATATTCATAGCCCTCTTTTAGTCGATATATGTGGTTATCTGATGTTCGTGACTTCATTCCAGTGTCTTCAATTGAGTAAGGACATTCCTATTAAGGGAAGTAGCAAGTGGAACTAGGTAAGGGAAAGAGGAGTTTTTCCCACGTAAGAAGAAAGGATTTCGCAAGAAGTACATTAGAAATTTTAAATCTTTCGCATGGTATTTAATTTAGTAGTTAAAACTTTTCGATCACCCATTTAAGTACCTTGCTTTCAATTTTTGTTCATTTAAATTGCATCAACTACTCACTTGCTGATCAAAAAAGCATAGCATTTTTTAAAAAGTCCACGTAGGATTTTTTTACGATTCAATTTGCATGAGCAACTTAAATGAATCAAATTTAAAAGTTACAGAACTTCAATGAGGGATCAAAAAGCTGTGGCACTAAACTAAGTGTCGTACAAACGTTATGGAGCTTCTAGTATAATATTCTAGAGTATTGCTTAGCAATACTCGGGGAGAAGCAATTTTATGACGAGCAATAGTCATACATACTCAATGGATTACCATGATTCAAATGAAAAGAGTATATTCCGTTGCATTGACATGACATTAGTAAAAGCCTTGGTAATGACTATGTAAGAGAACACTTCATGTCAATTATAGTGATAATTATTCTACAAATTATAAATTTTTATGAAGTGTGTTTGAGTTTCTAATAGATTATTTATGTTTTTGTTTATATATTGTCAAAGAATTTATAATATGGTAAATATGAAATCGTGAAACCTAATTCTCCATAAACTTTTTGATAAATTTTCAAGACTCTCCTCACTTTTTAATCACATTTCCAATTGCATGCTTTACTCTTAAAACTTAAGGTTAATATCACGAAAACCACTAAAAACTTTAAATTGAAAAATTTGTAACAAATCTATTCCCAATTAGAAGTACACCCATCAACTATCTAATGTTGTTCAATTCAGTAATTTGACGATAAAATCTAATAAAAACTAACGAATAATAAAATTATCGAGAGAGATACTAATTTAAATTTTTTTGTAGTTAAAAAATTAATTTAAAGTAAATTTATCGTGAATATGTTAATTTTGGATTTTTATGATATTAATCTAAAATTTGCATCTTTCTATTTATTAAAAAAAGAAGAAGAAGAAAACCTCACATTTTTCTAACTTCAGCTGTCAGGGCAATGAGGAAAAGAACTAGGTTCTACTATCTTCAACAAATTAATTGATTAGACCCCCCCTTCCAACATGGAAGGGGGAGGTGAGGGGTTCAAATCCCCACATTCTCAGGGGGGGATGGGGTGGGAACGCGTAATTTTCGGGAGTGGGTTTTCGATTCACACCCCGCAAAAGCGGGCAAAAAAGTCGAGTGAGTGTAGAGTAGGAATAGAGTAGGTCCGACCAAAAAAAAAAAATGATTAGACCCCTCATCCCAATCACCAGTAAACCTTATCGCCAAAACGCCAACTTGATATCTCCACCCCGCACTACCTGCTGTCAGCGCCACCATCTTACCGCCTCCGAGCTCAATCGTCAGCATTGCTGCTAACCCCTCTCTCTCTGACTGCAACCTCGACGAGAGAGAGAGAGAGAGAGAGAGGGGAGGGCGGCCATGGCGATGGTGTGTAAGTTGAGTCCTTGGAGATGACGGCACGGACGGATGAAATGGCAGAGGAGGCAATTAGCATCACTTGAAACTGCGGTGAGTAATGCTGCATTTAGAGAAGAGAGAGAGAGAGAGAGAGAGAGAGAGAGAGAGAGAGAAGAGATAAGATTTAGCATTTAGAATTATCTAGTGGTGTCGACTGAGAAGAGGGACCATGATATTTTATTTTATTTTTTTGAAAACAAATGACCATTAGTGAAATAAACCACTACAATCAAGTAAGATTTGAAGGACATTAAAGTTCACAGATGTACAGTGGTTATTTTAAAAGCGGAGGATCCAAAGTTCACATATAAAAAAAAAAATAATGAATGAATTTTTAAATTTATTTATTTTTGTTTAGGGCTATATTTTTGGTGGAAATCTCATTCAATCAAGTCTCTAAATTACCAATGTAAATACCACATGCTTTTAATTTTAGTTGAAATTATATACGGGTGATATCCATAATTTATACCCCCTCAGTATAAAGTATGATTAAAGAAATTTTCCTTCAATTTGGAGGAAGGTAAATATAACGTTTTGACAACTTTTATTGCTTAGTGACGACGATTACGTCGATTAGAGGCTCTGGCGTATTATTTGGGTTGAAGGAAGGACAGCGTGCGCTAGCTTGCCGCCGACACTAGCGGCTTTATCAATTCCCAATTCAGTCCTTTTACATTACCGATTTCTAATTCAATTACGGGTATAATTCACATCAACACTAGCGCCTGAAAGTCAATTTTCCTGGTCCACACTGACTTTTAGGTTTATTGGTGGAGTTGTTGACCATTTATGTTGACAATTAACATCAACTTCGTTTGTGGGGCATGACCTTTAGTCTTTCTTTTGCCTCGCGCTGGGCTTTGGAAATCGAAATTGGAAAGCTAAAATTGCAAGAGTGAATTGACTAATGTCAAGGGCACTTTTCCTACGGTGTTGCGCAATCTCGGATGACCAAATTGATGTGTGAAACCTCAGTCGTCCACTCGAAAATAATTGATGTCAATTGTTGGATGACAAAAAAGCTTGTACGGTCGAATTAAAGCAAATAACGTTGAAACTCCGACATAATGTCCATTCTACTAAGAATTATTTAAGTCATATCTTTTCTTTTCTTTTTTTTGTCGAAATATGAGTCTTGTTAATCAGTGCCCATACAGTACTAGTTGACACCACTATAATTAGTATAACAGATATAAGTGCACATTCAAAACTGAGTAATAAAGCATTTGGAAAAAGTCACTTACTCCATATAAAAACATTTATATTTCCAAAGTATAATTAATATTTCTTGACAAGTGGGCTATATTTATATATATATATTATAATATGGATTCTGTTAATAAGTGTCCTTAAAATAATCTCAGCTTTTTTGCTTGAACTGTAATCTCTTTGTCGAATGAGAACTTCTCTCTCTACATGAAAATTTTCTCCACTTGGTGGTGCTGCCAAGCCTTCCCTAATAAAGATCGCTGAATTTCTCATACTATTTTCCTCTTATTTGCATGGATTCGTCTTCTTTTCTCAGTCTTTTAACTCGATCAAGAGGAGCAGCAGAAAAAGGCCAATGTGAGGGGGCAGACCCTCCCCGATGCCTCGATGAAGAACTGTTGGGGAAGTGGCACCAAATTCTAGTATGATGTTGACCATGAGAAGATTGCTAGAAAAACAGCAAAATGATATTGTTAATTACATTGTGAGCCACATGTCGAATGTGATCAAGCATTCAAGCCAATGATAGTCAATGCTGTGAATGACAATCTGCCGAGGCCAGGGTCATCTAATCGACCACCAACATTCCAAGCTAATCCTGTGATATCAAGGTATGTTCCTAGTTCCTCTAATTTTTGTATAATCTAGTCGATAGCAACAAATAGGCAAAGCAAATTGGTCGACAGATCAATCAAATGCAGAAAAGTTGAAAACATCAGGCCAGCAGTTGTTATAACAGCAACACAATTTGCCAAAGAAGTTCAACAAGAATTGGGTTTAAATAAGGGAATCATTAGGCATGTTTACCAAAACAAAAACAAAAAAATATTTTGAATGAGTTGATAATCAACATTTTCCTAGAGATTTTAAAATTCCCGACTTTATAATATTCACTGATCAATCATTGAACATATCGGTTGATTTTAGCTAGATGTGGAGAAACACCAACAAATGAATTTTTAAGACTTAGGTTATTTCTTTGACTTTTTCAATTACTACTTTCACTTGGTACATTAATTTGTAACCTAATTCGGTGTGTGACTAGGAGGAGATGCAAAGAGAATTAAATTATCTATTCTATAAAACAGTACATGAGGTATCAATTGCCAACTTGGATAGACTTTATTAAAATAACAATGAGTCGGTTGACCGGTTTATTGCTAGGTTTATGTTGGAAGATATGCAGAATATGCAGAAGATCCTCGGATACTAATTGATCCGATCTTGATTTTATAGAATCAATCTAGAAGCTAGATTGATATGTATGATATTACATTTCCTTTTCTAGTATACACTTTGTATTATAACTATTCGTTGATGTACATTGATTGATACACAGAAATACACAGAAAAGAAATTCTCCCCAATTCTGTCGTCTTTCTCTTCCTCTTCCGAATCTTGCTTCAACCCTTGCTTCGACTTCTGACATGGTATCAGAGCCACGGCTCTAAGCCCTATCTTCCGCACCAAATTACTTTCATTTAAATCTGCAAGACAGATCTGCGTCTTGTTAACGAGAGAATTGATTATTGAGAGAAGGGAGAAGAAGCGAAGAGGATTTACTCACCATGAATCCAGAGAACCTGCCTCCTGTTAGCACTGGAATTCCTTCCATAGGGAATGTCACGCCAATGGTGGAGACGCAAGGCCGCAACACCAATGTGGTACCTGCAAACACTACAACACAGCAACAATGGCAGATGTTACCGGCTCAGGCGAGTGTGGGGCAGCCCTTTCCGGGCCAACCTTACCAATGGGTACCTTATCCATGGTATGTTGGGCAAGGCCCGAATCCATCATTGCCGGGGATAATGAATTACCAGAGCACTGTTCAGCTCGATGGAGGTCTACCAACCGCAAGCAGGGCAAACTCAGCCACCGAAACAGAACCGAGAAGCGGGTCTGGAGAAGCGGGATCAGAAGCAAACCTTCAACCGAGTCCTTCGAATGCGGGGCATGGATCTGGATTCGATGGGTCGGGTACAGGGACGAATCCCTACCCGAACACAAATTTCTCACCCAATTTTTTTCCGTATCCAATTGCAGCTATCACCGGTCGACCGGAACCAGGGGACCCCTTGCATGTGTCTACCGCCGACGGTCCAGAAGTGCGACTCATAAGTCTGCAACTGACCGGGCCAGAAAATTACAGCAAGTGGTCACAAGATTTCCGGAGGGCCCTTGCAACAAAGGATAAGGACGGCTTCCTCGACGGAACCGTGCCGATCCCGTCGGACGAGAGGCTGGCAAGACACTGGAGAAAGTGCAATTGCCTGATCCGCACCTGGATCGGCAACTGCGTTTCACCAGACGTCGCAGCAGGGCTCCCTCCGACCGAAGATTCGAAAATCATGTGGGACAACATCAAAGAGATGTACGGGAAGTTAGATCGAGCAAAAATTTTCTGTCTCATGCAGGAACTCACGGATCTCAAGCAAGGAAACATGTCAATAACAGCGGTGTACAACAAACTCTCATCGCTTTGGAACAAGCTTGAGGCCGCAGAGGAAAAACTCGAGGGACCCCCAGAGACACTCAGGTAGTACAGATCGATGAAGGAGAGGGAGAAATCGACTCGATTTCTCTTGATTTTGAATGAGTCTTACCTGACCTTTAGATCGCAGATTTGGCGATGGACCCCGTGCCGCCCCTCGGCCGGATTTTCCAGCTGGCCGTCCAAGAGGAGAGCTAGCGCCTCACGGCTCCGGAACAGGCACGAGGAGGCGACGCCGTAGCCCTCGCCCTCCGCGGAGAACGCCGCGGGAGAGAATTGGGGGCGAAAACCCTAGCTCGGGAGAGTCGCGAAGGGCTACAGCTAGGTTTTGATTTGGCTGAGCGATCCCTTAAAAGGGAGGGAAACTACGGCCAGGATTTAATCCGACGATCCGACGGCATAGATCGAGAGAGGAGATCTGACGGCTCCGATTTATCCCGAAGATCTGACGGTCCACAGAGAGGCGATCTGTTCGGTGGATCGGACGGTGGAGATAACTCGGGAGTAAAGGGATCCGACGGCCAGATTTTTTCCGTGCGAAATTTCAGCCAAAATTCAAAAGGAAAAGGTAAATTATACTGTGAGCACTGTAAACGTCCGCATCATACTATAGATAATTGCTGGAAATTACATGGAAAGCCAGGAGAGAAAGGAAAAAGAAGAGAATACTCTGCAGCTTACCAGGTGACCGGACCTACTGGGATAAGTAGTGATCGGCCCATTACCTATGGGCAATATCAGCAATTGATGCAGGCATTGCAAAAGGCAGATATTGGAAAAACAGGGGGAAGCTTCTCAGGTATATCTCGCTGCCTGATAAACTCAATTTCCAAAAGGGCATGGATAATAGATTCGGGAGCAAGTGATCATATTATTTGTGATATGAGTTTTTTCTCAAAAAGGAATAGGGAATTGGAGGAACCTATTTCCGTAGAACTTCCAAATGGAAATATTACTCATGTCACATTGACAGGGACCGTTCAATTGAGCCCCCAAATTATCTTGCACAATGTTCTTTATGTCCCACAATTCCGGTTCAATCTCATTTCCGTGTCCAAAGTCTGCAAAGAAAACTCTTGTCGAATACTCTTTGATGCTGACACATGTCTTTTTCAGGCCCTTTCGACTGGGAAATTGATGGGCTTGGGTAATATTTCTGACGGTCTATATTTCTGGACCAGGACTTCCAGTCACCATGCTTCAGTTCCTTTCAATAAAATGTCATTGTGTAACGTTATTGCCAATGATAAAAACTTTCTTTTGCATTCCCGAGTGGGACATAGTGCTTCTTTTCCATACCCTGACTGCCATATTTGCCCTTTAGCAAAACAATCTCGTGCATCATTTCCTTCCAGTACTAAGCGTTCCAATAACGTTCTTTCCTTAATCCATGTGGATGTTTGGGGGCCATATCACACAGCACATCGTGACGGTTCACGATATTTTCTCACTATTGTTGATGATCACTCTCGAGCAACATGGGTATTCTTGATGCAGTCAAAAGCACAGGTTCCATCTCATTTGAAGACGTTCATTATTCTGACTAAAAATCAGTTTGGGAAGTCAATCCAGAGAATAAGGACTGACAATGGCAAAGAGTTCCTTAGCCATGAATGCAAATCACTCTTTCTGGCTCATGGAATTCTACATGAAAGCTCATGTGTCTATACTCCACAACAGAATGGAGTAGTGGAACGTAAGCATCGTCACTTGCTGGAGGTCGCACGGGCTTTAAAATTTCAGGGATCCATACCAGCAACATATTGGGGAGATTGTGTCCTTACTGCAGCCTACCTCATCAACCGTTTGCCTACTCGGATCCTAGCTGGTAAGTCACCTTTTGAACTACTTTATAAAAGGAAACCAGCAGTAGATCATCTACGAGTCTTCGGTTGCTTATGTTATGCTACAACGGTGGGACCTCGAGATAAAATGGGTCCACGAGCAAAGAAAGGCATTTTTATGGGTTACCCTAACCTACAGAAAGGGTACTATGTTCTGGATCCATCGACAGGTGAATTTTTCGTGAGCAGGGACGTCATCTTTCACGAAACTGTCTTTCCATTCCAGGAGACTACAGGGGATTTGAATATCTCAAATAGCTCACATCAATCTCTAGATGAAGATAATCTATCTCCTGAATATTTTCTTGCTGCATCACCGGGGCAAGTCATCCCACCATTTTTTGATCCGTCTCAACAGACAGAGACATTGGGCAACATACCCAGTGCTTCACCCAACATTGAGAATGAATCTGCAAATCATGCAGACAACAATGCTGCAGAAATGTCTCCTTCTCCACCATCAACGGATCATCTACGACGTTCGAAGAGAGCCACGCGACCACCAACATGGACTAAGGATTATGTATGTGCTTCACTTAATGGACCAGGTATCAACTATCCAACACCTTCTTATGTTTCCTTTGAAAAACTTTCGTCGGAACATAAATGTTGCATTAGTCGAATATCCGATGCAAAAGAACCATCTAGTTATGATGTGGCATCTAAAGACCCACGGTGGCAAAAGGCAATGGCAGCAGAACTACAGGCGTTGGCTGAAAATCAAACATGGGAGATAGTTAATCTCCCTCGGGACAGGAGGTCCATAGGTTGCAAGTGGGTCTACAAAATAAAATATAGAGCTGATGGATCCATTGAACGATACAAAGCTCGATTGGTGGCGAAAGGATATACACAACGCGAAGGTTTCGATTATAACGAAACTTTTTCTCCAGTGGCCAAAGATGTCACTGTTCGATCATTCTTATCTGTTGCAGCAATCCATGATTGGTCATTACACCAAATGGATGTCAACAACGCTTTTCTTCATGGTGATCTGGATGAAGAAATTTACATGGACATTCCTCAGGGCTTACGGAGACAGGGGGAGGATAAAGTATGTCGTCTCCGGAAATCCCTTTATGGGCTGAAACAGGCTTCCAGACAATGGTATGCTAAATTTGCCAATGCTCTCACCAATGCCAACTTCAAGCAATCGAAGTATGATTATGCCTTGTTTACATGGACCAAAGGTACGTCATCTATCTACTTGATGATTTATGTGGATGACATTCTTATCATGGGAAACGATGAAGCTGCAATAGAGAATCTTAAAAAATATTTGCATACCACCTTCCATATAAAGGATCTGGGAGCACCAAAATATTTTATTGGGATTGAGATTGCACGATCTCCCCAAGGGATTTCTCTCAGTCAAAGGAAGTTTGTATTGGAAATTGTCTCAGAGGCTGGATTATCAGGGTGTAGGCCAACCGTCATTCCAATCGAACAGAACATCAGGTTAACTACAGCAGACCATGCTGGGGAAACATCTCAGGATGATCCTATATTACAGGATCCGACGAGTTATCAGAAGCTCGTTGGAAAACTTATATACCTGACTATGACCAGGCCTGATATATCATATGCCGTGCAGAATCTGAGTCAATTCATGCACAAACCGAAAGAATCTCACATGAATGCCGCTCTGAAAGTGGTCAAATATTTGAAGGGATGTCCAGACTCGGAATTCTTTTATCCAGAAAATGCAATATGGAAATGACAGCGTATTGCGATGCGGATTATGCGACATGTCCTATGAGTCGAAGATCCATAATCGGCTTCGTATCAAGCTTGGAGATTCTCTCCTCTCATGGAAAACCAAGAAGCAAGCAACAGTTTCTCTATCGTCGGCGAGGCGAGTATCGGGCCATGGCAAAAACCACATGTGAAATTGTGTGGATACGAGAATTGCTCGTGACCTTGAGTACGATTGAAAGGTCCGACGAGGTTATACTGCGACAACGAATCGGCCCTGAAGCTTGCAGCGAATCCTGTGATGCACGAGAGAACTAAGCACATAGAAGTGGACTGTCATTTCACTCGGGAGAAGATTCAAGAAGGAACAATTGAGACGAGAGGGATTGGAACTGCCGAACAGCCTGCGGATGTGTTTACCAAGGGATTGTGTCAAAGACAGCATGCATATCTATTGAACAAGCTAGGTGTCTTGGACATTTACAAGCCACCAGCTTGAGGGGGAGTGTTGGAAGATATGCAGAATATGCAGAAGATCCTCGGATACTAATTGATCCGATCTTGATTTTATAGAATCAATCTAGAAGCTAGATTGATATGTATGATATTACATTTCCTTTTCTAGTATACACTTTGTATTATAACTATTCGTTGATGTACATTGATTGATACACAGAAATACACAGAAAAGAAATTCTCCCCAATTCTGTCGTCTTTCTCTTCCTCTTCCGAATCTTGCTTCAACCCTTGCTTCGACTTCTGACAGTTTAAGAAGGCTTAGAATATATGCCCCACTTCACTCTTTCCAAACATTAACGTCTATAGATTTGGCCTATAATGATCTGAAATTTAATTTAAGAGAAAGATTTGAATGCTGAGACTTTGCTGATTTATTTCAATTAGCAACAAGAGTGTCTAAGTATGAACAATCGTTTCAAGATAGAGAGGGTCATATGAAAACTTTATACAAAACGTGGCTTCAATGGAAAGTTTTGAGTCAAATGATGAATTTGAGCAAGATAAAATTCGACAAGGAAAAATTATATTTGCCAATGACAATGGGGCATATAATGACCTTTGATTATAATCATTCGATTCTTATAAAACGTGGTGTAAGTTAATGCCAAAAAATGTCCAAATGTTTGATCGACATTGTTGAATGCAACCGATAAAGAGGTAACCAAGGAAGTGGATGCGACAGAATCGTCAACTAATGGAGCCTGACCTAACCATTTAGGTAATGGAGTCAACAACCATCAAGTAGTGGAGTAAGAACCGTCAAGCAGTTAAGTCTTAACCATTGAGAAGGGGAGTTGATAAATGTCAAATAGTGGAGTTAATAACTGTTGAGTAATGGAATTGATAATCGTAATTGTAGGAGTTTGTGTAACCATTGGTTGTGGATTATGGATACCTCAAGTGTATTCTTTGTAAAAATGCATCAATCAATCATAAAACTCGACGTTCTTTGCAAACTCATCTTTATCTTTACTTTCTTGCAATCTAAATGACTGGTCGTGATTGCTTCCAGTCTTGTTATCTTTAATTTGCTAGTCAATTCGCATTTCCTGTGCAATTATCAACAAATGACACGCTTTACAACCTTTGTTGATTTCCACAGGGATCCATCTATAATCTAAATGGTATTTAGTCGACACATTTGGCAAAACAAGTTTACACGCACTTCTTCCTCATACATCCTTAGATAGTTTGATTGGCACTGCCAACTCTTTATATCACTTGTTGTTTAGGCTCATTGTCATGAACTTGCACCCATCTCTCAACTTGTTTTTTCATCTCATCTGCAATCCTTCATCGACGAGGGAAGCCACTGTAAGAGATTTCTTAATGTGGACTACATTAATTGATATTATAATTTATTATTTTTATGGTTACCGTAAAAACATAGTTGGTCTAAGGTAAGATAGAAGGTTTATTAATTAGTTTAATATGGGGCTGGCTAGTGTGGGCCGAGTTGAGCTTAGTTCGTAATGAGAGGACCTGGTTAGAAACTCTATAAGTAGTGCTCAAGTCCCTCCTCTAACCTTAATTCTCACATGTAGTCTCACATAAAGAGCGTTTACCTAACGCTAAAGGTGAGGAGCCGCTTCATTGAGCTAGTGATATGGAAGACAATAGAGGAGAATGACTTGCACGTGGAACATCAATTTCTGCTTCCGCTTCAAGAACGATGAATCCCAAAACAGGTGCGTTAATCCTTCTACTCAATTATGCATATTCTTGTTCTAGTTATGGAGATCTTGGGGTTGCGCAATTTGCATCCATCAGCCACCTCATCTGGTACGAATCTAAAGGAAGCCTCTGGGGTCGATCATCTTACGCTGGAGAATGAGTATCCAGTCAATCCAGAGTTACTGCATATAGGACAAGCGATTTCTTGGAAGGTGGCGAACGAACGTGCTAAGCGAAGGTGCACCGACGCCTTGCGGAAGAGGTTGCTTTCTTTGTGTCGGTGAACACGAAGGACGTGGCCCTATCACTTGCCGTACGCTCACTGAACCTATCACTTGCATGTGCAAGCGGAAAAAAACAAAACCTATCCACTTCATGTACAACTAAAAACGAGAACGTGAGAGTTCCACTAGAACCCTACCTTTTCCAATTACCACGCTCACTGAGTTGATCGGTTTTTATTTCTGTATTTTGCTTAATCAAAATCTTGCAATTCATGCTGTTTTCACTTTTTTAACGTACGAAACACTTCAACTTTCGCAAAAGGTGAATGTGGCATGTAAATTCGCTTATAATCGTTTCATAATTTTTTTAAATTTAAATAAGACTTTAAGTTCTATTATGAGCGATGATTTTATTTATTAATTAATGTGATGGGCCTAAGTTGGCCCGTCCGCCCATGTTGGGCCTAAAAGCCTAGCCCACAAAATTAGGGCCCATGGATGGAGGGATACGTTGAAGAGTTGTAACTTTTGGGGAACGTCTTTTACCGAAGGGACACGTCCTTTGGAGATGACGTATTTAAGGGAGAAAAGAGAGGGAGGAACGCACCTTTTCACTGTATGTACATTCCTCCTCTCTCTCTCTCTCCCTCCAAAAGAAAAACAGTAACAAGAGACGACACTCTCTTCCCTTCAATGCGAATTGACATCATCAGATCGAACGGGATCAGTTTTTCTGTCATATCAGCGTCGGTGTTTAATCTGTGGCTAACAAGGTACGTTCGATTCTATGATGTGCCTTAGGATCGGTGATACATGTGATTTTCCCGGGCTCGTCTTCCGCACTTGTTTTAGGGGTTTGATTTAATGTTGAATCCGGTTTTTGGGAATTCGATAATCCCGACAATGAGAAAAAAGAAAGATATTTGTGACCATAATTAGTGCCCCAAAAGGAAGAATTTGCGATATTCATCGGGATTATTGTCCATCATATCATACATTAATAAAATGAGTCTATAAAATATTGTTCTCTTTTTTGAGCAAATCATTTCCCAAAACAACTAATTTGTAAAGAGAAAAAGAAATGCCATTGGCTGAGCGAATCATTTAGTTTAATGAAGCCTAAACTTCAACGAAATCACGATGTTTTCTAAGGCCGGACTATACGACATTAATATGTTAATAACAACTTCACCGAAACAAAGATCAGCTTGCATTACAATCTTCATGCAACATGGCAGGGGATAAATTTTACTCCAATTACGCTTTGAGATGATTTACATCCCTTTCAGTAGAATTTATGAAAAAATGACCTGCCGTAAGAGTGAATAGAGGGGAAGATGATTGGAACATAAGTATAAATGACTGAAATACCATTATCTCTCTCTTCGATTTATGGTTTCTTCTTCGTATTATTGAAATATAATTTCACTCAAATTATTTGATAAAAAATAAACCATTAATTGTGTGCTCGTAAACTGGCATAATATAACTTTTTTTTTTTTCAGAGGGACGGGGTTGGAATCACGATCTGGTCAATTTCTCTTTTTCCCCGAATGTTAAGACCCCATTCCTAATTTATCTTGCATGAACTAAGTCCAAAGAAAGTCTAGATTCGCTCATCTTGCTCTCCAAGAATTGGTGATATTTGCATTCTTTATTTGGTTAAGGGATCATCTCAATTGTGAGCAAAGCAAACCGTGGATAAAAGGAAGTGAAGTGAAAAGATTGAAAATATCTACTGAAACTTGATTTTTGGGAAAAAAGAACACGGAGCTATGGAGGGAAAGTAGACCTATGATGTGTGCATAGGCAAGTGAAATGAGGAACGTGGAATCTTTTGGTTAAGTGTATGGAGATGGTGTGATAAGTGATAATGGAATAATGTGTAAAGGACGAAGGATGTGGGAGGTTCATGACCAAAGCATAAAGGTACAAACCACCAATTAAGAATAAAGAATCGGGATAGGTGATAGTTCACCATCAATATGTAAAGGAATGCTCGACTGGCCAAGGAAAAAGAACTGTTTAATTCACCACCAACAACATAAGATAAAGAATCAGGATAAATATACACTCACGTAAAGGAATTCTCATATATTCATCAAATTTGTCTTACATCTAAGGACTCTACTCTATTTATAGAGGGACTAAAACATAGGAAATAGACAAACAAAGAAGAGACATGGGAACTAGAAAGCAATTAAAGACCTAGTTACTGGAAAATGCATTAATGACATGAAGACTTGAAAGCTTGACTCTTCAGTCTTCTAGTTTATCTTCATCACCAGTCTTGATCAGAAGATAATCATCTTAGAAGTTCAACTAACAACCAAGGAAATCGCTTAAATTAGCCTCCTATAATATTGTGTTTATTTGCGTTGACATTGACAACTATACTGATGAATCCATAACTTAAAACGTTATCAACAATGAAGCAGCTCCTTATTCGATTGTTCAATAGTCAATTGCTAAACATTCTTGCGTATCGATGTCTTGATCGATAGTCTTCTTCATTCTGGATCTATCAAATCAAGTTATGACCAAGATATGTTTTGGTTTGAGTGAATATCCGATTTTGCTGGGCTCATTGATAGAATCCTGTTGGAACTTAAGGATTGTTCCATTAAATTGGATGCTCCCATATTTACCTTTCAATATCTTATGTATGCCTCCTCGCCATAGGAGGACAAGAGGGGAATCAGCCGAACATATAATCAGCTGGCAAAACTCCCAAACACACCATACATTCAGAGACACAATGACTTGATCACCTCGCTTGACTCCGTCTCATTTTGGACTCAATCATACGTCGTCATCTTCACTTAAATGATCATCGTACGCCTGAGTAGCCCAGTCCGAGCTCAACCTCCCATCTTACCTTGCCATCATAAACTAGATATTGTTTCTTTGTAGTTCTTTGTGGATCTTACAACTTGTGCAGAATTGGACAACCAGCTCATCGTCCGGCCACATAAGATCGGTCCATCACCTGTCCAAACACGCTGTTTATCTTGATTGCTACAGCGTCACTGTTTATCCGTGGCCACCGTCCACTGGCACTTGCTGATTGGGTTGCTATCTTTGTCATTGATTGCTCAATTTTATTATTTTAGTATTATGCATGATAACATAGATCTACATGTTTGAGGAAATAAAATTGGAAAGAGAAAAGGTACCAATAAACTAATGGTGACTCTAATGTAGTTGATAAATAATTAATAAGATATCAAATGATGATCTATAGAGCACGAAAGAGTCCATGTGAATTATTCGCGCCTACTTAGCAATTCAGGAGGGTCGTGACAGTCTTGTTTCTGCTGTCCATTCCCTCGGCAATCCGAACTTTGTTCCATGGTGATGCTCTGGTTCTCCTGTTTTGGGTGGTTGATCCACGATCACTGGCGCTAGTTCATTTTCTGGTTCTACTTTGATTTGACTCGTTTCGTCAGTCATTGTAGTTTTTGCCTACCGCCTCGACATCTGACGAAAACAAAGAAGACCATTCATAGAATTAAGCTACACACGTGGCTTACATGCAGTTAATGATGACGATGATGATCAATATGAGAGGCGAGAAAAGCTTAAAAAACCTTCTCTAAATTTTAGCGAGGTTTTTGTGTTCACGACATCCTGCGAAGTATCAAAACTTTATTTGTCACCTTGAGCATATCTCGAATTGTTATCTAATCTGTTCCCCAAATCAAATTATGCATGATGCACCAGTTCAGACCTCGCCCTACAATCTTACAAACCTTTCTCACCTCCGGCCATGCATGCTTCACGTTTGCATCTTTGATGAATTATTCTGGCATCACTTTGGAGAGAAGCATTGCAACGACCAAAATTGAGCATACAAATCCCAGATCAGTAGACCTTTACAAAGATTTACTAATTTATGGAAAATAACATAAGAATGTAGGGGTGTGCAAAAAGCCAAAAACCCCTCGGACTGCCCGAAACTAGACTAGGACCGGTGGTTCCCAAGGAAATTGGTCCGGTTCCCGATTCTAAGCGGTAATATATAAATATATTTAATTTTTAAGAAAAATTTTCGACAAAAAATTTAAGAAAAATGAAAACTCTAAAATCACTAATCTCAATCTCAACACCCAATGCTTGTCTTGTCTCACTCTCATCTTCTATGAGTCATCTCTCTATCTCTCATTCATGGTCTTGACTCTCAAGCTCAACTTCCATCAACTCATGGCGTCAACTCTCAACTTTTAATATGAGTCATATCTTTTTACTAATCTTGCAATTAAGAATATAAGAGTTCTTTGTGTTTTGCTTTACTTTGGCTTGTTGGAAAATGTTGAACTAAGTGCATGAAGCTTGATAGGACCAGCTCCATGAACCCTCCCGTGAACTGGACTGAATCGGTGGTTCGGTTTTCAAGTGAATCCATGAAACTAACGGGCGGTTCTTGGTTCTAATTTTTTGGAATCGGTCCTTAGTGGGCGGTTCCCAGTTTCAGGTAGGAACCGTCCACTTGGACCATGCTCACCTCTATCTATAAGGAAGTAGAGAGATGAGAATTCAAGAGAATAACAGCATATATTCATAGATGAGCGTAGATAAGAAGGATCAATTCTAAGATGGAAGGTCTATTTTCATTTAACTAGTCTCCATTAAGGGTGAATATGCTTTTACATTATCAGGCATGTGTTTCAAAATTTTCTTATTTTATCCTTTAGGTAAAAGATCAATACAGACACATATCTGATTTCTTTTTTAGGAAAATAATTTTATGGGTATTAAATATTTGAGGCATGCTAGCTAAAAATACTCCGAAAATCTAAGTCAAAATATCAATGCACATGAATTCTCTGAATATGGTTTGTTGCACAGGATCAATACATGCTTAAATAGAATTTGGCATTAAGTGAGTTCAATTACTTAATGATTGTTGAATGCAGAATCATAAATCTTTCTTATTTTTATTTTTTACCCTATCCTCTCTCTCTACGTTCCTTCCCATAGTTTGCTGGAATGGGGAGCGAGATTTCTTACTTTTTAAGCACAAAGAACAACCATAATTTTGTTTTTCCATTAGCACACCCCAATTGAACGCATGTTTTGTCGTGTACTGGTAGAGAATCAAATGGATATCGTTACAGTACGGGTGAATGTTCGAGACTTAAGCAAGTCGTAAATATATCATAAAAAAAAGGGCAATAAAAGGGCCGGAGTAAGATATGCTTGTCTCCGCACATCATGGCCTTATGATAGTCAACTCCAATTTATCGAAACATATTCAATTGGAATAGATTTTAGACTTTTTAGTAAATTTTCCGAAGAATAAAGACATTGACATGTGGAATAGACGACCTGCGATAATCGTGCCATTGGGGGTGTGGGGCCAATATTCCTAGTGGCCTAGAGGTACTCGCTTGCAAGAATAGTTTGGTGAATGAATTCTCAACCTCTGGCCATTCGGTGCATCTACAGTGATGAAGGTTGTCCACCTTAGATCCATAAGTCCACAAGCTGATAGTAGTACCGAATATAGTGATGTACCCTACGACATTAATTATTTGGACATTTTTCATGGCATGTTTGGGAGCTTAATTCTAAATAAAATTAAATTAAAAAGCATCCAAATTTTAGGTCTAATTCTAATTTTGTCTCGAACTTTTTTTTGTTTCAAAAATTTAAAATATTTTACTATAGTATCAAATCTGTTGCCATGTCCAAAAATCATGCCAATTATTTTTTTCAAAATTATCAACATCATGACTAGGTAGAGCCTATTTGGTTATGCTCCAATTCCTTCATATTTATTTTCTTTTGTTCCCTAAAACATAAAAAGAACATAAATTTATTTGGTAACATCAACTAATTTTCTATTCCCTGGAACAAATTAGTGGTCAATGAATAGATTTGAAATAGAAATAAGAAGTGTAAAAAAGTTACTTCTTTATTTTCAGGATAATTTTTTAAGCCAAGTCATTTTTTTTTTCTTTTCTTCTTCTTCCTCCTCTAGATGGTCACCGGGCCTTCGGGAAGCCTCGCTAGCCATTGTCAAGGCTTGGCAACCTACCAGAGGAGGAAGAAGAAAAGAGGAAAAAAATATAAAATTCTCAAAAAATTATTAAAAGTTAAAATAATTTTATGTCACAAAAAAATGTGTGGTTTGTATCGAGTGTGTTCCTGTTCTATTTCTACTCTATGAATATAAATTTGTACAGTTACCCAATGTGTTCAAATGCTCGTAAACTCCTCCAGAAAACATAATAATAATAAATAAATAAATAACTATTTCTAAGTAAAAAAATTTCTTGGGAACATAACAGTTACCCAGCGCACCCTTAGAGATTCATTATCAAAACCTATTCTTCACCAACACCCTCACCTTCATGTGGAACAACAACAACCTCTTGATGTCTATTTTTTGGAGAAACCGTTGGGGCTAACAATACAACCTAGAGGGGGTGAATAGGTTGTTTGAGAACTGTGAAAGACATTTGCAGAAGATAACAAGTCCAACTTCAAACATTGGTAGAAATAGATTGAAGAAATTATGTGCGAGTGCTCTAGTTTAACAGAACGTGATAATAAAGATCAGGTAATGCAAATAGTGAAGAGATAGAAGATTCACAAGAAGATATATAGTGGTTCGACTTTATCCCTAAGCATATATCCACTCCCAACACTAACAGCCACAAGAAGGCTAGAATCCACTAATAATCTTCAAGAAAAGTAACAATCAACAAGTACCGTTCTAGTAGATCACTCTACCAGGACTCACGTATTGCTATCACTCTTATACACTTGCTCTTGTCACTGATTACAAACAATAGCATCACCCAAACATTGACATCAAGATTATGGCCCTGTTTGGTTCAGCATTGGGAATGCTCATTTGGGCTCTAAAGGGGTTTGGCCAAATGCTATGGTGTTTGGTTCATTTTTTTGGGGACTTTGGGGAGATGCAATTGCATCTCCAAGGGGGTTGAAAGGGCTTTGAGGGAATGGAGGGGGAGAGGTCCATTGGGAAGTTGCATTTTCGGAATGCAACTTCCACTGTTCATCTTCACCGGAGAGGAGCTGATCGGAGGCCGACGACCGCCGGCCAATGGGTCGCGTGCGCCGGTAATGCGCCGGCGACCGCCGGCCAAGGGTCCCCCGACCTCGGCGACCGTTGCCGGACCTCAGGCGACGCCCGGGTCGCGCGACCCAGCGGCCGGGCGCGCTGAATCGCGCGACCCAGGCGACGGTCGCCGGGCCGGCGACCCCGGGCGACGCCGCCTGGGTCGCGCGACCTCGGCGACGGTCGCCGGGTCGCGACCCCCAGCGGCCGTCTCTGGGTCACGCGCGACCTCGGGCGACGGTCGCCGGGTCGGGCCACCCAGGCGGCCGTCGCCTGGGGTCGCGCGACCCCAGGGCGAGCCGCGGCCGGGGTCGCGCGACCCAGTGCGACGGCCGGCCGGGGTCGCGCGACCTGCCGGGCGCCGCCGGGGTCGAGCGACCCCGGGCCGGCCGTCGCCCGGGTCGCGCGACCCCGGCGACGGTCGCCCGAGGTCGCGCGACCCGGGCGACCCGTGATCCGGCCATCCGGCCGCCGGATCGGCCGGTCCGGCCGCCGAATCCGGCGGTCTCGGTGGCCGGATTTCAAAAAAGAAAATAGAATTTTGTTTTTTGTTTTTTTAATTTAATAAAAGTCATTTACAAATGCAAATTTTACCAAACGGTATTTTGGCCAAAGTTGTATTTTAATGCAAATTTTACCAAACGATATTTGCATTTCGGAAAACCCCTTTCACCCAAAGGTATTTGCATTTTGGTAAATGTATTCCCCAAATGCCGAACCAAACGGGCCCTATATAGCAGCTGACAACAAAATAAGAGCAAAGAAGAAGACTCAAAGCACATGACTCATCCTTTTCGATTTCTCCCAATCCAACTACTTTTTTTGGGCTCAATATATAGCCATCCATCCTCAAATGATTATTGGCCATCGAAATCCTCAAGTAGCCATTGAATCTAGCCGTCGCCAGTAGCAAACCGTTGCTAAAGATTGTTAGAACGGCTCTCTAATAGTGACTGTTCCCCAACAGTGTCACTATACTTTTATCATACTTGTTCATTAATGCCAAAACTACTCTTGATAAACTCTGGTGATCTTTTTGCAGATCCCAAGCCTTCGTAACGGCTATTTTCTTTTTTTGAATGTTCTAGGCAGGTGGTCAAGTGAGTAGCACATTTCAGGACTAAATATCCTTACGATCCCTTACACATAATTAGGATGACATGTAGATATTTGCTAGTCTGTTGATGCTGTTCACTAATAAACCATGTGGATGACTTGCGATCAATCATCCAATGATCCTTTTAGCTTCTTCAACATACAAAGATTTCTAAGGACATCAGCATCCTCACTGATTCCTCATCTTCGTTGATTAACCTATTAGTTTCTAAAGATCTCCAAGAACATCATCATCTTCGCCATTCCTCATCTTCATTGATTTAACTGAGTCAGCTTCCAAAGATCTTCAAGGACACCACATACACATGCCAGCTCCTCATCTTCACTAAACTCGTAAGGATCACTAGTATTGTCATAGTCTTCCACGTCATCTGGATAAGATAGTTGCTCTTTGTCAACAATCTATTGCACCTGATCTTTCTAGTTCTTCCAAGCATATTGGCAATTTCAACTCTACCAAGCTGTTCATCTTTATGGTCATTCCAAGCTTTGCCGAACATTTCCATTTTAGGCTTGTTCACCTCACTAGGTCTATCGAACTATTCACCTCCAAGCCATCATGAACATCCCCATTCTTCTCGGCTTGTTCACCCTCGATTAAGGTCCTTCCATATGTTCATCTTATATCCTTCCGGCTTGTAGACATCTTCAATGCCCAATACCTTGTTCACCTCAAATATTGGCAGAGTACTTAGGACAATAGTAGAGTACTCATCCTATTGGAATCTCTAGTGCTATTTATAACAATATCCGCATTTCGGCCTGTGCATATATCACATGGTAATACTCAATCAATACACACATTAGTAACCTTTGATTGTCTTTGTCATCTTCAAAACAACATAGAGATTTTCCCAACAGAAATTAATGTCAATTTTGGGACGTTGGGTAAATTTGAGATTAAAGTGAAAATCGGTATTTTTTTTTTTTAGACAAAAAATCGTTCAAAGCATAATTAGAATTGGACTTAAAGTTTATATTTTTGTTTTAGGAAATTATTCCCATGCTTGGGATCTAATCACAATGCCTAAAAAGAGTAGCTCATTCGATTGCCCCTTCCCGCCCTATATACATATAAGATTCATTAGGAAAACCAAAAGAAAAAAAGAAACTAGACCAATATATAAGATTCATTAGGAAAATTTTCCAAAAAGTCCTAAATCTATTGTATTTTTACCAATCTGATCTTAAACTTTTAAACTTTGTCAATTAAATCGATCCAGCTAATTTTGTCCCAAAATTGCTAACGTGAACGCCAACTACCCTACTTGGCATGGACAACATTGATATGAACAATTTTTAATAATATTTTAATATTTTTTTGCCTAAATTTGGGTGGGGGAGTGGGACCCTTGCCTAGACTAGATTGTTGAGGTTCAGTTAGTGACCTTGCCGACCTAGGGTTAGGGAAAAAAAATAAAAAAATCAAAAATCAAAAATCAAAAAATATATTAATATGTTATTAAAATTATTCACGTCAGTGATAACGGTGTCATGTAGGACTATCAATGTCTACATCAATGATTTTTTTTTTTATTAAAATTGATCAAATAGATTCAATTGGCAAAATGTGAAAAGATTTAGACTCATTTGGAAAAATTGAAAAATTTAGAATCGAATTGACAAAAGTATTATGGGTTTATGACTTTTTAGATAATTTTTCCAAGATTCATTTATATGTAATTAGATGTGGTGATCTTAGAGGTAACTTGATACAGAGAATTAAGAGCAACCCAACATTAAGGAAAAATTAGCACTATCCAAGTTCATAGCAGGAGCCGGACACTTGGAATACCAAAACTTGGCACGGATTGACACTTAGGCTACGTTTGGCAACTTACCAAACAGTAACAATTTTTGTTCTTTTGTTTTCGGGAGTAGATTTGGATCAAAAATTCGTTTGGTAAAATTTTTATTCCCAAGAACAATTTCTATTTTTTTGTTCCTGGAAGTAGATTTAGAACAAAATTGGAAAGTAAAAAAAAGTTGATTCTTTGTTCCTGAGAAAAATTCCAGAATCAAGGCAACCCATTTTTTTTTCTATTTTCTCTTCTTTCTTCTTATTCTTCTTCCCTCTCTCTTATTCTTCAACAGCCGCCGGTTACCGGTGACCAGTTGGCAACCTCATCAGAGACTCACCAAGCCAGGGCGAGGTTTGGCAAGCTCACCGATGGTTAGGTGGCCTCACCTGGCCACCGGCAAGCCTCGCCCAACTACTGATGAGGCTTAGCTAACGAGGCACGGCCTTACTGAGGGCTAGCGACACTCCAGTGAGGTCATCAGCCCTTGTCTGGCCAGTCGTCAATCATCCTAATGCCGGCAACTGGCAACCCTTGAAGAAGAAGAAGAGAAAGAAAAGAAAAGAAGAAAAAAAAAAAAAAAGTATTAAAATTATTTAAAAAATTAAAAGAAAATGATTTGAATTAAAAAAATTTTAGAATGGTACCAAACGCAATTTTATTTCGAGAATAAAAATTTTGGACAATTACCAAACGACTTAAAATGCTTAAAAATTATTCCTGGGAACAGAATAAAAAATATTTCTAATAAGAAATTGTTTTGGGAGCATAATGGTTACTAAATGCGTCCTTAAATGCCAAAAGTTACGAAAGTGCCACTTAGGGCGCGTTTGGTAACATTTCTGTTTAAAAATTGTTCCAGGAAACAGAAATAGAAAAAAGTGTTTCTGTTCCGGGGAACAATTTTTGAACAAAAAAACGCGTTTGGTAAACTTGTTCCAGGAATAAAAAATGAACAGAAATATGTTTGGTAAATTTGTATAATTTTTTATTTCTTTTAATTTTTTAATATTTTTTATTTTATTTTTCTATTTTCTTTCTTATTTTTCTTATTTTCTTATTTATTTTTCCTTATTTTCTTTTTTTCTTTTTCCTTTTTTCCTTTTTCTTCTTTTGGCTGGTCTCTCTTCCTCCCCGGCGTCTCCTGGCACGACCGTGCCAGCGCGCCCACGCCGGCAGCCGAGCGGACGGTGACCCAGAGCCACACCGTCGTCTCCCTCCACCGCATCGGCGACCGCGCTCGACGCCTCCTCGCCGCCACCGTACCGGCCGTTCGTCGGAGCAGCCACCGCGTCCCCTGCACGCTGCGACACCGGACCCGCGCCCGACGGCGTCGCCGACCTCTCGCGTCCCCCGGATCCGTCGCCCGCCACTCCGTGTTCTCCCCTCGCGACACCGGACACCGCACCCAAAGTCTCCGCCGACGACCCGCCGACGCCGGAGCCCCAAAGACCGCCCCTCCGCCTCACGCCCGATCGACGCATTTGCAAGTCTCGAGCCTCCGTTCGCCACCACCGCATCCGATCTCACCGCGCCGTGACCCACGACTTCGAGATCCGCTCGATCGTCGACCTCGCACCAGCCCACGACTCGACCGGCCGTCCTCGTCGCTCCGCTCCTTGACGTCCGCCTCTCGAGACCCCACGGCCGAGCCCCGCACCGCAGCCGCCGCCGCCGCCCAGCGACCCGCGACCCAGCCCCGACTCCGCCGCTGCCCTGAGTTGGAGCCCACCGCTGTTCACTTGCAACAGCTCCCCCCGGCCGCCGGGCGAGCTCGGCCTCGCCAGGGGCCGGCGACGCTCCGGCGAGGTCGCCGGCCCTCAACGGCCAGTCGCCGGCCCTAGCGAGAGGCTGGCAACCGGCCAAAGAAAAAAAAGAAAAAAAAAGAAGAAGAAAAGGAGAAGAAAAAAAGAGAAAAGAAAATGAAAAGTGTTTCTGAATTTTGTTCCAAACAATAAACAACTTTTTTTTTGTTTCTTGTTTCATTCCGGATACATTTCGGGAACAAAAATAATTTTGGAACAAAAACGCAAACAAACGCGTTTAAGTTCTTTTTTTGTTCCTGGAACAAAAAAAAAAAAAAGTGTTTAGAAACAGAAAAAAAAAAAAAAAAAAAAAAAAAAAAAAAAAAACGCAGCCTTAAGTGCCACTTTTTTTTTTTTTAAAATGGGACATTTGAGTGCCAAATCCAGTGAAGGTGATCGGAAATACTACATGGCAACTTTTTAATAATATAACTCATCTACGTGGCATTCTGGAGAGTTGAGTCAGCGACGGAGAACCAAAACGACGTTGTTTTTTCTTTTTCTTTTTTTGAATTTTAATATAAATATTAATTAAATTAAAATAGTTATATTTATATTTATAAAAAAGGAGGAGGAGGAGGTAGAAGGCGAGGGCTTAGCCCTTAGCCGCCTGCAACCCTCATCATCATCTTTTTTTAAACAATATATATAAATAAATTTTGTTTAAAATTTAATTTAATTAATATTTATATGATTATATAGCCACATCAACAAAACAACGTCGTTTTTGCACTTGTCTAGTCATGTCAGCGAGCAAAACGACATTGTTTTGCACTTGTCTCATTGGAAAATGGCCACATTAGCATTTTAACCGGATTTTCTTACCGTTGGCACTTAACTGATCTATTTTGCTCTAATTTTGACACTTAAGTCACTTTCGTAACTTTTAGTACTTAAGTGTCCTCACGTGCCAAGTTTTGACACTATATGTTCTTTTGCCGGTTCATATCGCTATATGTATGCCTCAATTTTGAGCTGATTTCAACCAAAGAATCTACTTAAAACAAAGTGCACTGAAGGCGAGGCTAAGGTGAACAACTTAGGAGAAGCCCTCAAATAGGTTTGAGGCAACCAAAGAACCGATTTCAAGGGCTTAGCCACCCTTCTATTCCACCTTGAGCTGAATGTTGAGGAGACACTTAGGTGATCACTTTTATCTTTTTTCATGGAAAATGCAGCAAATCCAATTTTGCCAATAAGATGGAGGTTTTTAAAGATATATAGGGTCCTACGAGTCATCTTTAGAGGTAATTCTGAGAAATCCATTACAACTATATATTTTGAGGTGGGTATGTGCTATTAAAATTGTATTACATAAAAAAAGATGGTTAATACGAGGATCCGATCCTATCTGCCCTTTTGACAACTCTACCATAAAGAAACTAGGCTTTTCTCTTCTATGGTTATCCCTCTAGAAGGAGAGTTTCTCTCTCTGCATGAGAGAGTTCTCTCCACTTGGTGGTGCCGCAAGCGTCTTGTCCGGTATAGATCTCTGTCCTTATCATACTTTTATCACTTAAAATCCATGGATCCGGTCTTCTTTTCAGAGTCGTTTTGCTCACTCTTTCACCGTTACATAATCGTTTACACTCGCCTCTTCCTTAATTTATCTTTACAAAGTTGATTTTGCTACGGTTGAATTGCAACTTCAGTCATCTTTCGCGCTTTCATTCTTCTTTATATCATCTGTTGTTACGTCCCTCTCTGTCATTTACTTGCTCTCACCTCTAATCTGCTTTTCTTCATCTCATCTACAATCCTTCATCAATGTGGATTTAGATCCATGGTTTGATCATGACAGGTGATGCCAAGGTACTTGGAGTCCATCATAGAGTTATTGGCATTGTGCTAAAGACCGCCTATTTCATTAAACGATTTGAAAAGAATCAAAACAGTTCCTTTTTTTCAATTTTTTTTTTCCGCCTAGAACCCCTCTTCAAATATACTACCTCCTACCTCTAGACAAGAACACGAAAGTTCACGAGACTTTAAGGGAAATAAAACAAAAGTCCTAAATCTTATATATGGAATATAATCAAATCCTAAAAACTTCTAATTAGTTCAATTAAGCTCTAAAGTTTCTTCTTCTTCTTCTTTTGACAGGAGCCATAAACTTTCTTCAAAGGTGGACAATTAAGTGTTCTTGATGAATAGTACCCAAATTACCTACTCAAAAGTTGCTTATGTGGCACCTTAAATTGCACTTTTTAATTTATATTAGGACTGAATTGCATTTTTCGATAAGAGTTGAGAACTTAATTGAACCAATTGAAAGGTTTAGAACACAATAACTCTTTTTGATAAATGCATAGGGCTTGATTGAATTGATTGAAAGTTTTATAACTCAATCACAGTTTGTAAACAAAACTTGGCGATTTTGGTGCAGTTTTCCCACTTTAAATAGTTTTCCTATGTTGAATTCCTCATTTTTTCGGTTTTGATTCACAATGCTAACTTTACACAATCACCTGAAGTTGAGGCTAAATATAGTTCTAAAACATTACTTCCTATTTCTTATGAGGGAAAAAGTCACTAGAAACTCACAATTATATTTATTGGGATACATTTTCCTTAAGCTTCTTTTTGTGACACAGAAAACTCCAAAGTTATCCTCACGTGACACAATTGCCCTATACTATTTTTTGACACAAAAACTCCAAACTTAAGCCCGTGAAACACATTTACCATCAATCATAACAAATAAAAGTCACTTGATCATCCGCACTCATTTATCAACCTGATCAAGATTAAGATTACATCTTCACAAACAAAACTATCACCAAATTACAACCTCCATAGTCTAAAAACTTGGATCATTAAGATAAAACAACCTCTCAAGCTAGTTAATCCATAAAGAATCTAGTAACAAAGTCAACAATCTCAGATGAAACAATCAAAGAGGCAATCGTTAAGGTAGTGGAGTCAATAAAGAATCGATAATTGTTGAGTAGTTAGGTCAATGACCGTCGATAGTTGAGTGGATAACCATCAAGTAGAGTCAATAATCATGGCTATAGCCATTTGTGTAATCGTTAATTGTGGGTTATAGAAATCCAAAGCGTACTTTCTATAAAGACGCCCCATATTAATCACACAACTCAACATTCTTCTTCAAATTTATCTTTATCTTTACTTTCATGCAATTTACATGGTTGACGGCAATTACCTCCAATCTTAGAACATTTAATTTTCTTGTCAGTCCGCGTTTTGTCCAAAAATCAACAAAGGATCCTTCACAACCTTTGTCAAATTCCATATCAATCCATTCATATTTTTTAAGGTATTTCGTCGACACTTTCAGCGAAACAAGTTTACACTGACTTCTTCCTTATTCATCTTTACATAGTTGATTTGCACTGGCTAACTCGAATTTCTTTATGGCATCTTGTTGTTTCTACTCTCTTTGTTACTAACTTGCTCTCGTTTCCCACCTGCTTTTTTCCATCTCATCTACAATCCTTCATCGACAAGGGAGGCTACCTCATTTGGTACGAATCTAAAAAGGCCTCTGGGATTGATCATCTCATGCTGGAGAATGAGGATCCACTCAATCCAGAGTCGCTGCATATAAGACAAGCGATTTCATCGAAGGTGGTGAACGAACGTGATTAGCGAATCTTACCAAAAAAAAAAAAAAAAAAAAAACGTGATTAGCGAAGGTGCACCGACGCCTTGCGGAAGAGGTTGCTTTCTTTGTGTCGGTGAAAACGAAGGATGAGGCCATTTCACTTGCCGTACGCAATTGCATGTGCAAGCGGAAAAATAATCCCCATTAAAAAACAAAACCTGTCCATTTCACGTACAATCACATACGAGAAATTACTTGAGAAAAAAAAATCAATGTTTATAGGTGTAATATCGGGTGCATACTATAATGTCTTGGGAGTGAGGTACGGACAAGAAGTCATTATATTTTAAGATTTCACAAACATATGTTTCAAGATAAACAAAATATTTAGGGCGTGTTTGTTTATTTTATTTTATTTTTTGTTATTATTCACGCACAAAATGTAAAACATCATCCAATTAAAAAAACAACTATAAAAAACAATTATGTGTCATTTTATGTGGCAACATTTGTACTGTGAAAAGTTTAGATGTTTTCTAAGGCCGGACTATACGTCATTAATTTGTTAACAACAACTTCATCAAAACAAAGTTCAGCTTGCACTACAATCTTCATGCAATTTCTGAAGTGATTGCGCAACATGGGAGGGGATGAATTTTACTCCAATTAAAAGTGAATAGAGGGGAAGATGAATGGAAGATAAGTGTAAATAACTATTCTCTCTCTTTCTCTTCAATTTATTGTTTCTTTTTCATATTGTTGAAATACAATTTCGCTCAAGTTATTTGATAAAAATAAACCATTAATTGGGTGTTTATAAACTGTCATAAATAAATATTTCTAATCTTATATGTAACTTTTATGGAACATAAAGATTTTGTTTTCATCTCATGATTAAAGTCACTCATTTGAATTTAGTCATGACTGGCGCATCAAACTCAGACATTTCTGTCAGTTTTGGTTGAAGGGCATTTTCGCCATTTGGTGAGAGCGTCGGGGTTGGATTCACGATTTGGTCAACTTTTCTTTTTCCCAGAATGTTAAGATCATATTCCTAATTTATCTTGGAAGAACTAAATCCGAAGAAAGTCTAGATTCACTCATCTTGCTCTCCAAGGATTAGTGATATTTGCATTCTTATTTGGCTGAGGGGTCTTCTCAATTGTGAGGAAAGCAAACCGTGGATAAAAGGAAGTGAAGTGAAAAGATTGAAATATCTATGGAAACTTTATTTTTGGGAAGAGAACGTATAAAGCTACAGAGGGAATTAGACCTTTGATGCGTGAATGGGCAAGCGATTCGGAGATTGAGAAATTTTATGGTTAAGTGTATGGACATGATGTGATAAGTCAGAATGGAAGATGTGTAAAAGGTGAAGGATATGAGAGGTTCACTATCGAAGTGTAAAGGCACAAGATATCGACCAAGGATAAAGAACCGGGATGAATGTTGGTTCACCACCAAGGCATAGGAGAATTCTCCACTCGCAAAGGATGAAAAATTGTTTGATTCACCAACAACGACAATGATGGTGGATAAAGAATTAGGATAAATATTTACTCACGTAGAAGAATTTTCATATATTCATCAAATCGATCTTGCAACTAAGAAGTATTCTCTATTTATAGAGGAACTAAAACATAGGAAATAGACCAACAAAGAAGAGACATGGGAACTACCCAAATATCAAAGACGAGTGAACTAGAAAATGTTTAATTACATGAAGAATTGAAAACTTGACTCTTTAGTCTTGTGGTTTACTTTCCAAAATATCCACCAGTTCTTGGAAGCTCTACTAATAATCAAGGAAATCACTCAAAACAACCTCCTATTGATATGATGTTGATTTTCTTTGGCATCGACAACTATACTAATGAATCGATAACTTAAAACCTGATCAGCAAGGAAGCAGCTCCTTACTGTCAATCGGTAACCATTTTTGTGTATTGATATCTTGATCAATATTCTTCACTTCGACATCTTCATGTTGGAACTATCAAACCAAGTTATAAGCAAAATATGTCTTGATTTGAGTGAGCATCAATTTTGCTGGGCTCGTTGATGGAATCATGTTGGAACTTATGGATTGTTCCATAAAATCGGATGCTATCACATTTACCTCCAATTTCTTATGTATGTCTCCTCGCTATAGGAGGACAAGAGGGGAGTCAGCCGAAGATATATTCAGCTGGCAAAACTCCTAGACAAAATCATATATTCAGAGATACAATGACCTGATCACCTCGCTTGACTCCATCTCATTTTGGAACTCAATCACACATCGTCGTCTTCACTTAAATCATCATCGTAGCTGTCTTCGCTTGAAGAACAGTCCAATCCGAGCTCAACCTCCTAGCTTGCCTTGCCATCATAAATTAGATGTTGTTTCTTTGTAGTTCTTTGTGGACCTTACAAGTCGTGCAAAATTGGACAACCAGCTCATTGTCCGGCCACATAAGATCGGTCCATCACCTGTCCAAACACGCCGTTTATCTTGTTTGCTATAGCGTCACTGTTTGCTCGTGGCTATCATCCACTGGCAGTTGCTGATCAGGTTGCTGTCTTCGTCAACGATTGCTCAATTTTATTGTTTTAGTATTGTGCATGATAATAGAGATTTACATGTTTGAGGAAAAAAATTTTGAAAGAGAAAAGGTACCAATAGATTTATGATGACGCAAATGTAGTTGATAAATAATTAATGAGAAATCAAGTTGCAATTGGTAGGGCAGGAGAGAGTCCACGCAAATTATTCATGCCTGCTTAGCAATTCAGGTGGGTTGCAACAGCCTTATTTCTGCTGTCCATTGCCTCAGCGATCCGAATTTTGTTTCATGGTCATCTTCTGGTTCTCCTGTTTTGGGTGGTTGATCCACAATCACCAGAGCTAGTTCATTTTTTGGTTCTACTTTGATTTGCTTTGATTTGCTTGTTTCATCAGCCATTGTAATTTTTGCATACTGCCTTGAAATCTGTAAAAAATAAAGAAGATGCTATACATACCAAATGAAAGAGAGAGAGAGAGAGAGAGAGAGACGTGACTAAGATGCGATTGATGATGACGATGGTGATGACGATGATGATATATATGAGAGGCAAGAAACGCTAAAAAAAACCTTCTCTATAATTTAGCAAGATTTTCGTGTTCATGACATCCTACGAAGTATCAAAATTATTTTCTACAACCTTGTTTTATCTCGAATTGTTCTCCAATCTGCTCCCCAAATCATACATTGCAATTATGCTTGATGCACGAGTTCAGACCTCGCCCTATAGTCTTACAAACCTTTCCTTTTCACCTCCGGCCATGCATGCTTCACGTTAGCATCTTTGATGAATTATTCTGGCACCGCTTCGGAGAGAAGCATTGCAAGGACGAAAATTAAGCATACAAATCCCAGATCAGTAGACCTTTACATAGATTTACTAATTTAGAAAAAATAACATAAGAAAGCAGAGAGATGAGAATTCAAGAGAACGACCACATATATTTATGGATGAGCGTGGATAAGAAAGATCAATTCTAAGATGGAAGGTCTATATTCGTTTAAGGAGTCTCCATTAAGGGTGGATATGCTTTTACATTATCAGGCATGCGTTTTAAAATTTTCTCATTTATCCTTTTGGTGAAATATCAATACAGGCATATATTTGATTTCTTTTATAGGAAAACAATTTCATGGGTATTAAATATTTGAGGCATGCTAGCTAAAAATACTCCGAAAAACTAAGGCAAAACATCAATGCACATGAATATGGTTTGTTGCATAGGATCAATACATGCTTAAATTGAATTTGACATTAAGTGGGCTCAATTACTTAATGATTGTCGAATGCAGAATCATAAATATTTTTTATTTTTATTTTTTACCCTATCCTCTCTCTCTCTCTCTACGTTCCTTCTCATAGTTTGCTGGCGTGGGATTTGTTGCTTTCTAAGCACTAAGAATAACCATAATTATGATTTTCCATTAGCACACCCTAATTGAACGCATGTTTTGTCGTGTACTAGTAAAGAATCAAATGAATATCGTTATACTGCGGGTGGATGTTCGTGACATAAGCAAGTTGTAATATATAATAAGAAGGGCAATAAAAGGGCCGGGTTAAAATATGCTCGTCTCCGCACATCCTGGCCTTATGATAGTCAACTCCAATTTATCGAAACATATATTCAATTGTAATAGATTTTAGACTTTTTAAATAATTTTTCTGAAGAATAAAGATATATTAACATGTGGAATAGACGACCTGCAATGATGGTGCCATAGGGGTATGGGGCTAATAATCCTAGTGGCCGAGGGGTCCTCGCTTGCAAAAGTGGCGCATGTATCTTGTTTTGGTGAATGAATTCTCAACCTCTAGCAACTTGGTGCATCTGCAGTGATTAAGGTCGTCCACCTTAGATCTATAAGTCCATAAGTTGATTGTAGTGCCGAATATATGATGTACCTTACAACGTTAAGTATTTGGACATTCCATGGCATGTCTGGAAGCTGAATTAAAAAAAAAAAAAAAAAAAAAAAAAAAAAAAGGCCTCAAACTTAAGGTTCAATCTTAATTTTGTCTCGAATTTTTTTTTTGTTTAAAAAAATTACAATATTTCACTATAGTGTCAAATTTACCACTGTGTCCAAAAATCATAGTCCAAAAATCATGACAAATTTTTTCAAAATTATCAACATCATTGTTAGGTAGGATTTGTTTAGTAACACTCCAATTCCTTTATATTTCTATTTTTTTATTCCCCATAACATATTAATAACCGGGAAATAGATTTGGGAAACAAAAATAGAAAAAGGTTATTTTTTTGTTCCTCAAAACAATTTTTAAAACCAAGTCATTTTGTTTTGTTTTTTTTATTCTTTTTATTTTCATTTTCTTCTTCCTCCCGTGACCGAGCCTTGACAATGCCTAGGGACCGGCCAAAGATGATGTCCGATGAGGCTCCCCTGAGGCTGGAAAGGTCGCCATCTCTCATCTCTGGCTAGTCACCGGCCATTGCCGAGGCCTCATGACAGGTTAGAGGAGGAAGAAGAGAGGAAAATGAAAAGAAAAAAATATAAAAATCTTAGAAAATTATTAAAAATTAAAAGAAATTTTACATCACAAAAAAATTTAAGAGTCTTATCAAATGCGATCTTATTCATTTTCTATTATGTGAATAAAAATTTTGTGTAGTTTACCAAACGAATTCAAATGCTCAGAAACTCCTATAGGAAATAGAATCAGAAAAAATCATTTATTAGTAAAAATTCTTCCGGGATTAGAATAGTTATCCAACGCACCCTTAGATGTTCATCATGAGAACCTATGTCTTCACTAACACCCTCACCTTCGAGTGGAATAACAACAACCTCTTGATGTTGATTATTTTGGAGAAACTAGTGCCGATTTTGGGATGCTAGACAAATTTGGGATTAAAGTGAAAATTGGTGATTTTTTTAGACAAAAAAAAGTTTGACGCAAAATTGGAATTGAACATAAAGTTTAGATTTTTTTTTTTTTAAGGAAATTATTCCCATGCATGGAATCCTAATCGCATTGCCTAAAAAGAGTAGCCAATCCGATTGCCCCTTCCCACCCTATATATATATATATATATAAGCAAAAAAAGAAACTAAAGCCAATATATAAGATTCATTAGGAAATTTTTCCAAAAAGTCCTAAAATATTGCATATTTGCCAAACTAGTCTTAAACCTTTCAATTTTGCCAATTGAATCTATTTGTTAATTTTATCCGAAAATCGTTAATGTCAACATCAATTGTCCTATGTGGCACGGATAATGATGACATAAATAATTTTTAATAATATTTTAATATTTTTTTGTCTAAATTTAGGTGGGACCCTTGCCCAGACTCGACGAGGGTCAGTCGGCGACCCTACCTACCTAGGGTTAGGAAAAAAGGTAAATAAAAAAATATATTAAAGTATTATTAAAAATTATTCATATCAATGCTAACAGTGCCATGTATGGTTGTTAATGTCCACATCAGTGATATACTTTATTAAAATTAGTCGAATTGACTCCATTGACAAAATTTGAAAGATTTATACTTAATTGGCAAAACTGAAGGGTTTAGAATTGAATTTGTGAAAGTGTAATAAATTTATGACTTTTTCGATAATTTTTCCAAAATTCATTTGTATGTAATTAGATGTGGTGATGTTAGAGGTAACTCGATACAGAGAATTAAGAGAAACCTAACAGTGAGGAGAAATTAGCACTATGCAGGGTCAGATCACTGTATGTATGCCCCAATTTCGAGCTGGTTTCGATCAAAGAATCCACTTAAAACAAAGTGCGCGGAAGGGGAGGCTAAGGGGAACAGCTTAGGAGAAGCCCTTTTTTAGGTTTGAGGCATCCAAAGAACCGATTTCAAGGGTTTAGCCACCGTCCCATTTCACCTAGAGTTCATTGCTTAGGCGGCCCTTACGTGGTAGCTTTTATTATTTCTTTTTTTTTAATGGAAAATGCGGAAAATCCAATTTTGTCAAAAAGATGGAAGTTTTTAAAGATATTTAACTCCTACGAGTCATCTTTAGAGGTAATTCTGAGAAATACATTACAATTATATCTTTTGAGGTGGGAACGTGCTATTAAAATTGTATTACATAAAAAATGGTTAATCTGATGATCCGAACCCATATGCCCTTTTGCCAAGCCTACCAAAATGAAACTAGGCCTTTCGCTTCTATATTTATCTCTCTTTGGAATGAGAGTTTCTCTCTCTACATACTTGGTGGTGTTGCAAGTAGGGGTGGGCAAAGGAACCAAACTGGACTAAACTGGCCCAAAACTAATGGTTCCCACGGGGATCAATCCGGTTCCAGTTCTAATTTACTAGAATCGGTGAGTATTTAGTCCGGTTCTCGATTCTGAGCCTATAACTCCCCACTCACCCACTAGGACCAATAAATATATGAGAAATTCCAACTCAATTACTTAATTATTTTGTAGTTTTTCAACCAATATACATAGTATTGGACATTATTGACTAATTTTGTTTCTCAAATGTGTAATAGGATTAACCCCTCACTTTTTATTTATTCTAATAAACATTTACTTAATTTCTTAGTCAAAACAAAATAAACAAACAAAAAGAATGGAGGAGACCAATTGGAGATCTCCATAAATGTTGTGGTGCTTTATCGTCATGATACGAAATTAAGAGCCAATAGATTGTTTTAAGAGCATAGTTAGGTCTCTCTTTAGTCATCCCCGTGATTAAATTAGGTTGACATTGAAAAAAGATGGATCAAACAATTAAAGACTTTTGGGGAGTGTAGGACTTATAATGTAGAGTCTAATTCTCCATATGTTCCTAATGTCAGGAAACCCTAGGAGAACCACACTATGACTTTTGGAGAAATTAAGTTCCTAACTGACAAGTATCGTCGATTCGTTCCGCCCTAAAGTTTTTAATCCTTAATGAAAATCAATGGCTTACAATTCAACACAAAATTAAAGCCGAACAAGCTTTGGTGATCTACATGGAAATTAGGTTCATCATGATATTAATTGGTGAATGCAATTTTGTAAAGATTGGAGACTGGGTCCATGGAACCAACGGCTGATTCTCGGTTCCAATTTTCCAAAATTGATCCTTAGTGAGCATTTTCTGATTCCAAGGTGGGAATCACCCACTTGGATTCCCATCTGAACCTTGCTCACCCCTAACTACAAGCGTCTTTCAGTGGTCCAAATCCTGGGTGTGTCCATGGAACCAACGAGCGGTTCCCAATTCCAACTTTCTAAAACCAATCCTTAGTGAGCGGTTCCTAATTCTAAGGTGGATATCATCCACCCGAACCATGCTTACTGCTAATTGCAAGCGTCTTTTGGTCTGGTTCCCCGGTGAGTCCATGAAATTAATGGACAGTTCCTAGTTCTAATTTTTCAAAACTGGTCTTTAGTGAGCAGTTTCCGATTCCAAAGTGGGTATTGCCCACCTAGACTGTGCTCACCCCTAGCTACAGGCATCTTTCCCAGTAAAGATCTCTGTCCTTCTCATACTTGCACCTAGTTAATTTCCATGGATCCGATCTTCTTTTCAGAGTCATTTTGCTCACTCTTTCTCCATTACATAATCGTTTACACTCGCCTCTTCCTTATTCATCTTTGCATAGTTGATTTGCTCCGGTTGAGTCGCAACTTCTGGCATCTTTGGCGCTTTAATTCTTCTTTATATCATCTATTGTTTTGTCCCTCTCGGTCATTTACTTGCTCTCATCTGCTATCCTTCACCTAGGTGGATTTAGATCCAGGGTTTGATCATGACAGATGATGCCAAGGTACATGGAGTCCATAGCTAGTGTGTTTGGGATTGTGCTAAAGACAGACTATTTCATTAAACAATATGAAAAGACCCATAACGGTTCCCTTTTTTTTTTTTTTTTTTTTTTTTTTTTTTTTTTTCCGCTCAAAACCCCTCTTCAAATATACTACCTCCTACCTCAATAGATAATAACATGAAACTTCACGAGACTTCAAGGAAAATTGCAAAGAAATTCCTATATCTTATATATGGAATACGATTAAGTCCTAAAATTTATAATTAGTTCAATTAAGCTCTAAACTATCTTCTTCTTATTTTTTTTATGGAAGCCATAAACTTTCTTCAAAAGATATAATCGAGTTCTTTTGATGAATAGTACCTAAATTACCGACATGAAAAATTGCTCATGTGGCATCCTTAAATTGCACTTTTCAATATAATTTTAAGACTTAATTGCATTTTTCAATAAAAGTTGAGAACTTAATGGAATTGATTTAAAGGTTTAGAACTTAATAATACTTTTTGGTAAAAGGCATAGGGCTTGATTGAACCAATTGAAAGTTTCATAACTCAATTGCAATACATAAACAAAACTTGGTGATTGTGGTGCAATTTTCCCACTTTAATAGTTTTTCTATGTTGAATTCCTTATTTTTTTCGGGTTAGATTCACATCGCTGACTATACATAATCACTTGAAGCTGAAGCTAAATATAGTTCTAAAACATTAGTTCCTATTTTCTAATAGAGAAAAAAGCAACAAAAAACTCACAATTATGCTTATTGTGACACATTTTCCCTAAGTTTTTTTTTTTTTTTTTTTTTTTGTGACACAAAAACTCCAATGTTATATCTGTGTGACACATTTATCCTAAACCTTTTTTTTTTTTTGTGAAACACATTTACCATTGATCATAATAGATAAAAGTCACTTAATCATCCACACTCATTTATCAACCTGATTAAGATTTAAATTGCATCTTCACAAATAAAACTGCCACCAAATTGCAAATTCGGTAGTCTAAAAACTCATATCATTAAGATAAAATAACCACTCAAACTAGTTAATCCTCAGAGAAATCAAGTAACAAAGTCAACAATCTCAGATGCAACAATCAAAGAGGCAATCGTTAAGGTAGTGGAGTCAAATAAAAGTCGATAACCATTAAGTAGTTAAGTCCATGACCGTCAAGTAATTGAGTCGATAACCATTGACTAGAGTCAATAATCATGGCTATATCTATTTGTCTAATCGTTGATTGTGGTTTGTAGATATTCCAAGTGTACTTTTTTATAAGGACACCCCAATCAATCATACAACTCAGTATTCTTCTTTAAATTTATCTTCTTTTTTTTGGTGAGAAGGTAATAAATTATATTGAGCTTGAAACCAACTACACAAGAAAAGGTCACGGCACCAAAATACCTACACTCAAAACAAACAAAACTCAAATCGAGTGGAAGGGTGCCACGACGTAAAAGAGAAGCCAGACAACAGCAGAAGGACAGCCCACACAAGGCACCAGGAAAACAAAGAAGCCAACACAGTGGCAGTCATCAAAAAACAACAAGCCAAAGAAAAGCACAAGCTGAACAGTAGACAGCCAGCAAAGTCACAGGCGGAAAACAGCGGAAATGCACCACCGAAATCCCAACAGCCAGCCCACCTAAGGAAGAGGCAAATGAACGAAGTAGCCGAGATGCAACTGTATCCCAATCTCCGAAAACCAGACTATCCCAAGGAGGGTTGATCCATAGTCATCAAAAACCACCATTCGCCGGAGCATCTAGTGGACGAACAAAGCAGCAAGGTCGGACAGTTTCAAGACGGTGGTTCAGCCACATCCACAGATGCCGCACAATCTTGGAGAACCAGCCTAGTAGCCCACCGGAGATTGAGAGAAAATAATCAATTTTAACTCTATTAGAATCTTTAAATTTATCTTTATCTTTACTTTCATGCAAATTACATGACTGGTGGCAATTATCCTCGTCTTAGAATCTTTAATTTTCTGGTCAATCCGTGTTTCCCTATCCAAGAATCAACAAAGGATCCTTTGCAACCTTTGTCAATTTCCATAGCAATTCATTTATATTTCTTAAAGTATTTCGTCTGACACATTTGGCGAAACAAGTTTACACTGACTTCTTCCTTATTCATCTTTACGTAGTTGATTTGCACTGACTAACTCGAATTTCTTTATATCATCTTGTTGTTTCTGCTCTCTCTGTCATTAACTTGCTCTCATCTCCCACCTGTTTTTTTCATCTCATCTACAATCCTTCATCGACAAGGGAAGCTACCTCATCTGGTACGAATCTAAAGAAAGCCTCTGGGATTGTCATCTTATGCTGGAGAATGAGGATCCACTTAATCCAGAGTCGCTTCAAATAGGACCAACGATTTCATCGAAGGTGGTGAACGGACGCGATTAGCGAAGCTGCACCGACGCCTTGCGGAAGAGGTTGCTTTCATGGTGTTGGTGAAAACGAAGGATGAACCCATATCACTTGTCGTACGCAATTGCATTTGCAAGCGGAAAAATAATCCCCATTAAAAAACAAAGCTGTCCATTTCACGTACAATCACATACGAGAAATTATTTGAGAGAAAAAAAAAAAAAATCAATGTGTAGAGGTGCATTATCGGGTGCATGCTGTAATGTCTTCGGAGCGAGGTACGGACGAGAAGGCATTATATTTTTAAATTTCGTAAAAACATGTTCCAAGATTTATAAAATATTTAGGGCGTGTTTGTTTATTTTTTTTATTCATGCACAAAATATAAAACATCATCAAATTATTTTTAAAAACAAAATCATGAAAACAAATTATATGTTATTTTATGTGGCAACATTTGCACCGTGAAAAGTTTAGATGTTTTCTAAGGCCAGACTATACGTCATTAATATGTTAACAACTTCATCAAAACAAAGTTCACCTTGCACCACAATCTTCACGCAATTTCTGAAGCGATTGCGCAACATGTGAGGGAATAAATTTTACTCCAATTAAAAGTGAATAGAGGGGAAGATGAATGGATTGAGGTATATGTTTCAACTTCCATGCCTTGCATGAAGAAATAATAAAAGTCTAAAAGTGAAAACTGAAGTAGGAATAAAGTAGGACCAGCAAAAAAAAAAAAAAAAAAAAAGAATTAAGTCAATGTCCGGTGCATCAAACTCAGTTTTTTTTTTTTTTGTCGGTCCTACTCTAATCCTACTCTAACACTCACTCTCAGACTTTTGCCCGTGCCTCCTTGCAGGACGTGGAAGTCAAAACTCACTCCTGAAATGAAATCATCACAACCCCAATCCCCCCTGAGAAGGTGGGGATTTGAACCCTCAACCTCCTCCTTCCAAGTTAAAAGGGTGGCCACTGGGGCGAACCCCCAGTGGTTATCAAACTCAGTTGCAAGGGACATTTCTGTCAGATTTGGTTGAAGGGCATTTTTGTCAGAGGTTGGATTCACAATCGGGTCAACTTTTCTCTTTCCCTGACCGTTACGATCACATTCCTAATTTATCTTGAATGAACTAAATCCAAAGAAAGTCTAGATTCACTCATGCTGCTCTCCAAGAATTAGTGATATTTACATTCTTATTTGGCTAGGGGGTCATCTCAATTGTGAGGAAAGCAAACCGTGGATAAAAGGAAGTGAAGTGAAAAGATTGAAATATCTATTGAAACTTTATTTTTGGGAAAAGAACTTATGGACCTATAGAGGGAAAGTAGACCTTTGATGCGTGAGTGGGCCAGTCATTCGGAGAATGAGAATTTTCTGGTTAAGTGTATAAAAAGGGTGTGATAAGTCATAATGGAAGATGTGTAAACGACGAAGGATATGGAAGCTTCACTATCGAATTGTAAAGGCACGAGGTACTAGTTAGAGATAAAGACTGACCAAAACAAAAGTTAGAAATAAAGAACTGGGATAGATGGTGTTTCACCACCAAGATGTAAGAGATTTTTCCACTAGCCAAGGATAAAGAACTATTTGATTCACCAACAACGACAATGGTGGATAAAGAATCAGGATAATTATTCACTTACGTAGAAGAATTCTCGTATATTAATCAAATCGGTTTTGCAACTGAGAACTCTCCTCTATTTATAGAGGAACTATAACATAGGAAATAGACCAACAAAGAAGAGACGTGGGAATTACCCAAATATTAAAGATATGTGAACTAGAAAGCAATTAAGAACTCAGTTAATGGAAAATGCATTAATGACATGAAGAATTGAAAACTTGAGCCTTGATCAAAAAATAATCATCTTGGAAGTTCTACTAATAACCAAGGAAATCGCTCATAACATATTGATATGATGTAGATTTACATTGGCATTGACGCTTTGATGAATCGATAACTTAAAAACCCGATCGGTGAGGAACCAGCTCCCTACTCCATGGTTCGATGGTCAATTGGTAACCATTTTCCTGTATTGATATCTTGATCGATAGTCTTCACTTCAACACCTGTTGGAAATTAATCTAGAGAAAGCACACTGTTTGTTGAAATCAGAACATGAAAGTAGAGAAGACGATTACAACTATATAATATCCTTCTTTTTATGTAAACTTACAAATCTTGGAGAAGAATAAAATAAGATATCACTGGAAAAATAACATAAAATTGGAGGTGAGGTACGGATATCCGAATCTTCTTAAGGCGATTAGTCCCTGCTAATGGTGTTCCGCAGATTCACGAACTATGCCTCCCAAGATACAACACCTCGAACCTGTTTGGATTAGCACTATGCAAACAGGACTCAGTCGAACCGTTCAATTGAACCAGCACACTCAGAAAAAACGGAAGAGTAGAAAAGTATATCAAAGCTTTTTGGAATCGAGTCGAAAGACCAAAAACCAACACCCTCATGAAGCTCTATGCTCATATCTATTTATAGAGAATTTTAGTTCATGTATTAAAGAAATACATGAATTAAATAGACGCGTGTATCCACGAGATTCATGAATAAAGAGATACGTGAATCCAAGAGATTCATGAATCCAAAGATACATGAATTCAAGAGATTCATGAACTCAATAAATACATGAACTAAAAGATACATAAATCTAGGAAATTCATGAATTCAATAGATACGTGAACATAAAACTATAGGAAATTCATGAATCCAAAAAGAGATACGTGAACAGAAAAAACGTATCTTAATTTATTGGCTTTCGTTGATCCATTAACCATAATTATAACCATAATTACAACAATCCCCCACATTAATGGATCAACAAAATATTTTTTTGACTCGAAGGAATCTGAGCATGCCTGTTGAAATACACCGCATCAAGATAGGTAGCTTTCGCTTTGAACCTTCTTTAGTGAAAGCTTATCGGACTTACTTAACTAGTCGATGGACTAAGCCTTGAATCGCCAGTTGTTTGTGTAAGCCTAGACAATAAACCTCACACGGAGTATTTCCGATTCAAGATTGGTTCTCGGTTGTGTTCATTCTTTCGGCCCTGAACCTCTCGGGATTCATGCGTGCTTTAGAAAATCTAGCCTTTAAAGATTTTCATAGAGTCGGCCAGCTCCACACATATAGGTGCATTCCTATTAAAGATATCCTACCATATCTTACTTGGATGTTATATTTAAAGTTATAGGAATCATTAAACGCATAGCGTACCCTTAATAACGCTGTAGGAAAGCATTGTTGCATCATAGGAATGGGAGACAGTGCTTACACTAGAGTTTCCAAAATTTGCGTTGTCCTATTGAACCTAGTCCATGGGATCTCCAATCGCATAGGTTAGGTTTCCACCCTGGAATCTCTTTATTGGGTTAAGGCTCTTAGACCCATTCCCCTCGATGCGCAGTTTATCTGCTCTTTTGACAAACCTTTTGTCAGCGGATCCGCAATATTTTCCTTTGACTTTACAAAGTCTAAAGAAATGATTCCATTTGAGAGCAACTGCCTTATGGTGTTATGTCTACGACGAATATGTCTAGACTTACCATTATAAATCACATTATGCACCCCCACACTTTTAGAAAATTGTACGATAGCAACTTTTCATTCCATAACTCGTATGGAGTTTTACCTGTCTCTTTATGGGGTATTTTATTAAGAATATAATTTGTAGTTAAAACTGCCTCCCCCCACAAGTTCTGAGGTAAACCTGAACTCAAAAGCATGGCATTAGCCATCTCCTTTAATGTTATGTTTAATCATTCGGCAACTCCATTTTGTTGTGGAGTATAAGGTACAGTCGTTTGGAGAATTATTCCAAAGCTAGCACAAAACTCCTTGAAATTGATTGAACTATATTCTCCTCCTCTATTCTGAGGCGCAGAATGAGATCTTCATGGCTCATCTCCTTCCATTTGTGCTTCAAATAATTTTGAAGTCTGACCAGCCCGGAGGCAATTTCTCAATCATGGCCGCCACTTGGAATGATTCACTAAGTATCATTCCCTTAGTAAAGATGTCACTCAGAATTAATTGTAATTCTTGGACCTGACTCATGACAGATTTAGAATCCACTATCTTGTAGTCCAAGAATTTGGCAACCACAAATTTCTTGGTGCCAGCGTCCTCAGTTTTATATTTCTTCTCTAAGGACTCCCATAACTGTTTAACATATTCAATATTACAATAAACGTTATATAGAGAATTCATTAAACAGTTAAGAATATAATTTCGGCATAAGAAGTCCCCATGCTTCCAAGCCTCCAACGCACCGAGCGTCGTGACATCTTGCTCATTTGGACTAATTATCGGGCACACCTCCGATAAATATTTCGTCAGATTGAGCATGGTCAGATAGAAGTACATCTTCTGCTGCCACTGTTTAAAGCCCACTTTGGTGAATTTCTCCGGTTTCTCATTAGCTGTAACTGGAGGTATTGCCATCACAGTAGGCAAAGTTCGTTGAACTATCCCTCCAGAAACGGAGCCAAAAGCCATTTGGCTTGTACTGTTCTGAAAAACAGTCCCGGGCATACCAGTCGTATGACTTATACCCGCACCACCAAAATTGGTGTTAGCCCAAGGGCCCGTAGCATTGGTTGCTACAAATTCAGACCCTGAGGGTTGAACATCTTCCATAGCAACGGTTGAATCGACCATAGGAACGTCTCCAGAAACATTCGGGACATTGAAGGGCACTTGATTGTTTTCAGCCATCTCAATAATCTAACAAGAACAACAAACAATGAGTGATATAATCGCCTTAAGATTGTTGGAAATTAATCCAGAGAAAGCACACTGTTTGTTGAAATCAGAACATGAAAGTAGAGAAGATGATTACAACTATATAATATCCTTCTTTTTATGTAAACTTACAAATCTTGTAGAAGAATAAAATAAGATATCACTGGAAAAATAACATAAAATTGGAGGTGAGGTACGGATATCCGAATCTCCTTAAGGCGATTAGTTCCTGCTAATGGTGCTCTGCAGATTCACGAACTATGCCTCCCAAGATACAACACCTCGAACCTGTTTGGATTAGCACTATGCAAACAGGACTCAGTCGAACCGTTCAATTGAACCAGCACACTCAGAAAAAACGGAAGAGTAGAAAAGTATATCAAAGCTTTTTGGAATCGAGTCGAAAGACCAAAAACCAACACCCTCATGAAGCTCTATGCTCATATCTATTTATAGAGAATTTTAGTTCATGTACTAAAGAAATACATGAATTAAATAGACGCGTGTATCCACGAGATTCATGAATAAAGAGATACGTGAATCCAAGAGATTCATGAATCCAAAGATACATGAATTCAAGAGATTCATGAACTCAATAAATACATGAACTAAAAGATACATGAATCTAGGAAATTCATGAATTCAATAGATACGTGAACATAAAACTATAGGAAATTCATGAATCCAAAAAGAGATACGTGAACAGAAAAAACGTATCTTAATTTATTGGCTTTCGTTGATCCATTAACCATAATTATAACCATAATTACAACAACACCTTCATGTTGGACCTATCAAACCAAGTTATGACCAAAATATGTCTTGGTTTGAGTGAACATCGATTTTGCTGGGCTCATTGAAGAAATCATGTTGGAACTTAAGGATTGTTCCATAAAATCATATGCTCTCGTATTTACCTTCAATTTCTTATATGTGCCTCTTCACTATAGGAGGACAATTGGAGAGTCAAATGAAGATATATTCAACTAGCAAAACTCGCAGACACAACCATATATTCAGAGATACAATGGCCTGATCATCTCGCTTGACTCCATCTCAATTTGGACTCAATCACACGCGGTCGTCTTCACTTGAATCATCATCGTAGCTGTCTTCCGCCCAAACAGCCCAGTTCGAGCTCAACCTACCAGCTTGCCTTGCCATCTTAGAAGTTCTTTCTTTGTAGTTCTTTGTGGACCTTACAACTCGTGCAGAATTGGACAACCAGCTCATTGTCCAGTCGCATAAGATTGGTCCATCACCTATCATAACATATCGTTTATCTTGTTTGCTACAGCGTCACTGTTTGTTCGCGGCTGTCATCCACTAGCAGTTGTTGATTGGGTTGCTGTCTTTTTCATTGATTGCTAAAATTTATTGTTTTAGTATTATGCATGATACCATGGATCTACATGTTTGAGGAAATAAAATTGAAAAGAGAAAAGGTACCGATAGATTAACAGCAACTCTAGTGTAGTTGATAAATAATTAATGAGAAATCAAGTTGCGATCAATGGGGGTGGAAGAGCCGATGCGAATTATATGCACCCGCATAACAATTTGGGAGGGTCGCAACAATGTTATTTCAATTATACATTATCTCGGCAATCCGAACTTTGTCCCATGGTGATATTCTGGCTCTCCTGTTTTGGGTGGTTGATCCACAATCATCAGAAGTAGTTCATTTTTTGGTTCAATTTTTGTTGGAAGAAAGTCGGCGGAAGAAATGAGTAATCTCTTCTACGCGCAATAAACGAATTATCCACAAATGTACGTTGAATCACGAGCGAGTAACGGACAATACAATTTCATAATGGTCTGAATGCAATCACGAGAAAAGCATTCACGTTCCACGGCGTTAATGCCGATTGCCTTCTCAAAGTAATAATGAAAATTGCTTTTTGTTCTTTGATGGAGAGAGAAGAAGAAGAAGAGAGAATAGTTTATCATAATGTTCTGCCAATCAACCATTGCGGTTATCTCCATAAGTTATTTATATAATTTCCCTCACACCCTCTCAAAAGGCGTCTCTCTATTATATCCTATCAAGTCTCTATTATATCCTATCAAGACGAATCGATACTTCTTAATCGCACCCCATCAAGGACGTATCAACAAAATATAACATCTCCCACTTAGACATGATAGGCTTGATAGTGCTTTATCAAGAATATAAAACATTCAATATTCATCTACTTTAAAAACAACTTATACTGGCAAGAAAGTTATGCAACCAGTGAGTACAACGGACATGATTATATATTTCCATAAGCAAACCATGATTAAATCTGGTCGTGTACTAGTAGAGAATCAAATGAATATTGGTACATTACGACCGGATATTTGTGACGAAAGCAAGTTGCAAATATATAATAAAGATGGAGGAGTTAAAATATGCTTGTCTCCTCTCATCATGACGTCATAACTATTTAGCTCCAGTTTATTGGAACATATTTAACGGAAAGAATCGACATCTTCTTACTTTATAAAGACATTTTATTAGAAGAATAATTAATACATCGACATGTAGACGACCAGCGGCGATGATGGTGGTATTGCGGTACGGTGCTAGTATTCCAAGTGGCCTAGTAGTAGTTCGCTTACGGAAGTCGATGAATGTCGGAATATACAATCTACCCCGCGGCATTAATATGTGGACATCTCCATGGTAAGTTTGGGATCCTTATGGTAATACCAAAACGGAATAGCTAATCTAGTCGCCCCTCTCCGCACTATATCTTCCTAGCAAAACCAAAAGAAAAACGTAAATAGACGAACATTCAAATCCGTTCATAGGTAACCAGACGTGGAGGTGAATTGATACAGAGAGTTAAGAGAGAATCCTAACGTTGAGCGCATCACATTTGCAGGTTTTGCAAACTTTTAAGTTGCATCACCCGACGGTCTTTTGATGAATTCCACTTTAGAGAGTTTGTAAGAGTATTTTAGAGTTCTTCTATTAGCACTTTGGTGAAGAAAACATTGGGCGAACTTTGTGTGCAATTAGAGGTTAGTTTGAGAGACACCAATTGAGCTTTGCAATTCTCCGTTTATTATAGTGGATTTATCATCGTCGCTCACATTATGGAACAAGGTAAATATTTGGTGTTGGTTCTCTCCTTCTTGCTACTTATCCATTGCGATTAAACTCGTATCTTAGATAGATATTTTTCGAGGCAAACGTGCAATACCCCAAAGTTTGTTGGGGTTTTGTGTTATTATTCCAAAATTAAAAGTATCAGTACTAAATTATATTTCACGACTTGCAACTTTCATTAGAAAATTCAGTTTGGCATTTTTCGCATTTGCACCCGTCACCATTTCTTTTTTCATGTTGTCTCCGGATAATAATGGTCTCTATCAGTTCTAAGTGCAGGAGATTTTGTATATCAATTAACTTCATGCCAAGTTTTGGCAAGAAAGAAAAGTTAAAGCTACCATATGAAGGTAATGAACTATAATTCTGAGGGAGGTTTACTTTTGCTAGAGTTGGCAAAGCTTTCATGGGGTTTCACCGAGAAAGCAAAAAGTCTTTCACCAAAAAGGTTGATTTTGGTTTTTTTATGAGAAAGGGGTTGCGCGTTGATCTTGCACAGAAAATTACTTGGCTTGAAATTCAGGGAAAGTAAAGAACAACTTCTTGACTTTTCGGGACATTTCATGGCAAGTTTGGGATGTTGGCCGTCGAAGTGGCGTCTCAGGATCAACGTAGCTAAAAGCTTGAATATATTGAAGGAGAAGACGGAGATTTACGTACCTGATTCGAAATCCATTGTTCTTTATGCAAAATGACAACGATTCGACGCTCAGGTTCTTCTCCTCTATAGCCCTTGGATCCTGGCGTAATGAGATCGCCCCTCGCGGCTTCCTTATGTGAGGTGAAAGTGTGTTCATGGAAGTAGGAGGGTTAGAGTAGAGATCTTAGCGCTATTTATAAAATTTTTAGTTAGGTCCTCTCATTACGAGTCGGACCCAACTTGGCCCACACAAACCAAGCTCATATTCGACTATTAAGAAACCTTATGTCTTACTTTATTAGACTAACCTCATAAAACGGTAAATTACAATTTTAATTATAATAACCCACATCAGAAAAACTCTTACATTTTTCCGCTTAGGGTATATTAATTGAGACTGTACTGTATGTGCATAACTTTATATTGGTCTAGAGACAATTTTTAATAGTCAATCTCATCCCCTAAAGTCTCAAACACCGAATTATGGCAGTAACTGCATGTACACATACAGAACCTTCCATGATCATTAATGCTTTTAACTTTACTAATATGGATTTAATATATAGACAACACCTCATAAAGAGTAATACCTTATGCACCATCCCCTTTGTCGGTTACTATTTTGTTACTTTAAGTCTCACAAGAAACCGAACGTGCCACTAAATAATATCTTTATGGTTCTAAGAACTCAACTATATCTTATCTTTATGGTTAACCTCTCTTTATGTGTAATTAAGACATATACTTAAAGCTAACAACCAGATGCCCCCAGCCTTCACTCAAAATGTACACAGTACCTTGAGATTTCCATTACATGTAATCAACTCAACATAATGGACACTTTGTTGAATGTGAAAGAGTCTATACATGTCAAAATGTTACTGAATGTAACAAAACACAGATGTAAGCTTTATTAAAGCAATATCAAAACAGCCCCCACTAAATAATGGCATCCAATTATGCTCCTCAACCCATATTTATAACATGTCATTCAAGTATATAAGAGTGAAAGTCTTTAGGTAGTGGATCTGCAACCATATCATCTGTATAAATATGCTCTACTGTAACGTTAACATTATGTACCATTTCTTTATGGTCAAAAACTTGATGGCCATATGTCTAAACCCCTCGAGACCTATTGTCGTTGATAAACAACAATGAAAAGTTATTGTCTCAATATAACTGTATAAATCAACTCCTTAATGAGATTCTGGAGGCAATTATATCCCGAATAATAGCTGAAAAGTATGCTATGAACTCCGTTTATATGGTAGAGGATGACATAGATTTTGGTTTTTCGCTTTGTCATAATATTGCACCTTTTGCTAATATAAAGACATTCTATTGCAACTTCTCGTCATCCTGATAGTTAGTAAAGTCGATATTCGAATACCTTACTAGCTCCAAGTCTTAAATATATTTGTCAGCATATAGTTAAGTGCCTCAAAAACTTATTAGCAGTAATCCAATGATCGTGTCCTAGACTTGACTGATATCTGCTTAGAATTCTTGTCGTAAAAGCAATATCTGGCCTTGTACAAATTTAAACATACATGATATTTTCAAGTGCACTAACATAAGATACATCCTTTATATGGGTTTTCCCAAAATTTGAATAAGGACGATGCTAGAGATTCAATTTATCAACCCTAATGATAGGAAAACCACTGGGGGTTCGCCCCAGTGGCCACCCTTCTAACTTGGAATGGGGAGATTGGGGGTTCAAATCCCCACCTTCTCAGGGGGGATTGGGGTGGGGACGATTTCATTTCAAGAGTGGGTTTCGACTCCCACGCCTTGCAAGGAGGCAAGGCAAAAGTAACAACTCCCAGCTTGTTGAATCTTTTCAAGATACAATCAACATATGCAATCTAAGATAAATCTAACATATGACGAAAACGATTCATACGGATCTCAATGCTAAGGATAAAATATACCTCACCAAGGTCTTTCAAGTCAATATTCCTCGACAACATTTATTTTGTTTCATACAGTAATCCAATATCACTACTTGCAAACAGGATGTCTTCAAATAAAGTATGAGAAAATAAATTTCCTCCCACTGATCTTATAGTATATACACTAATCTACTTTATTCTCAATAAACTAAACAAAATAACAATGCTATTAAACTTTAAGCATCATTGTCTACAAACTTACTTAAGGCCATAAATAAGGCTTTTTAGTTTACACACAAATTTATTTAAATCATCTGTTGCAAAACATTCGGGTTATACCATATAGACTTTTTTATCAAGGTATTCATTGAGAAACATAGTTTTAACGTCCATCTAGCGTAACTCCATGTCAAAAATGAGCTACTAATACCGTATTCACTCTGAAATAATCTTTAGAAAAGACTGGGGGAAAAGTTGTTTTATAGTCTATCCTTTCTCTGAGTAAAGCCCTTGGCCACCAATGTAGTTTTAAATTTTTCAACATTTCCTTTGGAATCCCTTTGTCTTATAAACCTATTTGCAACCTATGGCTTTGCAACCTTCTGGTAATTCAAAAATCTCTCAAACACTATCATGTTTCATATATTGCATCTCGTCTTTCATCGCATTTAATTACAGATCTAATTGAAGATAAGAAACAGCATTTTTATCTAAGTAACTAGATCAACCGCATAGTAGATATTGTAATCATGCTCTCACAGATAAACTATATAATCTAGTGGTATAACTAAACTTCTTTCCCCAATAGACCTCCTAAGTGAAGCTATTGCAACCACTTCATCCTACACCTAAGAGATTTGACAAATTTCATTAGGAATTGTGTCTATAACAATATTCTAAACCTCAACAAGCTTAGTCTATAGTGTTAAAGACTTCACAATTATCTATATAGGCAAAGACAAAGACACAATGGTCCCACCGCACTATTATCTTTAATAGTTTGAGAGTAGCTATGTTTTGCAGTTACATTGAATTTCAGAAACTTTACTATCTGTGATTCCTCAATTCTTGTACCTCCATTGAGATCATAAAACCAATATCTCTTTAAATGACCTAGATAAGACATGAAAAAATACCGAATGGTTCTGCAGTCCAACCTACTTAATGTTGGATCATATACCTCACTTCTGTAGGACACTCCAAACCTTAAAATGATTCGAATTAGATTTACGTCAAATCCACAACTCAAAAGGAATCAATGTAAGATATTTGGTAGAAATACGGTTTAATACATATTGGGTTGTTTCACCCTACAAAAAATCTGGATAAATTAGTCATATTAATCATACTCATTATCATTTATATTATGGTGCAATTACATCTTTCAGCCACACCAATTTGTTCAAAATTTTCGGGTATACTAAACTAAGTTACCATCCCAAAATCTTCTATGTATTTGACAAATGACCCTTTAAACTATCTAGCATTACCATACTTGTCAAAATACTCACCACTACGTCATATCTAACAATCTTTAAAACTTATCACAATTGTTTCTTGACTTTAGTCTGAAAGAATTTGAATTCGTCCAAAGATTCGGACTTTTCTTTAATTAAATATAAAAGAAATGGTCGTCACTGACACTGTTGAAATGGAAATTTCTATACAGTGTTACCATATATGGTCCACTAATATCAGTATGAATGACCTCCAACAGTTTAGGGCTTCAAACTATAGTTTTCTTATTTATCTTAATCATGACACTATTGAAATGGAAATTTCTATACAGTGTTACCATAAATGGTCTATACAAGTTTTTAGGTAACTTTTAGGAGTAGACAAAATGTCAACATTATCAATTTTTTTACATTTTTTTCTAGACATATGTCAAGAAGTTTATGCCACAATACATAAGATTGTTTCTTAGGTAAAGGTCTATTGGAAACAACATTTTAAACTGTATAAGCGACGTATATATCGTTAGAAGATTAACACAATTGGTATCATCCATGTACCTAACTTTATTTGACTCCGAAAACATAGAAATAGCATTATTCTTTATTTCAAAAGAATAACCACACACTTCCAAGTATGATATGGAAATTAAGTTGTATCTAAAAGAAGGTACATAAAAGTGTTTCTCAACATCATATACAAACCAGAATCCATAATCTAGAATCAAAATAATATATCTCACTAACTCGACATTGATTTTAATATTGTTTCCTATTATGAGCCATGATTCATCCTAATTTGGTTTCATTCGATTTATGAATCCCTTATGGGAAACAACATAATTTGTGTTATTGTTATCTAACCACTAAGAACCAGATAAGGCTTTCGATAGAAATTGGATTCATAAATGAATGTCAAATAATCATTAACTATAGACTCACGCTAAGCTTTATATTTACTGCAGTATTCCTTATATGTCCTTTCTTCCTAAAAAATAGTAAATAATACAATTTCTCTTGAAGGGTATTATCTTAGGACTAAAATGTCAGAATGACCGATGGTTTCATTAGTTCCTTTATGAGTATGATTTTGAACTTCATATCTGTCATCCTTCAAGATGTAATACTTAACCTCATTAGAACCATTATACCTTATGTTGAAAAATCCTTACATTTATCACAATCTCGGCATTAGACAAGATACAATTTCAAGTCACCAAGGCTTCCATCATCCTTTCAGCAATGTAGTCAACTGGTAAATCATTTTCAAGTGTTCTTAAATGGAACGCTTCATGGATACTCTTTTCCCAAGTAGTAAAAAATGTTTTCTAGTTTCATATCACTAATAGTGAGATTGCCAGCTTATTATTAGTGAGAGCAATATGAATATCTACCAATTTCATCACAAATAGAGAATCCTCTTTTCATTACTTAAAATTTGATTCAGTAAGAACCTCAATCACAACGGAGTTGCCATTATAGAGAATGTGACTTAGTAAGAAGCAACATATGCAATTGGCATCATGTGAGTATTGTGTAATTTGAAAACCTTATAAGTACACATTTCGGGAGCTACAAATATCATCATATAAACATCTTTGGGCAGAATACATGACATAAAATTATACACTCTCCACATGACAGCGGTTATGAGAATATATTCTAATCTTTTGCGAATTCACCACCTTTAGGTGCATGAAACACTAGGGTCAATCACTCATCAACCATATGTTGTTTATGCATTTCTCCATAAACTAACATACAATCACTTTCTTTGAGAGTATGACCACACATTAGAACAAAAAACATCCCATCACAATATGAGATCGATATTTCTCAATCCAATCAAATATGCCAATTGAATCATTGAAACCATATGAAAGCAATGATATAAATTTTATGACTCATATCTACCTTGTACATGTGATTTTAAACCTGATGACATAGGCAATTTGTCATTAAAATCACATGCCATGCCAATCGCATTGCTTCGTTCATTAATACATGTTGAACCTTATACATGTTATTAATGAATCAATATTTTACACAATCTTTATGTGACAATATATATGTGAGCTCACAACGTATTTCTGAAACTAGGGAGAAATACATGGAAAAATACGTAAAAAAAATACCACCAAAATCCACGGATTTAGGGTTTCACATGCATTTTCATATCCTTAAGAGCATTAAACGTGTAAAATAAACATATCACAGTATAGAGAATTTCCATACGAGCACGGTAGTGTCAACCACGCGGCAAACGAACCATCTACACAGCCTTACGCAACGTCGAAGTGCACAACGTGTGAGCTGCACATGCTGGTGTACTTGAGCCGGTCCAAAAGCCGATTCAACCAATTCGACCAGTCAATGGTTTGACCGACCAACGGTCCGACCAGTCAACGATCAACTTGGTTGAACCAAGTTGAGTCAACCTGATCAACCCAGGTGGGGTCAACCCAATCTACCTAATCAAAGGTGGTCAAGTCAACCCGCCAGGCAATGACGTCATCCGTCGGCATGACGTCATCTATGACATCACCGTTGGCGAGGCGATGGCCGAGTCAGCAAGCTGACATCAGCCCTCGCCGAAGGTGATTCACACGCCCGCGTGTGTGAGCACGTGAAAGCACTAGGCTGTGCGTGATGCTGCTAGCCGGAGCCCCCGCAGCGCTTGTAGGCGCGTGGGGGCACATCTGGCCTCTTCTGGAGGCACACCACCCATTAAAATGCTTGCGCTGCCAAAAGGAGTGCATATATGTGATCAATATCTACTTTTACCAAACCAAAAATCACGAAACAGGCAAAACGGTCCAGAGGTAGGTTGAATCCAAAATGGTCATGGGCAGCACATTTGGCCTCCACCGAAGGCATGCCCACCCACCGAAACGCATTCGACAAGATGAACCCGAATATGTGATAAAAATCAGGTTTCAATGGATAAAATTTTCAAAACAAGGCAAATTGCTCATGTTCGAGTTCTAGGCTATGAAGGCTCTGATACCAATTGTTGGCTGTCGAAGTGGCATCCCAAGATCAACATAGCTAGAAATTCGAACATATTGAAGGAGACGACGGGGATTTGCGTACTTGATTTGAAATCCATCATTCTTTATGCGGAATGACGACGATTCGACGCTCAAGTTCTTCTTCTCTATAACCCTCGAATCCTGACGCGATGAGATCGCCCCTTAAGGCTTCCTTATGTGAGGTAAAAGTGTGTTCATGGAAGTAGGAGGGTTAAAAGAGAGACATTAGCGCTATTTATAGAGTTTTCAGTCAAGCCTTCTCATCTTAGGCCGGGCCCAACTTGGCTTATACAAGTTAAGCTCATATTCGACTATTAAGAAACCTTATGTCTTACCTTATGAGACTAACCCCATAAAACGGTAAATTATAACCTCAATTAATATAGTCCATATTAAAAAAATTGTTACATGAGATTCTCATGGTAATGACTAAAGTAGCTAATCCGGCCGTCCCTCCCCACCCAATATGTTTCTAGCAAACCATAAAGAAAGAAGAAAAGAAACTAGACGAATTATTGGTATAATTCCACTAACAAAACCGACGGCGGAAACCGACTGCCAAGCACCCGTGAAACGCGCTTCAAAACAAAAGTCAACAGCGAAGACCAGCAGCCATGTGTACATTGCACAAAAGGACGACGATCAGGCCGACTTCTCCTTGGAAAAGGAAATTCGTGTGATTCGATCAACCAAGTCCAACTTGGACTTTCACTTTTCTTGACCTTGACTTCAACATGAATCAAGGAAAGTGGAGCTTTTCTAGCCTAATGGTGGGGCTTTTGGGACGGTAGGAACCGTCGAATTTTGGCCACGCATTTTCATGGAGGAAATTAGAAGATGGGTTCCAGTTGTTTCAATTATTTATTATTTTTTTGTTGACTTCCATTGCTTCCTATTTTCTTGGCTTAACTTAGGATTAGATTAGAGGCTTTAAAAAGGCCAAAGAAGCACTAATTTGAAAGGGAAACTCTCACAAATCTCATTACGTGGAATTTTTTGAATATGAAGGTTGAAAAAACAAATAAAATACTGAAATATAGATGACCACAAATCACAAGTAGAAAAATATAATCACTAACTAAAAAGAAATCATTAATGATAAATTGGTAGACAAAAAAATTACTTGTTGATTTGAATCTCGTAAATGAAGATATGTAAAGACCTAAAACATGTCAAGATCAATTTTAGGAATACATGAGTCAAAGCTAAAGTTAAAATAAAAAGAAACGATTTTCAATCAAATTCCATATAAAGCTCTTTTTTGTGTTATTAAGTTTCATTTATTTGCGAAAAATATCCCCCAAATCTTTTCTTTGGTCGGAGAATAATATTCACTATTTTAAATGTTGCAAGTTAAAACTTTTGAGTCTACTTAAATATTCACTACATATTCACCTTAAATATTTTTTCACCAGTCAAATGAGTCTCGCATTTCCATCTTTTAACACTTGTGGCTGACATTGCACTGTCCGTTTTATGAAATAACAGCACCATTTTCTACTCATTTCCCTTTCTTTTATGCCTTGGCCGACTCCAGTAGCAAAGAAAATTATGTGCCCATCCTTCCTTTTCTTTTTTTCGTTTTCAATTTCCATGACAGTAGTCCATGTATTTCACATTACCGATTAATTTAACCACTTCGCTTTGGCCCAGGTTTTATTGGCTCAAACTCGACACATAAAATATTCTCTATTTTACCTTCACAGATGCTCTACCTTAGAATATTTTATGAACACATACATAGTTCTAACAGTCAGCATTATTAGTTTAAAGCATTTTTGTATTGGGAAATTAACCACTACAATATGATATAAAGAGATTCATCAACAAAGTGTACTCGCACCATTACCTCTCATTGGCAAAGTCGATAAGAGAATCAAAGTAAAATTATGTGTTTGCCACATGCTTGCTTAGGACGCGAATGATAACAAATCCTATGGAAATCGATTCCCAGTCAAAAATAGATTTTTCTATTTTTATTCCCTAGATGAGTTCCTGAATAAAAATACATGTTTGATAACGAAATAAAAGTTATGTTCTCAAAACAGAAATTCATTCGACAATGACATAGAATTTTTCCCTATCGGGTGGCCAATGGCCGACTAATAGTGAGGGTAAGCGATGAGAAGAGTTTTTATTTCTCAATTTAGTTTTAGAAATAGAAAAGTAGAAAATTTTTGGATTCTCCAAACCTATTTCTAAACTAAAAACTTTTTTAAAATTTTTAAAAAAAATGAAATTGCATTACTAAATGGATTTCTACTCCAAACCTATTCCCGATAATAGAAAAATAGAAAAAAAATAAACAAAATGGTTATCATACACACCTTTAAAAACAAGAAAAATCAAAGAGCGGTTTCTCTCTTCTATGAGCAGTCATACAGTGATAACCTATGAGGATCTTCAAGGGATGTAAATCTAATCTTTAGTAGGTGTTCTTGTTCCCGCACATCGCAATGCTTTCCCTTCCAAAGGACATCTTAGAGGCTTCCACAAATCAATTTGCATGCATGCTTTCTAAGTCAAACTTCTTCTCTATCATTGCTTGTACATTGAGTACAGCGAACTGTATATGCGCCTGTCCAGTGACATATATCTTGCAATAAGTGACTTTAGTCAATTCTCTTCAAAACTCGTTTCTCTATTTTAATATCATTGATATGGAGTAGGGGATAATGTCCACAGTGGTGTCCGAACTTTGAAACCGTCCGTTGGCAAAGGGGTGAAGGGTTATAGGTTGCGGAGCACCGACGGGAACTCGCCCAATTTTGTGTTCAGTAAGGATGTCGCCTTTGACAAGTCTGCTTGGTTTCAGATGAGAAGCCAGAGATCAGTTGCAGAGAGAGAGAGAGAGAGAGAGAGAGAGAGAGCGAGAGATATAAACGGTGCACAAGAACAGGTGGAGTTAGCAAGCAGACCCATGCCACGGATTCTGTAGAGTTGCAGAATTCCACATCGGCTAATAGTTCTGAGGCACGAGATGAATGCGAGGCTAGGCGATGGTCGGCAAAGGTGGATGAATTGTAGCGACAGTCGAATGCAGAAGTACAGATGACAGATTTAGTTACAGAAATAGAAGTGTCAGTTATCGAGATGCAGAGGAAGACTACTGGGATGTTGCTAGTAACTCGGAGGAGTTATGTCAAGAAGGCGCTTCGATGTTCGATTGATGAAATCTACAAGTTCCCCTCTTGCCAACTGCAGTAAATTGTCATTGAGATTGTCACGATGCACTATACGAGTTTGCAGGAATCATTACGAGACACAGTGGTCTCGTCAAAACTTGGGGCCAGACATTTAGGGACCATGGAAGAAGTGGAAGATGCACCATGGTTGAAGGGTCTCCATTAATTGTTGGGATTCGATGCATACACTCCATCGATAGAATGGCACTAGGCTCCCACTCTCCAGTGAGAGCGTGGTCCAGGGGGCCGCCCCAGCAGGGGCCACTTGAAACAACGAGCTGATTCGGTGTTCGGTGGAGCTACAGGTGTTGTGAGAAAACTAAGTACAGCGAGAACTGATAACAATGGAATAGAGATAAATATGTCAGAAGAGGAGATGACCGTGAAGAAAATTCATCATGTAGAGAATCTTCTGGGCATGGTGACCAACCCTATTCGTCTAGAAAGCTTAAAGCAGTGCTTTCTTCATATACGTGTTAAAAAAAAATCAAATCTAAAAGCCTAAACTAATAAGTGGAGGGATATCATATGTATATATATATATAAAGAGCATATAAACCACATAGTCAAATGAAGTGGGATATTTCAACACTCTTTTCACGCGCAATTCTAAGTAGGAATGACAGAGTTAAATTTGACTTATGAGGTAGACACACGAAAATAAATCAGGGTAAAGCCTACATTTGATATCATAATAGAAAATCCAACTCAAAAGCTTAAATCGATAAATGAAAAGAGGTAACGTGTATATAAAAGCATACAAACTGCATAGTCAAGTGATGTGAGATATTTTAATAATACTTTTGTTGAGCGCAGGGGCTTAGGAAAGATGACAACTGATGTGGTAGAAGTTTGGACTTCTCACCGAGGTGAATTTATAAGACATAGCTGGAAGGTTAGACCGGGTTTGGTTTGGAACCGACTCAAATTGGCGTTCGAGGACGCTGGGAAGGAGCAAGATGCTTCGGAGTGCGCGGGGACAGGCAGCTGCTGTGCGTCCGGCACCTGAGCCGATGCTCACGAATGATGTTCGCCCTCGTCTCGGCAAGGTGAAAAAATAGGATCCACTGACGTCCGACCATATCAAGGCCGAACATTCGAACTGGCCAGAGAGAATTCTCGAAGGAATTCGGACGTCCAATCGAACGGCTGTCCACCTGTTTTCGTTATAACCTCAACCATAGCTTTAGCCTAGAGAAATCGAGGAGCAAGATTTTCTTGATTGTCGCTCGTGGGGCCGAATCAGATCTAATCGAGGTCGGGAAACACTTGAGTGAGTATATGATTTGAGCACCTGTCTTCTCTTCACCTTGATTATAGTCGAGCATGATCTCGTCGATCTCTCCCCATGAAGTAGCGACACCAGATCGAATAACATAAATCTTCTGTGTCTAGTTTATTACGCGTTTGTTTCCCGCTTGGATTGTTTGGTTTCGTCTGCACTTTTCCCGTTTTGCAAAACGGATTCAACAATGGCCAAGTATGCGATCCAAAAACATTACGATCGAATGACCTATTAAGAACAAGATTTCACGACATGATCTTATCTAACACTAGTTATCAAGACCAATGATACGAGGTCATATTGATTGAGTAGACCGAACACTCATAAATGGCAGAGGAGCTATTTTTCAAATTTCTGGGGTAATACTAATTTGTGTGTGATGAAAGATGATTGATTTCAGAGTAAGTCGATTTCCAACTTTCCATTTATTGTCTTGACTTGAATCCCAATTTTGGAGAGTATATATGTGGAATGGAAATTGGATATGATGGATGATTAGCATAACAACCAAATACACCATAGGTTGGCCCAACTTAGTCCTCTCGTACTAGGGTTGGCTCCTCGCAATTCTCCCTTTAACACCAACGGTAGATAGGAACCAAACCATCTCACAACGTTCTAAACCCAACTCACATACCACCTTGATCAACGAATAACCAAACCCTTGGCACCTTTTTACCCCATATATCCACGGTTTCACCATAACCTCAACCATTGTTTGAAGAACTGTTTGTTTCACAAAAAATATACGATTTCTGGAAAATATCTTTTAGGAAAAATGACTTTATTTTCCAATAATTGGATGAAACTTGAAAAGTGTTTTTCGTTGTTTGGTTAGGAAAATCTAATAGGGAAAATTATCAAAAAAATTAGTAATTTTTTAGTTTATAATTATTTTATTTTTCCTTTTTTTTCTTCTCTCTTTCTTGTCTTTTTTTTTCCCCCAAGTCAAGCTCATCGGCCTCAGGCGAGCTCAACCTTCCCAAATCTGGTGAGACTTGAGCTCATCGACCTTGGGTGAACTCAAGCTTGCCCATGACCAATCGCCGGTCATTGCCATGGCCGACAACTAGCCAAGGAAGAAGCAAAAAATAAAAATAAAATATAAAAATAAAAAATAATTGAAATTTTGATTTCTTTAATACTTTCGTAATAAACAAACATTTCAACCCAAACCCGAGTGCCAAGGACTTGTGCACAGCCTTCGTGGACCCACGACTAAGGGTCAGAACCAGAGCTCAAGTGTTAAAAACCTGAGCTCAGGTGCTAGAGTATCAAATATGGGCACTATGGATTTGGGCCCAGCCAACGGAGACAAGGTCCTAATCACCCAAACCAAAGAACCAATGTTGGCATTTATGTTCTCAAGTGTAGAGTTTTAAGTCCAAGTGCTAATACTTGATAATATTTTGGAAAACATTTTCCCATTTTTTCAAGAAGAAATTCAATTTTTGAATTTAAATTCTGATAGGAAAATTTTTTCTGTTAACTAAGTGAACATTTTCCATTAACTCATTTTTCTAAGCAAACCAAAAGCTGAAAATGAGAAAAATGTTCTCTCGAAAAATGTTTAACAAACCCTTAGAATGAGCTTTAAGAGAGTCATCTCGAGAAAGTGAAAGAGTGAAATTTTCCTGATTGTCACTCGTGGGGCTGACAATTGCCCACTTGCCATCGCCCATCGACTGCTGGCCACCTGACAGGGAGAAATTCTATGTTGTTATTTAATGAATCATTTCATATCAATATTAAACGCATAAGTTTGCTTAAAAACTTGTCCAAGGAATAGAAATAAATAAATAAATAAATTTTTGACCAAAAATTGATTTTTGGAATGGGATTTGTTATCATTCGTGAACTAAGCAAGCAAGTGATGAACATGTCATTTTTCATTGATTCTCTTATTGACTTCGTCAATGAGAGGTAATGGGACGAATACACTGTTAACGAACATCTCTTTGTATCATATTGTAATGGTTAATTTACCAGTACAAATGCTTTAACTAATGATGCTGACAGGTAGAACAATTTATGTGTTCATAAAAAATAAAAAATAATTAAAAAAAAAGTGGAGCATTGTGAAGGTAAAACAAAGCATATATTATGTCTTAAGTTTGAGCCACCGAATAAAACTCAGCCAAAGCGAAGTGGTTCAATTAATCGGTAACGTGAAGTACATGGACTACGATCATGAAAATTGAAATAAAAATAAAATAAAAAAAGGAAGGATGGGCACATAATTTTCAACCTAATTCCCTAAAAAAAAAAAAAAAAAACCCAAACTTTAGATTTAGTGTTAATCCTACCCCAAATTTTTTTTGTCCAAGAAAAACCCCATACTTTAGGTTTAGTCCCAAATCTGACCCAAACATTTTTTTTCTGTCTCAGAAAAACCCTATACTTTAAGTCCAATCCCAAATCTACTCCAAATTTTTTTCTAAGAGGAAAATCGCCAATTTTTACTTTAGTCCAAAATCTACTTCCATTAGTCCTTTGTCAAATCATTGTCAATAGTTGTCCTTGATTTTGATTTCTCAGAACGATTTCACTTTGGAGATAGTTTTCCATGTCACCTTGTAAATATGAATTTGTTATCAATGTAGATATGTCACATCAAGTTCACACTAGACCATAGGGTTGATTCAAAAAAAAAAAAAATGAAAGTTGGCGATTTTTTAACAAAATTCAAGGTAGATTTGGGACTAGATCAAAAGTTTGGGGTTTCTCTAAGACCAAAATAAGTTGGGGGCAGAATTGGAACTAGACTTAAAGTATGGGGTTTTTTAAGAGAATTAGGCCCATAATTTTCTTTGCTATTGGAGTTGGCCAAGGTATAAAAGTGAAGGTCCGCTTTCCTTGTTTATGTTGAAGTCACGGTCAAGAAAAGGGATAGTCCAAGTTGGACTTGGTTGACCGAACACACGAATTTCCTTATCCAAGTAGAAGTCGGCCTGATCGTCGTCCTTTCGTGCAATATGCATACGCTTGCTGGTCTTCGCTGTTGATCCACCTCTCTAAATGATTAGTCGTTCATGTTAATTGCTCATGTTTGGATGAACACGTTTGAAGTTCGCCTAGACCAACCGAAGCTTCAGAATAATGTTCCTTTTATCTAGACTCTCAAGAGAGGATCATGAATGCTAAAAAAGTTCCAAAGTTTTTCTATGTAGGGATTGATTGTAAGTAAATATCTAAATAAATATATCATACAACATTTATAGGATAAATCCTATGCAAGTCAGAAAATTGTACTCGTTGGTCGGGTACAGTCCAAAACATTAAGATGTGCTTGTTTACGCTTTATATCTTTTGAGTTAAGAAATTGTCAAAGTAGGTATGCCATAAGAATAGGATTAAATAAAAAATAATAATAGTCAATTTGACTATATAAAACGTATAGTTGCCTTTGTACTACAATTAACAAGTATAAACACTGGGGTTTGGGGAAATAGCCCTACTACCATTTCTTAATACATACATGTACTTTGAGTTGAATATTTTGCCATCGTCCTCTTGAAAAAGAAAAAAAGGGCGAATATAAATCATAACATATGGGAGGGAAAAGATAAAGGGGGCAAGAATGATGAGTGGATAGTGGAAGTAGAAAAGAGAGAAGTGACATGGAATTCCTTCGAGGAAAAAGGGAAAAAGTTAGGAAAGTTAGGCAAGATGAAGCCCCTCCTTTCGACCGAAAAGAAAAGTCACTCTACTCTCGGTCCAAACAAAAATAAAAAGGCCACTCTACTCTTCCGAGTAGAATTGAAACCCTTGTCTCCTGTGTATGTGTATGGTCAAAGTTTGGTTTTTTTTGTCGTTTTTACACCTGTGACCTCTCTACTTTCTACTTTTTTTTCCTTATCTATGGAAATTTTATATTTGTTCTTTGACCGAGCAAAAGCATCTATACAACATTTCAAATTAGATCGGGGACGAGCATCATATTCGATTCAAATGGGAATTGGACCGAACCAGCATGGATCGACCTGTTCGAGGCCAGATCTAGAAGAATCTGATTCGATTTTCAGTTTCACAAACCCAAAACTGGCTAAGGACCAGTTTGGTTGTCACTCCCAAGGCTAGACTCGGCCAAGGATGCGGATCCAAAAAAATTACGATCAAATGATCTATTAAGAACAAGATTTCACAACATGATCTTACCTAGCACTAGTTATCAAGATCAAATCCATACTTCCCGTTCCCCTTGGCCCTACGAAATTGTCTTGTTCATGAAGTGAATGAACTTGTGTCTGTTGAGTTGGCACACATCACTGATCTAATCTAAGATTGAGCCTGCTCTTGGGGTGTTAACTTGTGGATTAGCCGTTTCGTTAGATTCGCCTAGTCTTTCAAAAGTATTTAATACATCAAATGGCAAGAGTTCCATGTCACAATAACAACAACGATACGACATCCCATGAATTGGACTGATTGAGGAGACGGAACACTCATAGATGGCAGAGGAGCAAATTTTAATATTTCCAAATTTGCAACCTAGATTGTGGAACTAGGTGATGGAATAATTAAATATTGAACTATGCATTTATTTAACAGTTTAAGCTTTTGGAATAGTTCGTAGTGATTTCATAAAATCTCACGTGATATCAAAGCCAAAGGTCCTGAATTCGAATCTTTTAATACCTCTATTTGCCTTCCCAATAGAATATTTCAACGCTTAACACTAGACAAAAAGACAAGACTAAATGTAATATTAAATCACATATTTATCAAACAATTTAAATTTTTATAATAATTGACAATGGTACCATAAAATCTCACATTTGGAACCGAACTGGTTGTCGATTATGAGAACACCGATTCTGGTTTCACCTCAGTACATGTTCTGGTTTTGGTACAAATTCTTATAATAAAACATATAAGTTATACTGTTCCACTACACAAACATTTATTTATAGATTGACAACTCTAGCCTTGGGATTGAGAACCAAATGGGTCCTTAGCCAATTCTAGATTTGTGGAACTCGGAACCAAATCGGATTCTTCTCGAACCGGCCTCGAACAAGTCGGTCTAGGCCGGTTTAGTTAGATGCCCATTTGAATATATTATGGTGCTCATTCCTAATCTGAGTTGAAATGTTGTTGACACACTAGGTCAAAGAACAAATATTAAATTTTCATTTAAAAAAAAAGTAGAAAGTACAGAGGTTTTAAAATGTTCTTAAAAAATCAAAATACATTAAATGATGGATTTAACCCAAACTTTGACTTACAAGGGTTTCAAAATTCTACTCAAAAAAGTAGTGTGGCTTTTCTTTTTAGGGTAAAAATCACAAAAAATAACAAACTTTGCTAACGTGACATATTTATCTCAGTATTTTTTATAACACTAAAAATCCCAAACTTGTGTCCATGTAATTTATTTACTCCAAACTTGTACAGCGTAACACATTTACCCTAAACTTTTTTTTTAATACCAAAAATCCCAAACTTGTATATGTTATCCTAAGTTTAGGGTTTTTTGTATCAATTTTATATCACATAAGTACAAGTTTAAGTTTCGGATTTTTTATGTTAAAAAAGTTGAAGTAAATATATCATAATTGACAAAATTTAGGGTTTTCAGTAGCTTTGTTTCCTTTCTTTTTGGTTTGGACCGAGAGTAGAGTGACTTTCCTTTTCGGTCGAAAGTAGAGGGCTTTAAATGCCTAACTTTCCTAACATTTTCCCTTTTTCCTGGGAGGAGGTCCATGTCACTCCTCTCTTTTCTACTTCACTCTCCGCTCATCATCCTTGCTCTTTTTCTCCCCTATTTTATGATTTTTTTCTCCCCCTTTTTCTTGTTCAAGGCGATGATAGCAAGCTATTTAACTCAAAGTAAATGTATGTATTAAGAAATGATAGTAGTGCTACTTCCCCAAACCCTATGTCTTTATATTTGTTAATTGCAATACAAAGAAAACTATACATTTTATATAGTCAAATTGACTTATTTTTTATTTAATTTGAATCTTGTGGCATACCTATTTTGACAATTTCTTAACTCAAAAGACCTATAGCGAAAACAAGCATATCATTACATTTTGGACTATACTAACCGACGAGTACAATTTTATGACTTGCTTAGGATTATCCTACATATATTGTAGGATATATTGATTTAGATATCTACTTATAATCAATCCCTATGTAGAAAAACTTCAGAACTTGTTTATCATTTACAAACCTCTCTTGAAAGTCTGGATAAATCTTAAGTTGGTCTAGGCGAACTTCAAATGTGTTCATCCAAACACGAGCAATTAACACGAACGATTAATTATTTAGAGAGGTGGATCAATTGAGATGTGCGAAAATTGATTTCGACAACACCTGGTCCATCATATCGATAAAGAAAAATTAATATAAAAACGACTTGTGGACGAAAGTTGCCTGAAGTGTCTCGGCGGGGTACAGCCCAGAAACCCTATTACTGACCAGATGACTCATTTCCCACCCAAGTGAAAAAAGAGTCAAATCCATGGATCTGCTCCAACCACTAGACGAGGGAGAATAAACAAAGGGAAAAAAATCAGCTCTTACCCCTAAGCATCTTAACCCACCAAATGACATAGGGTCATCCTTTGAAATCCAGCTCTTTAAGATCAACAAGGGTTTATTTTACTAGAATAAAATCCTCCCTACAAGATCTCGTGCGATTTCCCAAGATGCACTCCATGCCCCATGCTCGCGATTATAATATTGAAAGTAAGACCAGGGTGGGGGAATATTCTCTCGCAAAGTACTTAAGGGATAAGAACTCCTTCCTCATAAAGCAAATGACACAGGCTTACACGCGACAGGGTAATGCCATAGGCACAAGTTGTCCACACAAGAAGTAGCATCAGAGTCTGATGTGTCAAGAGAATTATGACCCTAACTTTCCCTTTTAGATCTATTTTATGCCGACTCTTGGGAGGCCGTCCTTCCTTCAATTGTTTCCTTGGTTCTTGACTATATGAGAAAAGGAACGAGTTCTATCGTTTCTGGCCACAAAAAAGAAAATAAAAAATAAACAAAAACATCAACCCCATCCGTGCACATCATTGGGTGGTTTTTTATCTCTCATTTTAAAAGTTAGCTCAAAATACAAGACTTTCCCTCGTATTTATAAATCAACTATCTAGGTCTTCCACAATCTTTGTGCAACAACCTCCGCAATCTCTCCCTTACAGGGCTTGAGTGGGAGCCGCAACAACATGTAACTCTCCCATGCGACCATTGGGTCACTTGTTGGCAAATAGGCTCTAATATAAGTGTTAGATAATCTTGCACCTCTTTCACTCCCAAAACCTAATTTAAAGAATGAGGTTTTTCTCACACTTATAAACCGATAGTCAATCCCTTTGATGACCGCTGGGACAACCTCAACACATAGTTACATATAAGAATTCATATTTTAAACGTATTAAGCATGTTTTTTTTTTGGTTAAGACGTATTAAGCATGTTGTATCCTATCTTGATTGAAAAACATACGCCGTGCTTAATAAACAAGTTGTTATCCGATCATACTTTAAATTTGATATGAGATAGTTGTAAACACAAATCGTCACTCATGTTCTATCAACATGGCTTAGTTTAGTAGATTAGAAATGAAATCATTCATACGTGGGCTAGGCACTATCAGATTTATGCAATCTTATGCTGGATCTTGGATTTCGATTCTAGGGAATATATTACTTCCTGCCTACAAGGCATCGAGGAGACTAGGCCATTTAATACTCCTTTGTCTCTAAATGGGCTCTCAGTTATGGAGTTAAAGAAAAATGAAGTATGATTAGCCATCCACCACCGCTTATATAAACCCTACAAAGACCTCCCACTTTTTCATTCGAACTTCAACTCTCTCCCTCTCCCTCTCTCCCTCTCTCTCTCTCTCTCTCAAGAATCGATCTTGCTCCCTGAGAAATGGGTGCTTCCACACCACCTTCTTCTTTTAGCTGCGAAATCAGAATCGCTGAAGCCAAGAACATGGACCTTGTCCAGCCCTCGGACGCGGTCTTTGTCAGGCTCTACCTCTCTGCAGGGAACAGCAACCAAAAGATTCAGCTAAACACGCGGGAGCTTCCGTCGCCATCGAGCTCCGGCTTGCGTTGGAACGAGTCCTTCTCCTTGGAATGCACCGGGAGTGAGGACTCCATGAAATCCCTGAGCCAAGCAAGCGTCGTCTTCGAGCTCCGGACGAGGAGCAGATCCTCCATCCTCGGTCCCATTGGACGCCGATCCAAAGTCGTGGGCAGGGCCGAAATTCCATGGAAAACCGTCCTGGAGTCTCCAGGAATGGAGGTGGAGACGTGGGCGAGGATGGCTCCGCCATCAAGAAGACGTCTTTCCGAGGATGGGAAGCCTCCGTCGGTGAGGATAGCGATGAGGTTGAGGGCTGCAGACATGGCGGACGTGGACGAGAGGAAGAGAACGAGAGAGGCGAGGTTGAAGAAGACGGAGGAGTGCGAATGCGATGGCTGTGGCCTTGGCTTTTGCAGTCGGGAAGATTACGATGTATTTGCATTAGCGGCTGCTTTCGAGGCCTTTTAGGTGGCTCATTCACTTGGTTGAAAAATTATCATCGAATTTATTGATTTTTAGTGCTTTTTTATTCCATTTTTTGTCGATTTTTATTCTTCAAATTTAGCGAATTCCTAGTCCTATGGTTGATTACCTGTGAAATTGCACATACAAAAATATGATGGCTCCTCAAAATTACAGAAAAGTTCCTGGCAATTCGATTGTGTGCTTTTTTTTTTCAAGTGTACTAACAAAATGAGCAAGATTTACATTGCATTACAACAAAGGAATAGCATCTGCATATGTATATAAGCAAATGTTATTGTGATTGTTGTACGAAGCATTTTAACCAACCTTTATATGGTTGACAGATGATTCATTTGTCTTATCTGCGAAAAGAGTAAAAAGTATTGGAAATTCTTTTAGAGAAATGTCGAAATGGTATAGCGGAAATAGATACAGAGGAAAATAGGGTTCACTTTCGCTGAGACGTTGCCAATGGATTTTTACCCTTTTCGAATCCACCTACCAGACTTTATCACCATGCTCTAGAATCTGGTCGTTTATAGCGAAAACGACCGACTCTGCAACCTTTCCAACAAGTGCTTACTAATTATCAAGAAGAAATGGCACATGTCTAAGGAAAAGTTCGATACAACTGTGCATATTCACGAGCATGAACAACAAAGCAAAATGAAAAATAGGACGTAACTTCATTCATTCCACTACAACTTTCGGCAAATTCTGCCAACCCTACAAGAACATGATCAAAAGGAGACTACGAAACCAAGCAACTAAACCAGGAAAAAACCAGATAGAGCATAATAAAGCTACTTCATCCACATATACAAGCAGCACTCTGTTACAATAGATAAAAGGAATTCCGAGATGTGACTAAATATGCCTCTGCACGCTATTAAATCTGGAGAAGATCGAAATAAACACTCATCAGAACATATCAACAGCCATGAACAGCAGAGAGATACCACTGTAAAAATCTGATAATTCATGATTCACACCATAGGATTCAAATCGATTCATGTGGTGCATGCCAAAATAATGTGATTCAGATATCCATTTAATTCATTTCATGATTTAACCACGATACACCATTCCATCCAATTCAAATAAATTTCTAGCATGATTTGGCACAAGTCAAACAACTTAAAATGAACCTAAAATGCATGATTCTACATTCTAATTGAGCTATGAAGCAAATTCAAGCAAGCCAAGCTGGATGATACACTAGAACACGTGCAATATTCCCATAACTCTTCCTACATCGAGGCAACTATTCTCCCTTGTCTTATTGACCACAAATACCTTTATAGTCAACCTCAAGAGAATTTTCAAAGATTGAAAGACAAAGTAAGCTCTAGAGGTCTAAGCTTTGGAATCAATTGGTTAGCACAAGAAACCAAAACAACTATATCCCTATGATTAAGCATGATGAAAACATAGGAAAAGTGCCAAAAAAGTCCTAAACCTTTTTTTGGTACCGATTTAGTCCTAAACATTTTTAGGTTGTGCCAATTCAGTCCTTTTCGGGCAATTTTGGTCCGATTTTGCTGACTGGACGCCGGCCGGCTAACGTGGCTCGATCGGTGCTGACATGAACAATTTTTAACAATATTTTAATATTTTTGATTTTTTTTCTTTTTTTCTTTTATTTTTTTTTCTTTTCCTCTCCTTCCTCCAGCTAGTCGCCAGACCTCGGCAGTGGCCGCGAGGGCGAGCCTCACCCACCCGGCGCGTGGCCGCCCTCGAGGCCTAGGCAGCGAGGCTCGCCGGATCTGGCGAGTGAGGGGGTTCGAGCAGGGGGAGAGAGTCGGAGGGGTAGACCGCCGACCACCGCACTTGAGCCACGGCCGTCGGCCTACGGCCACGCCTAGTTTCAAGCGCCGAAGCTCCGGTAGGCCTCGATCCTTTTAAGCCTTGCGTTGGTCGAACCAGGCTGGAGCTTGTAGTCGTCCGTCGCACAAGCTCCGTCCCCAACCTTCCTTTATTTGTTGTGCACGTCCTAGATTGTTCTTCAAGGATTCAGTTCGAGGTCTGAGGATGTTCGATTTGGGCGAGACCTGAGAGAGAGAGAGAGAGAGAGAGAGAGAGAGAGAGAGAGAGAGAGAGAAATAAAGAGAGAGAATCCTCTCCCGGCTAAGCCGAGGAAACCCTCGCCACGCGAGACCACCGCCGCAACACTGCCGCTCGATTCCGTCCACCGTTGCTCGCCGCTTCGCCGACCCACCGCCATATCCAGCGAGCTGGCAGGGCTTGCCCTCGCCGGCCATGGGCGAGGCTTGACCCTCGCTAGATCCAGCGAGGGCGAGCCTCGCCGCCCAGGCCTCGAGGGCGGCCTCGTGCCGAGTAGGCAAGGCTCGCCCTCGCCGGATCTGGCGAGGTCGCTGACGAGGTCAACCTCGACCTCGCCAGCCGTCGCCTCTGGCCAGTCGCCAAGGTCCGGCGACCAGCTGGAGGAAGAAGAGTAGAAGAAAAAAATAAAAAATAAAAAATATATTAAAATATATTAAAATATTATTAAAAGTTATCCACATCAGCCGACTGGACTCCAGTTAGCAAAATCCGGTCAAAATTGGCCGGAAAGGACTGAATTGGCACAACCTAAAAAGGTTTAGGACTAAATCGACACCAAAAAAAGGTTTAAGACTAAATCGACACAAAGGCGAAAGGTTTAGGACTTTTTTGGCACTTTTCCCATGAGAACACACATGAACAAAATTCAAAAGGAGTTCAACATCACATAGAGATAAATTCTAATTAATTACGGTAAAAAAACACCCGTTTAGGTGTCCATAGAAAACAAATTAGAGCTATAGCCCATGGTCTTCCATTAGCTAAGTAGGATAAATACACCAACATCCAAAAGAAAATAACCTAGATATCAATGAAGATTAATGCTTCATTTTTCATTGATTTTAGATCTTCTTCCCAGATCTTAGATATGTCCCCATCGTTGCAAGTTACTGCTTCTATTGAATTCAACCCCACATTCAAAAACAAGCTTCATACCTATACGTGGTTCAGCTATGATTGTAAATCCTCCCAGAACTCCAAATGGGCCAAATCCCAATCAAGCAACCGAAGTAGTATTCTCTACAAGGACTTCTTGTTGTTTGTGAGAGGGACCATTAGTCGTGCCGGCAATTCTTAAATTCTGCTCCTTCCTCGTATGCAGCTTCATGGACACCAAGGGCAGCGCGACTAGATGGATCAAGATTCTTTGACCATGTTGCGTCCCACTCAACTGATTTTGCAGTACTGCAAGCCACACTAGGACCCCCAGGAACGGTAGATCTTGCAGCATTCTGCTCAGAAGCAGAGATAATCAGTTGATCTTTAGGATAAGCTGAGTAAAGAAAGCAATAAATTGAAAATGCAGAGATCTGTCAAGCAAGTCTGATCCACTTTTCAACAAATCTTACCTTGCTAAAAGGAAATTCCAACCCAATAAGCATGGAATATAATTTTGGTCCTAATGACTGCTATTCTAGAAAAGAGTATTATCAATGACAGAATAGGCTACCTTCATATCATGTAGTCATTCACTGAAAAGCGGATCTATGGATGGACTCATCATCACAGTTCGTTAAATTCCAGGGATGCAAAAGTTAGGTCCAGAAGAGAAAGCTTCAGAGCGAACATCCGGTTTCTCTAGTCACTTAAATCCAGATTCACGCTCATTGGAATACAAGAGTAGGAGAAATCCCTACAGAGGACAATTTTAAGGATTTTTTGTGTGAGAAGTCCAACATATCCAAATTAAAATAGTGAAAGTAAGATCAGGCGGGGAATATTCTCTCGCAAAGTACTTTTGAGGGATAAGAACTCCTTCCTCATAAAGCAGATGACACAGGCTTACACGCGACAGGGTAATGCCATAGGCACAAGTTGTCCACACAAGAAGTAGCATCAAAGTCTGATCTGTCAAGAATTATCAGCCTAACTTTCCCTTTTAGATCTATTTTATGCCGACTCTTGGGAGGCTGTCCTTCAATTGTTTCCTTGGTTTTAACTATATGAGAAAAGGAACGAGTTCTAATGTTTCTGGCCACAAAAAAGAAAAAATAAATAAACAAACACATCAAACCCATCTATATATATCATTGGATGGTTTTTGATTTCTCTCATTTTAAAAGCTAGCTCAAAATATTAGACTTTCCCTCACATTTATAAATTAACCATCGTTGTCTTCCACAATCTTTGTGCAATAACCTCCACAATCTCTCCCTTACAGACTTGAGTGGGAGGCGTAACAACCTATAAATCTCTCATGCAACCATTAAGTAATAGGCTCTGATATAAGTTTTAGATGGTCTTGGACCTCTTTCCCTCCCAAAACCTAGTTTAAAGAATGAGGTTTTTCTCACACTTACAAACTGATCGTCAATCCCTTCGATGACCGCTGGGACAACCTCAACACACAGTTACATATAAGAATTCATATTTTAAACGTATTAAGCATGTCGTATCCTATCTTGATTGCAAAACATACGCCGTGCTTAATAAACAAGTTGTTATCCGATCATACTTTAAATTTGATATGAGATAGTTGTAAACACGAATCGTCACTCATGTTCTATCAACATGGCTTAGTTTAGTAGATTAGAAATGAAATCATTCATACGTGGGCTAGGCACTATCAGATTTATGCAATCTTATGCTGGATCTTGGATTTCGATCCTAGGGAATATATTACTTCCTGTCTACGAGGCATTGAGGAGACTAGGCCATGTAATACTCCATTGTCTCTAAATGGGTTCTCAGTTATGGAGTTAAAGAAAGATGAAGTATGATTAGCCATCCACCACCGCTTATATAAACCCTACAAAGACCTCCCTCTTTTTCACTCGAACTTCAACTCTCTCCCTCTCCCTCTCTCTCTCTCAAGAATCGATCTTGCTCTCGAGAAATGGGTGTTTCCACACCACCTTCTTCTTTTAGCTGCGAAATCAGAATCGCTGAAGCCAAGAACATGGACCTTGCCGGGCCCTCGGACACGGTCTTTGTCAGGCTCTACCTCTCCGCAGGGAACAGCAACCAAAAGATTCAGCTAAACACGCGGGAGCTTCTGTCGCCATCGAGCCCCGGCTTGCGTTGGAACGAGTCCTTCTCCTTGGAATGCACCGGGAGTGAGGACTCCATGAAATCCCTGAGCCAAGCAAGCGTCGTCTTCGAGCTCCGGACGCGGAGCAGATCCTCCATCCTCGGTCCCATTGGACGCCGATCCAAAGTCGTGGGCAGGGCCGAAATTCCATGGAAAACCGTCCTGGAGTCTCCAGGAATGGAGGTGGAGACGTGGGCGAGGATGGCTCCGCCGTCAAGAAGACGTCTTTCCGAGGACGGGAAGCCTCCGTCGGTGAGGATAGCGATGAGGTTGAGGGCTGCAGACATGGCGGACGTGGACGAGAGAAAGAGAACGAGAGAGGCGAGGTTGAAGAAGACGGAGGAGTGCGAATGCGATGGCTGTGGCCTTGGCTTTTGCAGTCGGGAAGATTACGATGTATTTGCATTAGCGGCTGCTTTCGAGGCCTTTTAGGTGGTTCATTCACTTGGTTGAAAAATTATCATCGAATTTATTGATTTTTAGTTTTTTTTTATTCCATTTTTGTCGATTTTTATTCTTCAAATTTGGTGAATTCCTAGTCCTATGGTTGATTACCTGTGGAAATTGCACATACGAAAATATGATGGCTCCTCAAAATTACAGAAAAGTTCCTGGCAATTCGATTGTGTGCTTTTTTTTTTTTTCAAGTGTACTAACAAAATGAGCAAGACAACTTCTGGGTTTCCTCTCAACCTTCAGTTTGCTCCTGGGCTTGGAAAAAGATCCTCCAGCTTAGAAGTTTCTTCAGACAATCGTTCGGTTGGGAAGTTGGTAACGGCCGTTCTATTTCTGTTTGATTTGACAACTGGCTTCCATGCGGTCCATTACACTCTCTGGTTCCCGCCTCCCTTATGGATGACTCTGGCCTCCCCGTTCATGCGGTTGTGTCTGATCTTTTGTCCTATGCTGGTAACTCGATCAAGTCTCAGCTGGAAGACTGGGGTCTCTCCTTTCCGTCCTTGTCCCCCGTGAAGGACCGCTTTTTATGGCGCGAGGAGTCTTCTGGATCGTTCACGGTTGCCTCAGCCTAGAATCTTATCAGAGCAAGAAAAGAACATGTTCCTTGGGCTCCTCTCGTATGGGATGGCGCCATTGCTCCTCGGTTCCAATTTCTCTTATGGCTTATTACGAAGAATCGGTTGCCAACACAAATGCTCCTCCTCTCATATGGTAGGATTGAACATACGGTCTGTATTTTTTGTAATGCCCAGCCGGACTCTATTGACCATCTCTTCTTCGAGTGTAATACCTCAGCCACACTAGTTTACTTCTAGGCTTCCAGATGTAACCTACCTTGGAGAAACAGCACTTGGGCCGACAACCTTTCCTGGGCAGTGAAGTTCCTTTCCGGTAAGGACTTCTTTCACAGCATTGCTCGTTTCTCTTTTGGAGCATTGTGTTACCTTATCTGGAAGAAAAAGGAATTGTATGATCTTTCGAGGTAAATTCTTAGCAATTCCAGCTCTCAAGTATCACTTGATCAAGGTTGTTAAGGACAAAGCAATCACGTACAAGAACGTCCCTACTTCTTCAAGGAACCGTAGACTTCAAAGAGGTTGGGGCTTCGACCCTTCCGTGTTTATCTAACAGCCTTGAGTTGGTGTTTTTCGTTGAGTCGCTCCTTCCTTTGCCTCCTGCCTCATCAGCAGTCTTCTCCTTGGTGTGTGTAGAGATTCAGTTGGACAGCTCCTTGCTGTTCCTTGTGCTTTGTTGTTGCGTAGTCTAGCTTTGCTCTTTGTATTGCCCTTCGTGGCTTCTCCTTGGCTCTCTTCCACTCTTCCTGTATTTGCAGCTAGAGTGAGCTTTTGGCACCGTTTTTGTGTACATTTGTCCAAAGCTCAATATAATTTCTTACTTTTACCAAAAAAAAAACAAAATGAGCAAGATTTACATTGCATTACAACAAAGGAATGGCATCTGCGTATGTATATAAGCAAATGTCATTGTGATTGTTGTATAAAGCATTTTAACCAACCTTTATATGGTTGACAGATGATTCATTTGTCTTATCAGCGAAAAGAGTAAAAAGTATTGGAAATTTATTTAGAGAAATGTCAAAATGGTATAGCGGAAGTAGATACAGAGGAAAATAGGGTTCCTTTCGAAGTATGTTAATCAAATTATAATTTTGGCAACTTAATCAATTGAGTTGAATAACCAAATTTAGTCCATTTACGCTCAATTACTCAACCAACTCTCCAAGTTTTTGGACTATATGTATATGACATTCTTCCTTCTTTAGCTTCGACGTGAAGAAACCTCCGGGCTGTTAAGTTTCAAGTAGCAAAATCTTTTCCTGCCAACACTGAGATACAAACTGCGCGTGAACGTCCAATCTATTTTTGAGCAAAAACCTCTACCGACATGGTAGTTTCCTCTCGATATGCAGAGCCCACCCTACCGCCATGGTAGACTGTAGTTTTTCACGCCCTGTTCTCTCAATTTCACTACTCACTACCCTCTACTCTCATCTTCCTTCTGAAATCCTTCTTCCTCGGCCTCCCCACGGACAGTCCGGTTGCTGAATTGTGGCAGAATCCCCTTCTTCTACATCCTTTCCGTTCAATCTGCGGATACTTTCTCTGAACGACATAGTCCTTCTCCTGTGGTTCGTCTATCAGCATGCATGCCCCCGATTCTCCACTTGCAGCAATGGGTCGGCTCTTTGCACCAATTCTGTAGGTAAGGCTTCTACCTCCTGCGGCTAATCTGCTCACTTTACTCTCGATGATGGATTATGGGATAGAGGCGACTTGCTGTTGCGTGGTGCATTGGGGAGTCTAGCTGCAGCCCCGTTTCCAGTTCTTTTAAGGAATTACTTGTCAGCTAATCCTAATGGAGGAGCATGCACCAGACGAGTCAGTCCGACTAGATGCCCTGTGTCAACGACTTGGTCGATTATGTTCTGAAAAGGAAATCGATATTTGGGACGATCCACCAAATCCGCAGGGATTACAAGACTGTCGACTTACTTTAATTGGCAGCATTGTCTCCAACTCTACTGTTAATTTGCCAGCTTTTCAGGGCACCATGACCAGAGCATGGAGGACCGAGCGTGTTCATATATCCCAGAGAGATAATGGCCTGTATATTGCCAAGTTTCAGTTAGAAAAAGAGAAACAGAGAATAGCTGATGGTGGTCCTTGGTTGTTTTCAGGACACCTAGTTATCTTTAAACAATGGCTGCCTAATACACCTATGCACTGGTATGATTTTACCTGCTGCGCTTTCGGGTTCACGTATACGGTTTACCATTAGAATGGAGCACTGAACAGCTTCTTCGCCGGGTCGTGCACCAGATTGGTCCAGTGGTTGCTGTTGACTCCACTATATCAGCAGGATCAACCATCAGAAATTGCAGAGTTCGAATAGAGATCGCCCTCGCCAATCCGCTGAAGACAGGGAAGCTAATTAGAACAGCTGGGAAAACCTTTTGGCTTGATTTTAAATATGAACGCTTGCCAAACTTTTGTTATTCATGCGGTAGAATCGGCCACTATGCGATGTATTGCCCAGACTTTCCTTATGATGAAGCCTTACTTGAGGGCACTAGCAAAATGGCTTATGGTCATTGGCTCCGCGCTGACGTGAAGGAACATAGTCCTTATTGGAAAGCATTCTATAATCCACAGGAATTATCTCAGCAGATGGATGATAAGGTACCTGAAACTCCCCCTGATATGCAGCAACAACTTCCTCTACTTCCTCCACCTGAATATCCTACTCGACCAACAGAAGCGATGAATCCACAGCCAGCAACTCTCTCGGCTACGGCACCAGAAGTTCGGCATACCACTGACTTGGTCCCTGCTTCGACGAAGTTAAAGGCAGTTCAATTCACATCTACGGAAAAGACAAAGCAAATACAAAGGAACTCACTCAGAAATCTCAGCACAGGGGGTACTTCTAAGAAGCAGAGGCGATTTTCCCCTTATGAGATGCGACACTTACCCGAGCCAGATTTTGATGGCACCCAGCTGATGGACAATCCTGTGTATTCCGCAGAAGAAATGAAAGAATGGGCGACGGTGGCTGGCCCTCAACAGCCACCCAAAAACAAATGAAACTACTCTGTTGGAACTGTCAGGGCCTGGGCAATCCCCTGACAGTTCAAGCTCTTAAGGCCTTAGTGGCCAAGGATAAGCCCGACTTGGTTTTTCTAATGGAAACCAAGAATTTTGAACCGGTTCTCACCAGCTTACAACGGCGTTTGCATTTTCAGCAGCTTTTTGTTAGTAACCCTGTGGGTCTGAAAGGTGGTCTAGCACTTCTATGGCAGGATAACTTATCTATCGATATCCTCCATGCTTCAGAGGATTATATAGACATGCTGTGCACTGACTTGATTGTGGACCAAACCATGCGCATTACCTGTCTACATGCACCCTATTCCTACCATATGCGGCAATTATTATGGCAAGAGATACGGCTGATTAGTCTTTCCAATACTTGGCCTTGGATTTGTACAGGCGATTTTAATGACATTCTCTACCCATGGGAAAAGGTGGGCAAGCGGTCAGTTGCTCCTTTCCGACTCTCCTCCTTTCAATCTTTCATAAATGATTGCTCGTTAATGGAAGTGGAAAGTAAAGGTTGTCGGTTTACCTAGACTAATAAAAGAGTTGGCGATGATCTTATCAAAGAGCGACTTGATCGGGTCCTGTGCACATCCAACTAGCGGGTGTTATATCCTGCAGCTGTAGTTTTGGCGTTGCCGGCTGTGGGCTCTGACCACAGCCCTCTCCTTTTAGATACTATAGGGCCACCTGGCAAGAGAAGAAGACAATTTGTTTATGAAGCATATTGGAATAGGGATCCCGAATGTCAGAACATTATACAGAGGCATTGGAATTCAAGTAGGCATCAACAGTCCATGTTCGATCAAAAGCTTCAGGTTGTCACGAGGGCTTTACAGGCATGGAGTCGTGAGAAATTTCAGAATGGACAACTAAGAATTACTGCGTTATACCAAAAGCTCACCGACCTAACTAATAACCCATCTCTTCACTCCAATGAGACAGACGATGCATCTAATATTCGGGATGAACTACGAAACTTATGGCAACAGGAGGAGCAATTCTGGGCTATGCGGTCGAGAATCAACTGGTTGCGTTCCGGGGAAAAGAATTCGAAGTTTTTCCACGCCTCTACCATTCAACGCCGCCAACGAAATCGGATCATCATGTTACAAGATGCGAATGATGAATGGGTAAGAGATCCTCAAGCGCTAAGGGAGATGACGACTACTTTTTTCTCTCAGCTATATACTTCAGAGAGAGCTCGGAACTACAACCCTGTTTTGGATCAATGCCCTTCAGTTATCACTTCAGACATGAATACCCAGCTAACTGCCTCGGTCACTATGGAAGAGGTACAAAAGGCAACATTCCAGTTAGGGATTTCAAAGGCTCCCGGCCCCGATGGCTTGAGTGGCCTTTTCAAACAGACTCATTGGGAAATAGTCAAGTATGACCTTTTAAGGTTAGTGGACGATTTTTTTAATTCAGGTTCATTACCACGAAATCTTAATAGAACCATCATTGCTTTGATACCCAAGACCAATCACCCCCAAAGTCTCGAGCAGTATCGGCCGATCAGTCTCTGTAACTATGCTTATAAAATAATTTCGAAAGTTCTTGCCAATCGCCTGAAACCATGGCTACCGAATCTTATAGCCAAGGAACAAGCTGCATTTGTTAGTGGTCGACACATTCAAGACAATGTTTTAATACTACAGGAAGTAATGCATCAATTCAAAGCACGAAAATGGAAACGTAGGCATAAAGTCTTAGTAAAGACAGACATGCATAAGGCGTATGATCGTGTGGAGTGGGATTTTTTGAAGGACTACTTGCTTAAGGTGGGATTTCATCATCGATGGGTCCTATGGGTCATGCAGTGTGTAACTACTCCATCCCTCGGTGTCCGTTTTAATGGTGAGACACTACCCTACATCCAACCGACACGAGGACTCAGGCAATGTGACCCTCTATCTCCTTACCTTTTTGTGCTAGTCGCCAATGTTCTTTCAACTTTGATTACCCAAGCCGTTCGTAGTGGATATCTTAAAGGGATAAAGCTTGCTCGGTCCTGTCCCACACTATCCCATCTCTTTTTCGCCGATGATTCAGTCTTTTTTCTTGATGGAACCATTACTGAATGTCAGAACATGTCCAATATACTGAATCAATATTGTATCGCTACCGGACAAACTATTAACAGGAACAAATCGGGTATGATATGTAGCAAACATTGTCCATTAAGTTTGCAGGATCAGCTGGCTAGAGAATTCAGGGTTCCCATCCTACAACGGTTCGGCAAGTACTTGGGTATCCCCTCTGATTGGGGTAGATCAAAGAGAGACATGTTCTCTTGGATTGTGGCGAGGGTATCAGCAAAATTGGAAGGCTGGAAAGAACGTCTATTATCTAAAGGGGGTAAAGAAGTCCTTCTTAAGGCGGTAGTGCAGGCTATTCCCCAGTATGCTATGTCTGTTTTTCAGCTTCCTCAATCTATATGCAAGGCACTAGAGCAGCGTATATCTCAATTCTGGTGGAAGAATGATGTTAGTAGACGAGGGGTGCATTGGCAGAAATGGAACGCACTAAAGATCAGTAAGCATAGTGGTGGTTTGGGTTTTCGTGACTTGATGGTTTTCAATAGAGCTTTGCTGGGTAAACAAGCCTGGAAATTAGTTCAAAGTCCATTATCCTTATGGTGTCAACTGTTTAAGGGCCTTTATTTCCCTAATCAATCCTTTTTAAGGGCAGAAACTGGTCATCGACCTTCTTGGGGCTGGAGGAGTCTTCTTGCTGGAAGAGATGCTATCCTACCGAATTTGAGATGGTCTGTGGGCGATGGTAAAAGTATTAGAATTCGACAGGAACAATGGCTACCTATTGGGTCAATTCCGTCGCATTTTACAAATGATCGTGATTACGATCATCAAGATCGACCATCAGACAGACAGAATTCAACCAAAGATCACTGGACCTGGGACAAGCTGAAACAATTGAACACATGTTTTTCGTTCATGGACAAAGGAGGTATGGCAAAGATGCCGATTTAATAGTAAACATCCCAACAATGCCATCTCAGCTAGAGAGACCTTGTTGTTTCGATTCAAACCAATAGCTACGAGCCCCCTCGACTCGGTAATAAAATGAAAAGATGGGGCTTACCTAAAAATCTATCAGCACAATTTCACTTTCGCTGAGACGTTGCCAATGTATTTTTACCCTTTCTGAGATATTGCGAATCCACAAGCGGGTGTAATATTGTATCGCCTACCACTCTTTCAAAAAAAAACTGTAACAGAAAATGACTTTTTTATGATCGTGATTACGCCAAGATGCCATCTAGAATTCCGGTCTAAAAATCTTTATTTCATCTCGAGACGTTGCCAATGTATTTTTACCCTTTTCGAATCCACCTACCACCCTCAATGAACAGAAAATGACTTTATCGCCATGCTCTAGAATCCGGTCGTTTATATCTCGGATGTGAAAACAACCGAGTCTGCAACCCTTCCAACAAGTGCTTACTAATTATCAAGAAGAAATGGCACATGTCTAAGGAAAAGTTCGATACGATTGTGCATATTCACAAGCATGAACAACAAAGCAAAATGAAAAATAGGACGTAACTTCATTTATTCCACTACAACTTTCAGCAAATTCTGCCAACCCTATGAGAACATAATCAAAAGGAGACTACGAAACCAAGCAACTAAACCAGGAAAAAACCAGATAGAGCATAATAAAGCTACTGCATCCACATATACAAGCAACTCTCTGTTACAATAGATAAAAGGAATTCCAAGATGTGACCGCATATGCCTCTCCACGCTATTAAATCTGGAGAAGATCGAAATAAACACTCATCAGAACACATCAACAGCCATGAACAGCAGAGAGATAACATTGTAAAAATCTGATAATTCATGATTCACACCATAGGATCCAAATCGTTTCATGTGGTGCATGCCAAAATAATGTAATTCAGATATCCATTCAATTCATTTCATGATTTAACTATGATGCACCATTCCATCCAATTCAAATAAATTTCTAGCATGATTTGGCACAAGTCAAACAACTTAAGAAGAACCTAAAATGCATGATTCTACATCTAATTGAGCTATGAATGGAATTCAAGCAAGTCAAGCTGGATGATACTCTAGAACATGTGCAATATTCCCAAAACTCTTCCTATATCGAGGCAACTATTCTCCCTTGTCTTATTGACCACAAATACCTTTATAGTCAACCTCAAGAGAATTTTCAAAGATTGAAAGACAAAGTAAGCTCTAGAGGTCTAAGCTTGGGAATCAATTGATTAGCACAAGAAACCAAAACAACTATATCCTTATGATTAAGCATGATGAAAACACACACGAACAAAATTCAAAAGGAGTTCAACATCGCATAGAGATAAATTCTAATTAATTACAGTAAAAAACACCCGTTTAGGTGTCCATAGAAAACAAATTAGAGCTATAGCCCAAGGTCTTCCATTAGCTAAGTAGGATAAATACACCAACATCCAAAAGAAATAACCTAGATATCAATGAAGATCAATGCTTCATTTTTCATCAATTTGAGATCTTGTTCCCAGATCTTAGATATGTCCCCATCATTGCAAGTTACTGCTTCTATTGAATTCAACCCCGCATTCAAAAACAAGCTTCATACCTATTCGTCGTTCAGTTATGATTGTAAATCCTCCCAGAACTCCAAAGGGGCCAAATCCCAATCAAGCAACCGTAGTAGTATTCTCTACAAGGACTTCTTGTTGTTTGTGAGAGGGACCATTAGTCGTGCCGGCATTCTTAGATTCTGCTCCTTCCTCGTATGCAGCTTCATGGACACCAAGGGCAGCGCGACCAGATGGATCAAGATTCTTTGACCATGCTGCATCCCACTCAACTGCTTTTGCAGTACTGCAAGCCACACTAGGACCCCCAGGAACGGTAGATCTTGCAGCATTCTGCTCAGAAGCAGAGATAATCAGTTGGATAAGCTGAGTAAAGAAAGCAATAAATTGAAAATGCAGAGATCTGTCAAGCAAGTCTGATCCACTTTTCAACACATCTCACCTTGCTAAAAAGAAATTCCAACCCAATAAGCATGGAATAAAATTTTGGTCCTAATGACTGCTATTCTAGAAAAGAGTATTATCAATGACAGAATAGGCTACCTTCATATCATGTAGTCATTCACTGAAAAGCGGGTCTATGGATGGACTCATCATCACAGTTCGTTAATTTCCATGGATGCAAAAGTTAGGTCCAGAAGAGAAAGCTTCAGAACAAACATCCGGTTTCTCTAGTCACTTAAATCCAGATTCATGCTCATTGGAATACAAGAGTAGGAGAAATCCCTACAGAGGACAATTTTAAGGATTTTTTGTGTGAGAAGTCCAACATATCCAAATTACATCACTTCTCGTTTCATGGTAAGCTATGCTGATTACCATTTAGCTTCCAAAGGACCCTTTACGACAGCATTATATGCAGCAACTTGAAAAATTAGAAAAACCCAAAAAAAAAAATTGACAGTTGCGAGGGGACCCCATAACCCTCATAGACATAATCACTATAATTCCAGACCAGCATGCTCTGTGAGAGAGAGAGAGTCCAACTAACATACCAACCACTATTAAAGAAAACACAAAACTCACCTTAGGAAAGAACTTTTCAAAGATAGCTCTATAGTAATATGCCTCTTTGGTTGTAGGAGTGTTTTCCGGATAGACAAAGCTTGCATTCATTAACATTGCATCAGTAACCTGGCACGGGTTGATTAAAACATAAAATTTGTGAGAAATAAGCATTACAAGTGTTCTCAGATTCATGGAATAGATCCATTCGAACCAATACAATTGACATACATTGTATATATACTACTGGATACTTCAACGCCACTATTGTACATTCTAAAACCCATACTCATCATACTTTACAAAAGCATCTAGGAGAGAACTTGTAACTAGAAGAAGCTTATATGACATCATACTTGCTTATTAGCATGGTCCTTCAAGCCATCAATCCAACTGTATCCCACTCCATCACTAAATTGTTCCTTCTGCCTGTACAGTATATGCTGGAACCAAAATAAACCACGTGAATATGGATCAACAACAGAAAATCTCAACCGAAACTGAAAAACATGAGATAATGTATCCTTTAGATAATTATCCAGACATATGTAGATGTCTGAGCATGTGGGTCAAATGACAGTATGCATGTGACTGGTCAGCTGTTCAGACAAAGAGAGAGCTTCATACCTTTGGTAGATAAGGCTTCTGATCATCATCAAATGCATTGCGTAGGATCCACTTCTCAATCCTCCCAAGATCAGGTCTCACCTACATTCAGCAGGATTAGTAAAGACATCAGGTTTAACACAAACTTCATAAAACAGATCCCAGCATTGATTCTAATCGATTAACAACAATCTCCAACCCTCCAACATTTATTCCAAAAAGACCAGACAGCCCATTAGGCAAGTTCTGAATAGAAATTGATGATCTCTATCATGCCCTTAGAATTTTTTTTTTTTTTTTTTTTTTGGGGGGGTGTGATGGCAACAAAAAGGAGAATACATGGAAAGAAGAGAAGAAATCTGCTACACTCCAAATCTCCTTAAGCGAGAAACTGATCATGACACAAAATTGCAGTCGCCATAAACTAACCACGCAGCCAACCACTAAGTTTCTTTTATATTCCAATCACAGATAAGTTCCAAGCTTCCTCTAATTATATGTGTAAAGTACATTGACAGAGTCGAAGTTACCCACCATTTTCCATTCAGGATCTATACTCATTGCTACATCTAAGAATTCTTTATCCAGAAAAGGCACACGAGCCTCAACACCCCAAGCTGAAGTTGATTTGTTGGCCCTCAAGCAGTCATAAAGATGAAGAGCTTTGATCTGTTTTAAACAAAAAAGTGAACAATGACTGTATTATCAGTGGAACTCAGTGCAAGAGAGCTATGATATCCCCTCTCAAATTAGCCATACAAAAAGGAGATGTGGACATCCCCCTCAGACAATTAACATACCTTTCTACAAGTTTCTTCGTGAAGCTCCTTCTTGTTAGGTGCCTTGTGGAAATATAAGTAACCTCCAAATATTTCATCTGAACCTTCCCCTGAAATCACCATCTTCACTCCCAACGACTTAATTTTTCGAGAAATCAGGAACATTGGAGTGCTCGCCCTAATGGTAGTCACATCATATGTTTCAATATGATATATAACTTCCTCGAGTGCATCTATGCCTTCCTGGTTTGAGAAAAAAGAAACTATCAATAAGTATCAATAATAACTATAAAAATAGATATGCATCTTCTCTTAGCTAGATAGAAAAATAAACCTGAACGGTGAAGTGAAATTCATGGTGACGAGTTCCAAGATAATCTGCTACCTCTCTTGCAGCTTTTAGATCAGGAGAACCCTGGCCAACAGTTTAAAGAAGAATAAGAACAAAATAGATCATAATAGAGATTCACTGACATCAACATCAGAATCATGACTGTATATGTTGCACAAACGATAGAAATCAACAGTTCTGTACTCCTATCAGTTGACTATAATGAATTGACAAATTATATTCAAAGATATAAAGGTCCTAAACCATTAAAGTTGGCAAACGTTAATCTATAACCCAAGATATATTCTTCAATCCGGCAAATTCCTGACAAAGCCAAATCGACAATGCAGATGAAAACCCTTTTCTTTAACTTTTCCTCCTTTTATGTCCATAATCAATTGTACTGTCTCAAGTAACAGTCAACAACTTCGGCCATAATTTCCAATCTTAATGGCTAAGCCAAATGTAACCACTCTCTGTAACTGATGTCTGCAATTATTATAATGTTATTCTTTTGCCTCAAGATTTTTTTGGCCTACCTTAAGAGAAAAGATTATCAGTCTTATAATGGAGCCACTGTTCCTTTTTTCTAGACCAGTATCTGTCTATCAATATAATATATGATAATTATTTATTAAAAGATAACATTTCCCAAAATTTACAACATTTCATACTCCATAGGCTAATGGCACTGTAATTTTCTCAGCAGTAACCTTTTAACATCAAAATCAGTAAGTACTTATAGCATAGCTATTAGAGGCCAATATATGAATATCTGCTAAGGAAAGCATATCACAATAAAACCCAGTTAAAATTACCCAAAATGGCACTTTACTCAAAAGCTTCGTCAGCAATTGGAACACTTAAGGAAATTATTAAGCATGAGATCACAAGAAAAGTCATGGAAACACCTTCAAACCAATGCAAAAGGTGTGTAACTTTGAGCCCCACTGACACGCAGCTTCAGAGTCTGCCAAATGGCGAGAAGCTACAGAAGCAACCAAAGATGAGTCCAGACCTCCAGACAGAAGAACACCAAACGGTACATCAGTCATTAGTCTCTTGGTGACAGCCTGCATAAGATGACAAGAAAAATCGCTCGAGAAATTAAACACTTTAGAAATTACTCGAGACAATCCAAATGTAGTGAGGTTTGGCAATCATTCAAAAGATTTTCCACAAACTTCGAGATATAACCCACTGGAAAACGTTCAGCATAATTGAAATAATTGCCTATTCTTTACTGAGATTAGTGAAAAACCAGGACATTGCTCCTTTTTACATGACAGGACATGTTAGTTTCTGACTTTGATCCTCTATTTTTAGGCTAGACGCCACTTCTTGTTGTTGTTCTTCTAATTTGAATGCTATGCTGTGGGTTTTCTTCTGGCTTGAGTGATGGAGAAGCTAACTTTGGCATGTGCTTCTAACAAGTAGAACTTCTAACTCAGCTTACCAAACTAATTCTAAATTGTCATTGCAAATGCAATACCACCCAATATTGACTGGAGCATCTCACCAAGAGTTCCAACAGAGTTTCTCTACTTCTTTAGTTAATCTATTCCTCCAAATTAAGGTTCATTCAGTATCTTTCTACATTAATTCAGTAGCACCTCTCTCAAAACTTAGTCACTAAAACCAGATGATCATCAATTCTGATAATAAGCGGGTCACTACCTTCTGGTTTCCCTCTCACCACTCCCTCCCTTTTTTGTTGTTCTTCATGCTCAATATGTTGCCCTTTCAAGTTTTACAGACACAGAATAAAACGACTAGACCATTTATATAAAATATTGCATTAAACATTCAAAAATTGGAAGTGGCACGATGGAAATATAGGTGATCCCAATGCCCAATCAGTAGAATCAGAAATTACCCTGTTCAGAGCTCTGATGTGGCTGACCAAGCTGGCAGCTCTCTAATAAAGACTTATGGTATGTCCAATTGAAGAAGCTCATATTGTAATATAACTAAACCCATGTACACGTGACAAGCACCATCACTACACCATATTGTGTAATGGTATTCATATTAACTTTTTTATAATTTGCATTGAGAAACAGAGAGGAAACATGCCCACTAGTTCCACTGGATTTTAAAAGTATTACTCCAGGCAATGTAAATAATATGATCATCCACGGTCATAGATACTGAGATACACAAGAAGCATGCAACAATAGGCATCAGAAACAATTCATGTACCTTTACTGTCATATATCACTATCAAAGCATCAGCTAGAAGTGATATATGACTGGACCGTTCAACAGACATAACTATGGCCAAAAAATAAATAAGACTACTTTGTAGATAAAGTTCCTTTGAGCTATCAAGCATCAACAGGAAAAGGACTTTCGGAATGTTTTTCTTTATAATCAGGAATACTAGATGAAGAGAAGTCCAAAAGTACCTTCTCAAAAGCTGCACGAAGAACAAGGGGATCATAGGGACCGGAAGGAATTTGCTCTGTGTACCATGGAGGGTTATACCACCTTCTAAGACCACCTGCAAAATCGCCACTTTAGATTGGACAGAAAAAATTGTAATAAAAACATTACAACTACCTAAAAAGGGTAATTTAGAAAGTACAAGATTGATACAGATGGTCTTTCAAGGATTAGTTTTCACAACTGCATCTTTGCATATTAAAACTGACTCAAGGCCTTGATATCTAATTACTCGCCTCATCTAGATAAGTTAACAATGGCAAGAAACTTGATAATCAAACATAAAAAAAAGCTTTCCATTGCATTCAGAATACTTAATCTACGGAGGCTTTTCATATTTAAGCCCTGGGAATTTTATACACTGCAGAGAAATAAAAAAATTTACAAGGACCCCCTCAAATCAGATAACATATACCTATAAGCTGAATAAACCTAACCAACAAGAAAATTAATACATGACCCGAACCTTGTTTGCTAGAGTATATATGGCCTGGAAGGAAAGACACAAATCTTTCACAGTCATCGCTCAAAGCTTTCATCTCTGAGGCAAACCAGACTGATCCTGCAAAGATGCTTAAAGCATAATTATTCTAGAAATCACTGGTACTCGTCCAATAAAGCCAAAAGCTAGAAACATGTGAAATTGAAGCATTAGCTAAGAATTTGCTAATACATTCCTAAAGTTCTTTGAATCTGTAATACCTAGAAGGAAATTATCTCATTTCATATGGCCATAAGATGTTCGTCTTTTAATAGTTCCCCATTAAAGTATGTACATCCCAGTCAAAGCACATACCATCAAGTCCCCAACCCACGTAAAGTGGTGTTATTCCAATGGCATCCCGGGCTGCAATAAAGCTGTTGTCACGGGTGTCATGAAGTACAAAGGAGAACATGCCATCCAACATATCCACAAACTCTTCTCCATATTCTTCATACTACAAAAGGAGGAAGAAGAAAACATTTATATTCAAATTATTAAACAGTCTATAGAAAAGCCAAGAGGAAAATCTGGCTCCAAAGCAGATCAATTTGGTCCTTCATGCGCCATTACAAAGTTAAAGTATCCAGAAGAATCCACTGAGTACATACATTTAGAATAAGATTCCAAGAAACTTCAAATCCAGATTAACTATGTTCAACCTACAAAGAAGAATCAAGGGAACAAACCCAATGGCTGGGCACACATCTATTTCAAAAAGCCATTTGAGCAATTGTAACTTGGAATATAGTACAACATGCTGGTCCTCCTTAAAGAATCAAAACCACCATAATTACCAAAGAATTCCTCAGTCACTTACCAGATGAGCAATGACTTCGCAGTCACTTCCAGTGCGGAACTGATGATTCTTCAGCTTTTCTCTCAATGCTTTATGGTTGTAGATCTCCCCATTAACCTGAAAGGTTTGCCTCTGTCAGTCATTTCTACAATTCCAACATGATTTTAGCACAAGAAACGTTAAACAGAAGAAGATTCGTCAACGAATATGAACTCCCTCTAGCAAGATGTTCTATGGAAAAAAAAAACTAAAAGCAACAGCACAATGTTAAAATGGACAAATGCATAAGCAAAAGCTTGTGCAATAAAGATACGGAACAGATGCTTAATATATTTGATGAAGAGACACATTGAACCGATCCTAGACATGAAGCTAAAGTTAGAAATATACATTATCCGTAAAAAAAAAAAGCAGGGGAATTAAGAACAACCATCCAACGTTCATTATCACCCGTCGGCAAAAATTTCCTTGGCGGCAAAAATTTCCTTGGCACCATCAGAACGAGAGTAAAAAGCAGACACCATGGCAAACAAAAACCATATATCGAGTCATGGTAGACAAAAAGAAGAATTCAATGCATTTGCTTTCATTCTAACTTGAAACTTGCTGAGGCCGTTCTAACTCGTCGAAGAGCAATTTAACGCATTTCCTCTCATTCTAACGCTAGTAACCGAATCGACATTCCTCCTCAACTGATTCACTAGATAAAGACAATCATCCCCACAAACAAAACCGTACCGTGACGACGACAGTCTTATCCTCGTTGTAAAGGGGCTGATCTCCCGAAGTGGGATCCACGATGGCCAACCGCTGGTGCGCAAGGTAGCAATCCCCATTGCAGTGCAACCCGCTCCAATCAGGACCTCTATGCCGCAGCCTACACACGCCATTTGAACCGGACAGAACGAGCCAATCAGTCAAAAAAATTCTACCCACATTCCAGAGATTCCAATCCGAAAGCAGAGTAAACCATCTCCACCCAAAAAAGGATGCTTTTATCAATCATGCTCCAGAAAAAAACGCTTAAAAACACAAAGGTAAAATGCCCAAATACAAGCGAGTTCGTGATTCGACCGAGATGGGTAACGGGTAAAAGCAGCTAAAGCAGCAAAAAACAGAGCTTCTGCCAAAACCGAGACGAATTCAACCGCAATGGCAGCGCCATCGCCAGAGCGAACCGAACCGAACCAAACCGAAACGAAACGAAACGAACCTGCGGGAGAGCTCGATGATGCGCGAGCGCTTGGCCTGCGAGGTGTCAATGCAGCCGAAGACGGCGAGTATTCCGCACATGGCGTCTCTCTCTCTCTCTCTCTCTCTCTCTCTCTCGAGATTGCAGAGGAGGAAGAGGGAGGAGGAAGGTGGCGATGGAGGAGGCTGGCTGAGTTGGATGCGTTTGCCTTTTTTTTCCTTATATAAATATAGATTCGATCAGGGCCGTTAGATTCCGACAACTTTTCAAAGATTCTCAATCTCTCTTTCTGTCATCATTACTAGGGTTTTGCAGAAATCCAGTTGAGCAGACCCCTTGTTTTAGATTCTAAAATGCCTATAATAGTAACATGGGAAAATGACAAAATTTTTGAAATTTTGACTTAATATTTGTGATTTCTTTTTTAATTTGTTCAATTTAATCTCTAAACTATTAAAATGTTTAATTTTGTTATATGAATATGAATTAATTAGAAAATAATATTAAAACAATTTTACCCACCCGTTTAAGAACTATATTAAGTTATTTCCCAAGCACAAAGTTTATGGACTAAATCAAGGATTTCATTACAAATCACGATATATATTTGGCTAAATTCAAAAACCATGTATTATTATCCCTAATAAGATTATGGATTAGTGAGCATTGAGCAATTTATCCCATGTTTGGTGCACCTCATTTCACCGACCCTATGGTGTCAATCTCAAATGGATCAAGTTCGGGTTTGTTCAAGTAGCATAATGCTTTATGTGTTTTCGCATAGTTTAGTGTTCATTTTGTGGATATCTACATTGAGAATCACTTGAACCTTCGTTTCATAGGTTATGCAAAAGTAAATATCGACCATGGCGTTTTTTGAAGATCAATCATTTACAATGAGAAGGAAAAAGGAGGAGGAGGAGGGCATAATATGAATATCTATGTATATTATTCCCTAATATGAATATTCATATAGGAAAATGAAAAGAAATCTCTTCTAAAAAAAGATTGATATATAATGTATTTTCTAGTATATTGTGTATTTCCCAATATAAGCATAGTTACCATGCGTATGCAGTAGTCTTTTTAGTTAGACCAAAGTGACATGACATGGTTACTCTCGCATTCCAAGTAAGGTGATACTTAATGTATCGTGTAGATTTCATTCTTTTTCCAATAGCTTTTGGATTTAATTATTTTTGTCAAACATGTATGGATTGAATTTTTACTTTTTATTTTTATTTTTCTCATTTAATTTATATCTTGCGACTCCCGCATTTTGACAAACATCAAACCTTGAAAGCTTGAAACCTTCACAAAATATGGTTTTTTCTAATGATGTTTTAGAGTTCGAATAGCATTTTAATATTTGAGGAGAAAGTAAAAAGTTGCATTTTGCTCTCTTTTCCTAAGAGAAAAACAAACGCGCCCTTATTCGTCCGGAACACTCATTGATGAGGGTTGGGAAAGATATTTTTCAAAAAGACGGAATTCAAAGTCTATGGGTAAATCATATAACTACATACATCTCATTCTCATTAAATTCTTCTCAACTACATCAACTTGGAATTCGCTTCCTTAATTACATAATTTATTTTCTTTTATATTTCTTTGTTATTTTTTTTTTCCAATTTTGGCTTGATCATGTACAGCCATCGATTTGGTAACGAAAAAGAAAAAAAGGAGATGAGTACCTCCGATTTCCTCACTTTATTTCTTAGCGAAAGTCTTGGACAAGCCAAATAAATGCTACAAATGAAGATATTTGATTACTACGATATCATCTCCCCAAATTGATTGCATGACCCTTAAAAAGAAAACCCTTATTTGCAATTCTTTTGAAATGATCGCTTTATCTATTGCTTCAAAAGCATAAAATAGTTAATTCATGAGTAAATAATATGAAAAATCACAAACCGGTATATCCATAATAAATTTATTTAAAATTAATTTTTTTACCGCCAAAATTCATAAATTGGTATACATTTGATAATTTTACCTTCTATTAATTTTTGTTAAATTTACCGCCAATTGGCCAAATTAGCTAACACGTGGCAGTCCAGTTTTGGGTTTTAGGTTTTACATTCCATTTGTTATAGGTGTTGCAATTTGTGATTTTTCACGATTTTCCATTTAATGAAATTAATGAAAATAAATTTATCAAAATATTGAAGCTTATTGTCAAAAAATTATTTTGGGTTAAATTTGTTAAATGTGTATCGGTTTCGAGTTTTTATAATTAAAAATTAATTTTAAATAAATTTATTATAAATATATCGATTTGAGATCGTTTGTGCTATTAATCCTCAATTTATTAAATATGAGTCAAGAATACCTTTAAAAAATATTTTTGATCAGTAATTAGACCCACAAAAAAAAAAAAAAAAAAAAGCTCAGTACAGTTCTAAATAATTTTTAAACAAAGAAAAAGAAGAGGCTTGGCTTTTTTCTGACCTTTCGCTGCGAGATTTGATGGCGGATCCGGACTTCGAGGTTTGAGCGCACACTGCATCGGCAAAAGCGCCGCATATGTCTTTGTCTTTGTCTCTTTTGTCCTGATCCTGATTCCTGCGCTTCACCTACCCTCACCACGCGCAGCCCCGCACGGAGACCCCGCGGAAATTAATACTTTATTTACCTGTAAATTGTCACATTTTAATATGAATTAATGCCACGAAACAAAGTACGACAAAACTGGTACATCGACAAATTTATTTTAAATTAATTTTTTTGATGGTTAAAAATTTCAAATCACCCCATTAGTTTTCGTTAAATTTATTACCAAAATACTGGCACGCATAGTTGACAAGTATATTAATTTAGGGTAACTCCGTTTATCATATGTGTATTAATTTATGATTCTTATATGATATTAATTCAATTTAACGGAAATTAATGAAAAGTAAATTAGTTATAAATGAATCGCTTTGATGTTTTTTATGGTCAAAAAATTAATTTGGACTAAATTTATCACAAACATATCAATTTGAAATTTTTCGTGATCAAAAAATTAGTATGTTATATTTGTTATAAGTATAAAATCTCCAAAAATAGTGTATTTGTGTCACGTCAACGTGCCACATTTACCCCTACATCAGAGTAAATCTGAGATTTTTTTTGGATAAATGTGACACCGATGTCCTATTTTTAAGTAGATGTGGCATGAATATATTAATTTAAGATTTTTGTAAAATAAAAATTAGGTCGTGTGGCATGAACGTACGATTTTTGGTGTTTTTGTAGTACAAAAATTAGTTTAGAGTAATGTAAATATTGAGCGAGGGATTTTAGTGATATAACTTTTATTTTTGTTAACTTTTAGTGATATAACTTTTAGGGGCATTTTAGTGATATAACTTTTATTTTTGTTAACTATTAATGGTTTTTAGGGCAATTTTCTTTTAATATGACTAATCTATTTTCATCTAAAAAACCCTCAGCACAGCTCCTTTCCCTTGCACAACTTGCTCACATAATTACAAAAATTCCCTATCAATACCGTTTCGAACTCGTTAGAATTTCTAACTTTTGCCTAAGGTTGGAAAAGTCAAATGGTCGACTAAGAATTTGACCAAAGCACTAACTATACGACTACAACCAGTTGGGTTGGGGCCCCGCGGGGGGCGGGGGGGCCTTTACCGAATCTTTAACCCGGACAGAAACAAGTCCACTTGACCCGGACCCGTTGGGCCCTTTGACACACGGCCCAATTCGGTACAAGCCCGGCCCATCTATCCCCTCCACGTCATCGTCATCGTCATCGTCATCGTCTTCCTCAAAAACCCTCAGCACAGCTCCTCTTCCCTTGCAGAACTTCGAACTCCCTCCATCCTCAAAATCCACTCTGCCCAGCAAGCTGCGAAGCTCGAGCGGCCAAACCAAGACCGACCCAAGAGAGAATGGGCAGCCGACTGGGGCGACGGGTGGTCCACTTCGCGAACCTGCCCATCAAGCTCCTGATGCCGACCTCCTTCAACAACATCACCGAGATCGCCCTCAAGACCATCCCGTCGGCATCCAAGATCGAGATCAAGCGCGTCCTCGAGTCCCTCTACGGCTTCGAGGTCGACAAGGTCCGGACCCTCAACATGGAGGGCAAGAAGAAGAAGCGGGGCGGGCTGCTGGTCGCGAAGCCCGACTACAAGAAGGCCTACGTCACGCTCCGGAGCCCGCTCTCGGTCTCCCCGGACCTGTTCCCGATCCGGGTCGTCGAGGAGGACAGGCGGAGCGCGAACAAGAAGGGCGGGTCGAGCATGGTCGAGGAAGGCGAGAGGAAGAGGCACTGGCTGGACGGGGAGGAACGGGAGAGGAGGAAGCGGGAGAAGGAGTTTGGGGAGAGGGTCAGAGGAGGGAGTGGTGCCAAGTTCCCTTGGAGTTTCATGAAGTCTGGTAGGTAGAAGTGTTCTTTTTTAATTTTTGTGGGGTTGGGATTTTCTTGGGAGTTTTTCCAGGTGTTGTGGTTAGTAGAGTAACCATCGGTTTACAACATAACTTGGTGGCATTTGGTACTTCTCATAATAATCTCTTCTTCCATTCAATGATATATTTTGAATCATTGTTGCCAACTCTTCTTTACCCTGGTGACTGTGAATCCATATGTAGTAGTTTTGGGGTAACCATGGACAAAGTCCGAGATTTTGTCGTGGGAATTCGGTGAATATCTTTGGCTTCAGATATCACTGGAAGTGTTATGAATGGTTATGTGGGATGTCTACATTTTGCGATACAAACTTTGGGATGGTCATGGAGAGCAGATAAGATTGTTGAATTCATGTTCTGTTGGCTCTCACCATGATTCTTTGTTGTCTGATTGTATGTGAAGCTTGTTGGAGCCTATAGATGAAAGTTGTTTCTCTGCATATTGGGATGTTTAGCTTCAAAAGGGCCTCTCTTATTTGCTCATACCAATTTAGCACGTTACGCGGCTGAGATGTTACTTGATTTTGCCTTCTTTTCCCTACGTGTGGAACCTGCCAGATTTAGGAGAAACACTTGTTCTCACTGGATGGTTTTGGCTGGTTCACTGCAGTTTAGTACTGGTTATTTTGTCTTGATGAAGTTTGGAGGATGGTTTTAGGCTTCATCTATGCTTGCTCCCCCCTCCCTTCTCTTCTCAAAAAAAGAAAAAAAGATATTAGATATCTATCGTCTTTGGTCTCATCTGCATCTGGCATGCTTCTTCATTTAGTTTGTTGCACCGTGTGACATATTGGCATGCAACTTCAAGTTTAGGAATACACATTGCAATGCTGGAGCTTTCTTTGCTAGCCTTTGCATTTTTGCATTACGTCAGGTTGAGGAATTTGTGCATGTATGACTTTTGTTAAAGCTGGCTTTGCAGTTGATAAAGTTGTTCATTTATTATGTCCTTCAGATTCATCCATATGTACTCATGGTTACTTTTTATTTATAGCATCTACATAGGCAATGCAAATCTCAATGTGGTTCTAAGATCAGAGATCAAGTTGGTGGTGTAGGCTGAGGATTTTGTGCACTGTCCTTTCACTGGTAGAAGTACCTAGAAGTAGGAACACAAAAAATGAAGAAAAAAAGCTCTGTAGAAGGTGTTGTACAGTTATGCATTACTGAAGCAAAGAGAAATTGCCCATGGTGGAATTCCACATGTTTATGCTGGATAGTTTGCTGGTCATTGCGTTTTAGCGCAGCTTGTTTGTTCGTCTAGAGATCTAGGACATGGATGACCTTCTGAGGCTGCCTCTGCACCTCCTAGCTGGATTAGGTCTATTCTCTCCATCTCCAATTTCATCCCCTTCTTGTTTTGCATGAAAAGAGTTCTTTATCTTTCTCCAGCCCGAACTCCAAGGGTATCCATTCCTTTGCTTGTTGTTGAGCTTTTCATATTCTTGTTGAAGCTCATTGTAATCATTTTGTAGCTCTGCCATTTTGGCTTTGACGTTCTCAAGTTCTGCTCGAAGAATTTTGATCTCTATCTCAGTTGACGGCTGGTTTTCCTCTTGTTCGGAGTTGTTGCCACTTTGCTCTTGCTCCTTTCCTTGCACTGCTTCTCTCATCTTGAGTTGCTCGGAAAACAGGACCTGTATCACATGCTTTTTCTCAGTTGAGAAATTTTAGAATGAAAATAAAATTGTGAGTGCCAAGGCTTGGTTGTGGTCTTTTGCAGAATATCTATTATTCTTCATCACGGTCTTGCTGGATGTCTATTCTTCCTCATGAGTAATCCATGTTCTAGGTAATTCATTCCCAAAGTAACATTGACCATCAGATAATTGGAATTCGGTATTTGCATAGCTTTGATTGGTATCCTTAAGTTTAACATCACCTTTTAGTATGATTAGGAGGCAATCCTTTTGGGCATTTTTCTTAAAATTGTAAAAGGCTTGCCAAGGTTTGGTTAGTGATATGACACTTGCCCATGACAAAGATGATGGTAAATATATATTGTATTGTTAGCTACATAATCATACAACTAGGATGTTAAAGATTTTTATAATGATGACTTTATTTCATGGTCAACTAATTTTGCGCGTTGATGTAATTCAAAAACTCTGAAAGGGGTGGGAAAGGGTGTGAATTAGTAACAATCTTTGTATTACTTGTAGGCCCTTCTAGGGCATGGTTGCTTGCTTTGGATATTTTGTGTTGTATATCTGATAAATTTCTTCATACATGATTGATAGATGAAATTTATTTTCTGAATTATCTGTTTAACTAGGTTTTAAGATTTTGGTCAAAATGGTCATTAGATGTGTGGGGTTCGGTTTACTAAGTGGTTAATCTCTGCCTTGAGAGCAAAATTTCTGATGATTATTTATTTTCTGTAGACATTTTTTTAATTTGAACTGCAATTTTCTTTTCTTCCTTCACGGTTTCTATCGTGGCTCCAAATTGTTTTAGCAAATCTTCCTTGTTTTTGCTGTTCAATGAAAAGATGCGTATGCTATTGTTTTTGCCTTGAGCCTTTGGAGTTGTGAAGACAGCTTGAGTTTGTTGAAAATCTGACATATTCCTGTTTCCTGGATGGTAGATCAAGTTTCTAGAAATTGGCACATTCATCAAAAGTTCTATGCTTGTTTACAGGGTCATGTATTCTGGTTTTTCGCAATGTGGCGATAAGGATCTCTTGACCATATATGAGTTGAGACCCATATTTTATGTTAGTGATGACTTAATTGCCATAATCTCATCTGTTCCTCTCACTTTGCTTCTATGGAGATGTGATCTACGGAAGCTAGGAGAAACTAAATTGGTTTAGATGAGTTTTATCTGGTTGGAGGGCAGAGATGGAGACTAGCTATCCTTCATTATCTAATTTTGGCAGCAAATTGTAATACTGAGCCCAGGATTTCACAACGAGTATTTACCTGCATGACTGTTCTCATGGGCAACCTTTCATTTTGTGCTGCGTGGTTGCATGCATCGAGCGAGAGTTTTGCACAATTCATTATCTTGCATAGCCTTCTGCGGTCATACTCAGATAATGTAGGATGGCTCTGCAAATTGAATACAACTATTAGGTTTGAGTCGCTTAAGAAAGTACAAAAACTAGAAATGAGACTTAGCTATGACCTTAAGATAGATATCAATGGCCCTGTAAAGTCCGTCATCGCAAGTGCGGGCGCTCTCTGGCAATGATTCAGCCAAAACCTGAAACTCGGTGACTGAGAGGTTAGGATCTCTTGCGATCTCGGCCAGGTAATTGTCTAACAGCTTACTGACGTTGAATTTCCCGGACTTGCGTGGCCGTTGTTGCTGTTGCTCGTGCATCAAGAAATATTCCAGGATGCGTTGCACCACATCTATGTCATGCATTGTGCATTCGGGAGAACTGTGCTTGACAATAAAAATGGTTGAGAGGAGAAAAATTAAAAGTTGTTCAATCGTGAATTTTTCTAAAAAGTTTGAGGATGGCAAAAGGATATTATGATACTAACTTTGATTGATCAGCGCTCTTATAATTAGGGATCAATAAGTCCTGCACCGTGGCCTCTTGCAGCATCATCCCGATTCGCTTTTCAAGCTCTGAAACTAAAGCTGGCGTGACAGAATAGAGGATGGCCATCTTTAACATCTTTAACAAGAACTTGCATGAAACTGCTTCTTGCTGAGGTGGTATAAGGCTAATGATGCTTTCAATGATTGTCTTTTGCTCCTTGCTGTTCCCGAAAACTCCTCTGTCCTTCCGACTAATAACACTAAACTGTAGCTCATTTTTGCTATACCCATAACCTCTCAGTCCTTCAGATTCAGTATCCATACCCACCACACGCCTTTCTGCATAATGCACAATAAATTTGCCTATAGTCTCTGGTTTAGTTCCTTTTGCCCTTATTGCTGTCATAATCCTCATGAAGTGATTGATGCGAAGGGTGGCCACTTCATCGAACCATGGGCCTTTTCATTGACTGCTTCTCTAGTTGATTGGCAGTCTCTGAAAGCTTTCCAAGCTATCGAGTCGCAGCATCTTCGGACCATCTGGATATTTTCAGCCCATGGTGATAGAGCTTCGCATGTTTTGAGAACAATGATGGTGTCCCTCCAGGAAGAGAGGACCACGAATGTGAGGAAGGCTTCTGTCTTTGAGATAAGATTCCCATCTTCCATCTCTTCCGTCATTTCTAGATATTCTGATGCACATCTTAGTTGAGCTATGTTCTCGGGACCGAAATCTATTGGGAGGCCATAGCAGAATCTTAGGATGAGATGGAAAGTTTCTGATCCTCCAGGAAAGTTTTCGAGCTTGCAATTGTACCCAGAATTCGATATTGAGGGTTGAATGTCTAGTTGGCGTATGTATCCACACTTTGATATGAAGGGATACTGTTGCAGGCAAGGGGAAGTTAGATGACTATTGGTGAATGAACATGCGGATATTGATCTTACTATCAAGAAAGTGAAGCTTGATTTGGTGGATATGATTGCCTGATCATGTTAACCAACTTGGTGGCGTTTTCTTATTTTTCTTACTTTAATTGTTAAGTTGAATAAACCCAAATGAAGTACTTAAAAGTTATTAGCTACTATCCTTGTTTGGGTTGCTTATTCCTTAAGCTTTAGTGCTTTATTGGGAAGGAAGAGGACTGAGACACCGTCTCGAAGAAAAAAGTTCTCTGTCTGAGTGAGCTCCTTCCTCAGAGAAGATATGACTATGAGTTTGTGGTTGCACCACTACAGCTGCAGAATTTACCGGACTAGAAGGGATGGTGATTCATTTTCAGTATAAAGAGAATGGTTATTGGACAATGTTGGAGGACATAATCTCAATAAACGTATGAAGTTCATAACTCAGGAAGAAAGAACGTCGCTGAACACGATTCTGAACATACGAGATGGCAGTTATCTTTGCGTTGGAAGAGAGTCCATTGGAGCTGACGATGAACTCGAGGATGATCTGTTCCCAGTTCAAATTGTGGCTGAGAAGGGGCTTTAATTTTGGACCAGTGAAGAGGGTGCTTGAAAATTCTAGCTGATATATCTCAGAACCTCTAGTTTAGACGCTGTAGTCCTTAATCAATTAACGAAGATATTGCCTAGTATGGAAGCTGGTTTGTCTGATGTTGACATGAAAATTAAGGTGCTTTTCTAGAGTCATTACCTTGTGGACATTGAACGTCATGTCGTCTACTTGAATGAAGAGATCTGCTGGGATAGGAGAAGCAGCTATCCTGCATCATGCCAAGGGAAGAAAGTACCATTAAGATACATGAAATGTCAAAAAAATTTGCGGCTAACTTCATGAATCATGTAAAATTGGCTAGTACCATGGAAGTTTTTCGTCATGGAAGCAATCGGCTATGGTGACGAGCTTGGAAGGAAGCCTGAGGCTCTGTTCATGGACTTGAGCGATGCCATCAGAATCACTGGCCGGGCTCTGTGGAGTGGCTGGGAAATTTTTCTTCATTTTGAGTGGCTGTGGCTCCATGCGAATTGCCTCGGCCGAGCGGTTTGCACTGCATGATATAGGGGACTGGGGAGGTCCCTTAATTAATGCATGAGAAGTGAGTCTGTGGTTAGCATGAGAATGCTGTCAGAGTAGGTGGGTGGGTTTATTGCACTCCATATTCATGTCCTTGGATGGGGGACAAAGTCTTTGAGGTCTGATGGATGGAGATGAGTCAGGTGAATGTTTTCAGGGTGGGAGGAATGTCTGGCCATGACATCTCCATGTCCAACTTTTTGTCATACGAGGAATGAGCCTCTTGGAGTGTGTGGTGGTTCTGTGGTACACACTGCTGCTTTGGCAACTTGGCTGGTTGCGATTATGCAGTTCCATCACAACTTTGTGTGGTCTCATTCAAATTTTTAGCAAATCACTGGGTGTGAAATTGAACACGTACTTATATATAGAGCGTCGATTCATTCCTCAACAACAGTTCTTTGTTTTAGAATTTTATAATTTGGTCCCAGAAATATGATCTCAATATCATTTTAGTCATTCTCACGAGTTTGTAGATTTGCATGACCTTTGTGAGTAGTGTTTCAAAAGTCCGATTTGTCCAATTCGATAGACATGTATATTTTTGTTTGTTTTGTATGACTTTGCTTTTTGAAATTATTTTGTGTTTTGTATATTTAGTGGGTCATTTAGTTAGATTTTCATTTAACTCAAATTATTTGGAACTCCTAGATCGTTTTACAAGCATATCCGAGTGAAATTTTCCGTTATATTTTAAAATTTATAATATAATCTTTTCCCTCCTAAGTTTTGGCGGAAAATCAATTTAAAAAAAAAAAAAAACCAAAACCAAAGCTATTTGATTTTTTTTTTTTTTTTGGTGACCCAAAACCCCATACATCTGGCAGGCGTGAGTAACCCGAGGGACACGTAAACGAGAGGACCCACCACCCCGACGCCCCACTTAAGACTTGAGGGGGATTCGAACTCTAAACCAAAACCAAATAAAAGCTATTTGATTCTTCATGTAAGGAAATATTGGAAAACCACAGACACGTTGTGGAAGCAGTTTGCAGCTTGGAGACCAAAATGATTTTAGAGGGATGACAAGCTTTAACACAATTTGACAAATTTAATGAAATTAAAATTAGCAAACCTAAATTTGGCACGAATTTTGGTGTTTGTCCTTTTCTGTCATGTTCATCAAAAATCCAACGCAATGTTCTGCGAGTTAACAATTTGAATTTGATAGTTAAACTCGAGTTGGTTGCAAAATAATTCGAGTAATGCTGGATATATTGTACTTGATTTGCAAAATCGACTTATAAAGTGATATGGTAAACAATAAGTGAGTCTATCAATAAATATGCATATTCAGCAGGCAATAATGACATGTTATATTCATTTGCATATTAATTTCGTGTGAGATTATAGGCAGGTCTTTTTTCGACTATAGAATATATAGAATTAAGTGAACAACGATTTTATAAAATCAATGTATCATTTTTTTCGTCAATAAAGGAGAAAAATACTATTTAAAAAGTATCTATAATAATGGGCAAAAAATACTAAAATGGGCACTCAAATCACTGAAAACCTGTTATAAATATTCCTTGAAAAAGAATGTTTGATCCCGGCTCAAGAGCGTGGTATGGTTCCTCAAGAGGAATGGCAATGCCGTGCATCTTCCTAAGTACTTCAATATTAATATTGTAATGCAATTTAATTTTAACAACGAAAAAGTACACTTGGCTAATATAAAGGTTAAAGCCAAAAAAATAACTACTAAAAGTTTTGTGAAATTTCTTAGTTATCTCTATATTGTAAGGAGCAATTTCATCTTTCATTTCCTTTTTCTATTTTCTAATAAATATTTGGTTTTAGTTATTGAAGGATTACAAAATGTTTGTTGACAAGAGAAAAACTAGCCTTTGATGAATTATATGATCAATGGATTTATACCAATGACCAAAAAAAGAACAACTTGAGCAAAAATTTAGAAATTGAATGGAAACTCTAAATAAAGGATCCATTACTCTAGATGTATTCAAAAAAAGAACTAGATTGTGTAATGATGAACATAAAAAAGAACACTTGCCTAAAATATATGATCCTTTTTTGAATGGGCCCCGTCGTTGAAGGGTCCAATTTTTTTTTTCATCCCCAATTCTAAATAAAATTTTGACAAAAACATTAGACAAGTTGGATAAATAAGATTTATGGTATACTTTTTATTACTGATCATGAAAAATTTGAAGAAAAAATAAATGCATGTGATAAAAATTCATTATCAATAGGAAAAAAAACTTTATTTATTTCCATTTTCAGAAACTAAACAAGGAAGAATTCATTCAAAAGATCAAATAAAAATTTTGAAAATTTTCTTCAACACAATTATAACTATTGAGCCCAAGACTAAAAGAATAAAAAAAAATCTATTGGAATAAAAGAAATAAGTAAAAAAGTTCCTCAATGGTCATACAAATTAATCAACAATTTGGAACAACAAGAGGGAGAAAATGAAGAAAACATGGCAGAGGATCATCACATTTGTTCCAAAAAAGCCAAACATGTACTAATTTTTATTGATAACTAGCAAAAAATACTAATACTAAAAATAGCAAAAATACTTGATAAACTTGATTGGCTTTGATTAGTTATTCACAACAATTTGATTTTCGTTGAGACATAATCAAATTCTCTATGTGTGCTTCAAAGAGGTAAAACAATTATTTGTGAATTGTTTCAAGCAAATGTGCATTCTCGTCTTTTTTTGGCCTGAATAGGCAAACCCCTTTTCTTCTTTTTATATCTCAGGGATGATAAAATTCATTTTGAAAAACTGGATGTATAAAAAAACAATAGAATTAATAATTTCAGATTATACTAAGGAAAAGTAAAAAGAAAATGAGAAAAAAAAAGAGGAAGAAAAAATAGAAGAATACAAAAGAGAAGAGAAAGCACGAATAGAAATATCAGAAGTAATAAAAAGGGGCAAATATCATAAAAAATCCTAATTCCATTTGTAATGTAAATACTTCAAAATATTTTTTTGTATCATAAAAAATCTCAAACTTATCAATTGTGATACAAATACTTCCACTTTTTGTGTACTGTGAAAAAGATCCAAACTTATAGATGTGTGCATATATACCCTCTATTTTAATTACAACGGAATCATGACTATCTCCATATTATTGCCTGTCATGTCGATATAAATTCAGGTTTTTCAACATTTGTGTCATAACGAGCAAGTTTAGAATTTTTGGCGGCACAAAAAAAGAAGAAGGAAAAAAAGAAAAAAGAAAAAAGAAAGAAGAAAAAAGGAAAAATAAGTTCGAGGTATTTGGAGTTTTTGGTAAAAATATATCATTGTTTCGTTGAATTAAATTCATTAGTCTTATAAATTTGGAGGCTCGCTGTGCGCGGGAGAGAGAGAGAGAGAGAGAGGTGGGGAAAGAATGGAAGTAGGAAGGTTGCCGATATCCGCAGCGCTCAAGGGGAAGCTGGTGTCCGCCGGCTACACATCTCTCTCCCTCCTCTCCTCCCTCTCTCCCTCCCGCCTCGCTCGCGGTACGCTTCTCCTCCATCGTCGATCCATTCGTCGTTTCATCTCGCCTCGATGATCACAGCGTCGCGTCGATGCTGTCGAGAGGGTCGTCCGTGATTTTGTTGTTTGGTGGGAAGGGGTCCGGTAGAGACTTCGAGTTTGATCTCTCCGATGCTTCTTGGCTTCTGGGTCGTTCTGCAATTCGTGTTCTGCCTTCAGGGCAGTCTTGTTTCGGTCTTTCTCTCTGTTGGGTTCTGCGAATTCCGTTGCCCACTGTAGAAAGATGGTGGCTTTTTGCGCATGATGACTGAAGAGAAGTTGCAGTGGATTCTAGGCTGTGTTTGAGAAACAGGGTCTTTCTTCTTTTCTCTTAGAACTGTTTTTTTTCCTTTGTGCCCCCAATTCGACATCTAAACTTGTGAAAACATTGTGTTGCTGCTCCATCACTTGCTTTCGGTGACTTCATTGATGCAGTGATATATGGAAATTGGGAAGGGTATTCTAGTTCTCTTTTACCTTGATGTTTTGTGTGAGTTAGTGTCACGTTTTCTTTCCTCCTGAAAACTTGTTTAAGCTGGTAGCTTTTTAGCGTTAACTGGTAAAGATTCTGATGATGCTGCATTCTGTCTGTTGACAGATCTAAATATATCAGAAAATGAAGCCCTTGACATTCTTAAGCATGCCCCGCATGATGGTCGCATTGACACTTCCAGTGGACGTCATATCATAAGTGGTATGTATACTCAATTGGCTCTTGGTTCATAGCTTTTGCTGTCAAAAATGGTCATCCAAGTGGTCCATGTACAGGAATCATGGAGAGCATCATGATGAAGGACTCTAGTTTTCTTGGCCTTTTCTTTTTCAGTCTTCATTGTGTATTTGATTTCATGAAATGAATCTCCGTACCTCTCAGAATGAAATAATCATTTCAAGGGAAACGTTCTCACTGCTAATTTCTTTGGAAATCTGGGAAGCTGCATTGGCGGAAAGGTCCTCATCTGGGAAAAGCTATGTATTGCTCTCCAAGGATGGATACTGACCTTACCAGCTATTCTCATGAGATTTCTGCTCTATTGGCTGTTTGAATCATTTAGTCGCTCCATGCTGTCCCTATTTCCAGAGAAGGGGTTAATCACGGGGACTGCTTTGCGACCGACATAGAATGCTTTGGATCTCCTTGGTAGTCGAACTTGAGAATCTGTTGGATGGGGCATGTGGGTGTTGGAGGGAAGTTTTAGTAGACATAGAATTGAGGATTCCTTTCTTTCTTTTCTCTCCTTTTCTGGACATTGCAATCCCTCTTTCGGTTATCTCGGTTGTATTGAGAGAGAGGAGTACGGAGAACTATGGCACAATCAGATCTTCTCTGGTTCTTATAATAGCTAGATGCTTGTCCATGCTAAAATTTTGCAAGTGGGAACATGCTACTTTTCAGTATTATCTGGACTTCTAGAAGCTTTTCATAATTGGAAGTTGTAGAGGGATTAGAACCCGATCTTTGTTTTGCAAATCTAAACATAATTTCCTTTCTGTTCATATTTGGAGATCCAAAGAATTTGAATAAAATTTTGCAACTTTTTGATGTCTAATTACATGGATATCATTTGTATTTGGTCCTTTGAGTTTTCAATTGGTCTGTTCATTCCATTGGCTTCCTTTGTCCCTTTCTTAAATGCTTCTTTGATGACTGATGTGGGACGCATGTGCAAATGCAGTTGATTGAAGAGGAACTGCACCCTATTTGGAGGGAAGTTTTAGTAGACATAGAATTGAGGATTCCTTTCTTTCTTTTCTCTCCTTTTCTGGACATTGCAATCCCTCTTTCGGTTATCTTGGTTGTATTGAGAGAGAGGAGTACGGAGAACTATGGCACAATCAGATCTTCTCTGGTTCTTATAATAGCTAGATGCTTGTCCATGCTAAAATTTGGCAAGTGGGAACATGCTACTTCTCAGTATTATCTGGACTTCTAGAAGCTTTTCATAATTGGAAGTTGTAGAGGGATTAGAACCCGATCTTTGTTTTGCAAATCTAAACATAATTTCCTTTCTGTTCATATTTGGAGATCCAAAGAATTTGAATAAAATTTTGCAACTTTTTGATGTCTAATTACATGGATTTGGATATCATTTGTATTTGGTCCTTTGAGTTTTCAATTGGTCTGTTCATTCCATTGGCTTCCTTTGTCCCTTTCTTAAATGCTTCTTTGATGACTGATGTGGGACGCATGTGCAAATGCAATTGATTGAAGAGGAACTGCACCCTATTTGCAGACTCTGCAATAACACTTTGGCTTTCCATTGATAGAGTTATGATTACATTCAATTGCATTGCTTGTGGGCTTCTTCTTTTCGTCCTGCTTTTCTCAGAAGAGTCATCCCATGCCACGTGACTGTATAGGTGCTCAGACTGCATGGGATATGCTTCATGAGGAAGAATTGTTAACGAGAATCACTACATCAAGTGTAGACATCGATAACATCCTGGGAGGAGGGATAAGTTGCAGGGAAGTCACTGAAATAGGTGAGTGGGATTTTTCTATATTAAATTCCATAAATGCAATTTGTCTTTGATTTTCTCGGCTTTTCAGTGAGCAAAGATGTTTTGATGATCCTCTTTTTGTGAATTTCATCCTTTTAGGTGGAGTGCCAGGAATTGGTAAGACGCAGCTGGGGTAAGGGGTGATTTGCTGCAACTCTACTTTTCTTTTGTGGTTTTGTTTCTTTCATTGATGGGCTTCCTTTGGCAGGATTCAGCTTGCAGTAAATGTCCAGCTTCCTGTCCATTGTGGTGGCCTTGGGGGAAAAGCTATCTACATTGGTTAGTATCATTCAAGCACTGGTTCCTCCCCTTTTGTGTTTGACTTGGTAAGTGTTCTGACTTTTTCCACTGCTTCTAATATTCAGATACAGAAGGTAGCTTTATGGTGGAACGTGTGCTGCAAATAGCTGAAGCATGCTGGGATGATATGTTGGCAAATAATGCCATATCTCAAAATGTTCATGCAGGGCAAGTAGGAATGCAGCCTAAGGACTTCTTGGAAAACATTCTCTATTTCCGTGTCTGCAGTTATACTGAGCAGATTGCGTTGATCAATTACTTGGACAAATTCATTTCAGAGCATAGAGATGTAGGTATATGTTTGCCGGTTTGGCGATTATGTTTTGTCCTTTTTCTCTTGATGCCTTTCTGTCTGCATACTTGGATGTTGTTCCCTTCTAACAGATTGTTTGCCTTTCTAAGTACAAAGGGTATGTACATGTGGAATTAATTATGGTTAGTGTATTGTGGCATGTGGCCAGAGGTTAAACATGTCGCTTTGCTTCTTGTTATTGTGGTTTAGTGTAATTCAGGGTCCTCATGTCCTTTTCTTTTGAAGGATCACACAATGGATGTATCTTCTTCTTCCCAGGTGTGCTTTTTATAGCTTAACACCTGATGCTTGTCAAAGGGTTCTGCAGGTTAAAATTGTCGTAGTAGATAGTATCACTTTCCACTTCCGGCAAGATTTTGAGGACATGGCCCTCCGGACCCGACTGCTCAGCGGAATGGCTTTGAAGTTGATGAAGCTTGCCAAGAAGTTCTGCCTGGCTGTAAGAAACATATAATATATGTACAAACTCTGTAGTGGAGATCCTGTAGAATTTTGGTTGGAGTCTGACTTTTAGCCGTAAAAAAAGCTCATTTAATATATGCAGTGAGCTTAAATTCAATCAGCTGATATTGAAGCTATAGACTTGTGATAGTGGCAGGCTGACAAACTGGGATGGTTAATAAGCAAGTCATGATGAGACATAATTCTACTCTCCATGTTTATGTTGTTGGATCACTTTGGTATGCTTGCGTGTGTGGCTTATTAAGTGCCCAGGTGTCTGCATGTGTATATATACATTCTTGTGCCAGCAATCTCATTTTTAGTTTATCATTGTGCAATCCTTGTTGCGTTTGTGGTGGTAATTTCAGTAGCTTTCTCCCGTGACTTGTAATGATTTTTCACTGTTTTTCTCTGTCCTTAACTTGTAAATTTCTGCCTTTTTCAGGTTGTTCTTCTGAATCAAGTGACAACCAAGTATGCAGAAGGCTCTTTCCAGTTGACTCTTGCGTTAGGTAATTGTGTTTTGTAAGCCTGATTTTTATCAAATTTCTTCTTGTTCCCACAGCAGTCAATTGAAGCTTCTATTATTTCTGTGTCTTTGGGCTCGTGATTGTGCTGAGCAGGTGATAGCTGGTCTCATGCGTGCACGAACCGAATCATCTTGTACTGGAATGGCAATGAGCGATATGCATACATTGACAAGTCGCCTTCTCTTCGATCTGCTTCAGCTCCATATGCTGTTACTGCAAGAGGGATCAGAAACAATGTTTCAAACTGCAAGAGAATCAAGTTGATGTAGATGTCTGACATGTTAGTGCAATGCCTATAACATCTCAGACATCTTGAGATGTTAGTGCAATGCCTATAACATCTCCTTCTCACTTTTCTTAGTTTCAACTTTCTAGATTTGTGTCCGACCCATTCTTTTGAAGTCCGTCCCTAGAATGAGTTATTCTGCATATCGGCTCTTACGTATTTTTCCAACCTGTTTATTTTGCGCCATCGCCATCTCTTACGATCAGAGCTAATATCGAGTTGGCCACTGAGTTGACCACTGAGTTGACTACTACCTTTCTTCCTTAGATGTGCAGTCTGTCCTCTACATTTCATGAATACACTATCAATGTAAGCCATGCCCATATAATAATACAAACATTTTTACCTAGATTAGCTCAAAGCAATGAGTATAGATGGATCAAGAAGAAAGGGTTTGATGTTAGCATCCCATTTAAGCAAACAATTCACTAGGGCTTCACGTTAGTAATTGGAAATCTTGAACGGACAAACTTAAAGATTTCATTGATGAATCCTACTGTTTTGTCCCCAAAAGCATTAATGGCCAAGTGAATTGCATTGTATCCAATAAGGAAAAACTCAAAATTTCCATGGCAAAGAAGTTATTTTTCAAAGCGCAATCATTTTGACTGGTGAGACATTAGCTTAGCAGAAAAATGATAATTTATAAAGAAACTAGGGAAGCTACTTTTGAAGAATTCTTGTGTTTCCTTCACATTTCTTGACCTATTGGTCCTCGTCTCATAGGCGATCGAACGGCCTTCCCCTAATTAGTAGATGGCTTGAGGTAATAATTTCATTAACACCTAGCGAATATATGGCAAACAAATAAAGTAATCCTATAATCAGATCTAACAAAACCATACCAAAATCAGAAGGTACAATGGTACAAGCGACTAGACTTAGCATAAATGTAACCAATAGAGACATTATGTCTTTGAGCATCATCACACTACCTATCTGTAGAGACTCAAGATATCCAAGGGCTATCACAATCAAACGTGGTATGTGGATCTTTTCATGGAGTGTTTGACCTTACTTTTCTTTTGAGAAGATGTGAAAGAGCCTTAGGCACTAATAAACCCAAACTCGCAACTTATGACATTTCTGCCAATACTAATTTTTGTTTTACAACAAATCTCAAATAGATATCCCTACGATACATTTATCACGAACTAATTTTTCTCTAACAAATAGATCAAACTAGTACCCTATGATAGGAAAATAGATTAAACTAGTACTCAATAACATATTTTCCTTGAATTTTTGTTAAAAAAACAAACGCAAAAGTGGTACCGCTGATCATGGTACTACTGATCAAAATCTACTCTCTTTTAGCACTTTATCTTATGTACTATTAAAATACAAATGTGTCAACAAACGGTGGATGGCTGCAATATGACTGAGAATAGCAAATATATATACATAGGTCAGGGATATTAGTTTTGGATTTTATAATAAACAAAAATTAGCTTGAAGTGATTACATTTAGTTTGGAGTACTAGTTTGGCATTTTTGTGATATGAAAATTAATTTATGATAAATGTATCATGAAATATCAATTTGATATTTTAAATGGTAACCGATAGGAAGACTTCTTTTTCTAGAGGAATCTATGATTATTTCTTTAATGATCACTTTTTTCTAAGTCAATTCGATTGAGGAATTTGCAGCACATCTTCCCATTAATTGTAATCAAAGTGCCAATTCAATGCCTTGAACCCCTGGGCCATCTATCACACAATTAATAAATGTAATATCTAAACTTGAATGCTTAAAAAGGAGATTAAGTTAATATGATCTCTCTATAAGGCTCCAAAAACCATATAATGAGATGGAGAAGGCTCCACCACTTGCTTTCAAATAGCTCAAACACAGATAATTGACTGCTTTTACTTTATATTATCCAAAAAAATCAAACTGTTGTTTTAATATCTAAATAGTTTAATAGATAGATTTTCTAAAGATGGAATTTTGATCATGAAGATTTTATTCATCAACATGCTCATGACAATGTGGAAAAAAAAAAAGAGAGGCAATTGAGAGACAAACTGGTTGAGGTTATTAATAAGGTATTATGATTTTTTTTTTTTTTTGGTCAAACTGGTTGAGACTTTTGCCCCGTTGTTCGAAACCCACTACGCATCCCCACCCCATCCCCCTGGTATTTGAACCCCTCACCTGATTGGAATGAACTAATTTTATGATTGGAATGAACTAATTTGCTAATAAAATCTTTTTGTTTTGGGAAATAATTATAAGAAAATAATGTCATTCAATGCGCTGGTGATTCAATGTAAACCTCCAGCAACGAAATTTGACAGATTCAATTACTTCTTTAATGATCACTTTTTTCAAAGTCAATTCAATAGAGGAATCTGCAACACATCTTCCCATTAATTGAAATCAAAGTGCCAATTCAATGCGTTGAATGTTCGTTGATCTAGAAGCAAGATTACCAATGCTAAGCGTTGAACCCCTGGGCCATCTCTCTCTCACACACAATTAATGAATGTAATATCTAAACTTGAATGCTTATTAAGGGAATTAATTTATATGATCTCTCTATAAGGCTCCAAAAACCATATATAATGAGGTGGAGAAGGCTCCACTACTTGCTTTCAAATAGATCAAACACAAAAATTTGATTGCTTGGACTTTATATTATCCCAAAAAATCAAGCCATTAGAAGAAAACGTAGTTTAAAATCATAAAGGTTTACTAGATATATTTTCTAAAGATGGAATTTCAATCATGAAGATTTCACTCATCAACATGCTCATGATAATGTGGAAAAAAGAGAGAGGAGATTGAGAGATAAACAGGTTGAGGTTTCTAATAAAGGGATTATGATTTGAATGAACTAATTTGCTAACAAAATCTTTTTGTTTTGGGAAATAATTATAAGAAAATAATGTCATTCAATGCGTTGGTGATTTAGTGTAAACCTCTAGCAATTAAATTTGACAGATTCAATTACTTCTTTAATGATCACTTTTTTCAAAGTCAATTCAATAGAGGAATCTGCAACACATCTTCCCATTAATTGTAATCAAAGTGCCAATTCAATGCATTGAATGTTCGTTGATCTAGAAGCAAGATTACCAATGCTAAGCCTTGAACCCTTGGGCCATCTCTCTCTCTCACACACAATTAATGAATGTAACATCTAAACTTCGAATGCTTATTAAGGAGATTAAGTTATATGATCTCTCTATAAGGCTCCAAAAACCATATAATGAGGTGGAGAAGGCTCCACTACTTGCTTTCAAATAGCTCAAACACAGATAATTGACTACTTTGACTTTATATTATCCAAAAAAATCATGCTGTTAAAAGAAAAACTAATTTAATATCTAGGTAGTTTAATATATAGATTTTCTAAAGATGGAATTTCGATCATGAAGATTTCATTGTCAACATGCTCATGATAATGTGGAAAAAAAAAAAGAGAGAGAGAGAGAGAGAGAGGAGATTGAGAGACAAACAGGTTGAGGTTGTTAATAAGGGATTATGATTCAAATAAACTAATTTGCTAACAAAATCTTTTTGTTTCAAGAAATAAGTATAAGAAAATAATGTATTTAATGCCCTAGTAATTCAATGTAAACCTCCAGCAATTAAATTTGACAGATTTAAGATTAATATATGTTGAATTTGATGGTGCGATAAATCACCAAAATTCTGGAACTGAACCATTTTAAAGCTTTTAGGATTTACATAGGGTGTGTTTTAGTTCGGCATTTCCAAATCACTTTGGCCTTCAACGGACTTTAGTTCAACATTTTCAAAGGGATTTGAGTCAAAATCAGTCACTGAACCATTCTGGACTTCGTAAAACAATTATAATATATATATATAATTATAGATTTTCTTTTATATTTTTTTTACTTTGCCATTTCAAGCAAATTCCCAAAAAAACTCAAATGTTAATTGCAATCCCAATCATATCTTGAACTTTACTCTAATCCCAATTATATATTTTTTTCCAAGATTATTAACATCAAAAGGCTTGCTATATTCAAAACAAACGTGTTTAATAATAAATCTCTAACTAATCTCAATATTAATAATTTTGTAAAAAACCTAGTGATGATTTTTGGATGCAGCGAAAGTAGGAGATATCTTGAAACAAAAAATAAAAAGAAAAGTTTGGAGCAAAAAATTAAGATTAAACCTTAAGTCGAAATTAATCATCCTTTCAATTTAGAAGGGAGAGGTGGGGGTTCGAATTTCCATATTTTCGGGGTTGGGGTGATGACGATTTAGTTTTATGAGTGGATTTTAATTCTCACGCGAGATAAGACAAAAATTTGAGAGTGAGTGTTAAAGTAGGAATAGAATAAAATCGAAAAAAAAAAAAAAAAAAATCTTAAGTCAAGATTTTTTTTATAGGGATTCGGCTTACTTTTTTCTTGTGTAAAATCAAATGGCTTTTCCTCGTTGTCATGAAAATCAGAAACATGCGTCGAAACAAAATAGCCGATTTGTCTGTCCGTATTCTTTCAGGTTGCTTGCTTGTCATTTTCCCAACGTTTTCGAAAACGAAAAAGCAAAGCAACGAGAATGCATCGATGAAAGCTATGCAGCTCGTGCACCTCCTCCTCCGATCGCTGTCGGGCATCAGATCCGTTGTTCTTTTCCTGTCGCCTTCACATCAGTTTCCGCAGCAACTGCAGCGCCAACTTACGGTGCCAAAGTTTCGATTTTTATTCCCTTTTTTGTTCCATTCCCTCCCTCCTCTCTTCCTCTTGACGCTTCCCCCACCTGGTTCTTGAAATACCCATCGACGGAATACCGGTTGATGGTCCCAAAGCTTCGATTTTCTCGCGACCCACCAACCCGGGAACGCGCCTGAGCCGACCCACTTCGCGTTCCCGCAATGCACGACCGAGATTTTGGGTTCCGGAGCCTGATCAAGACCGAAGGCGCGATCCCTTTTGTCCCCGGCGGCTTGTTTCTTGACGACGCCGTCCTCCCTCCGTGTTTCGTCGCCGTTGTTTCCGGGAAAGGCGGTCCCTTTAAGGATTTGGCGGTGAGTCGTAGGAGGAGGGGGAATTATGGTGGAGTGAGCGCGAGGGGAGGATTTGGGAATGGGGTGTTTCTGTCCGTGAGCCTGTCGGTGAAGGGAAATGATGGGTGTGCGATGGACTCTGCAAAGCTTTTGGGGAACAGTAATGGAGAGAAAGTTGAAGGAGTCGAGGTGGAGGAGAAGGAGAAGGGAAGGGTGAAGGGATCGGGTGCTTTGAACACCACGAAGCATCTCTGGTCTGGAGCTGTTGCTGCAATGGTCTCAAGGTCTCTGCTTATTTCTCTCTTTTGGTTTTATTATTTTCTTCTGTTTTATTTTGGGGTTGACCAACTGTTGCATTTACTGCATATGGTTGCATTGCTTTGTGTGTGTGTGGAGTTGTGTGAATGAAAGAGGCTAGTTTCATGTTTTATGGATCTAGTTTCAAGTTTATTGGATTGCGTCGCATGCAAGAGGAAAAGAAGGTGAAGCTTAAGCGGCCTTGAGAGTAGAGAAGTAGGGAAGTAGGCGGTCAGGCACTTGAACCGAAGACCTTTTGCTACTTGCAAAGGGATGGTCACCGATGGACCAAGCTGTTACCTTTCGGGCTTACTACCTTTTGCAAATAGAGAGGATGTTGCTATTATATTGCATTGTAACTATATGTGGCTTGATTAGTGTAGAGTATAGTCCTAGCCAGCATATTATGTAATCCCAGATAAAACCAAGGTCATTCTATACATTAACTGTAGATATTATTAGCATCCTTGTATTATAAGTTGTTATATATCTTCGATGTTTCTAGTTAGATTAGGATGGTCAGTTTTGATTATTGCAGTTAGGATCTCTCACCACTTTCTTTGGATATATCTTTCGATGTTTCTAGTTAGATTAGGATGGTCGGTTTTGATTACTGCAGATAGGATCTCTCACCACTTTCTTTGGCTGTGCTCACAAGGTCATGCAAAATATACCATCTGAACAACGACCCTTTAATATGTTCAGATAACTTGACAGGCCATTTTTTGTTGATCTGATCTTCCCTGGTATATAGCTAACTGGATCTAATTGTTTTCTTGCCACTCAGTTGTACATCTTTTGTCATATTTGGTATTATTGCATCTTGGATTTTTCTCTTGTCGTTTATCACTAAGTTGTTAATATTCATAATGCTTCCATCTCTGTTCTGCTTCGTTCATTCCTTGCAGTTGATTTTCATCTGTACATTGCAAACTTAGTAGCTCAAGAAAAATACGTGTGGTCAAGATACTATTTAATAAACTGTTTTTGAATTTGTTTTGAGTTGTGCTCAGTGTGTAGAATTTAATATGTTTTCTTTGGGTGTTAGGATTTTACTGTCTATATACCTGTTGCAATAAAGTTTTAAGGGAATTTTACTGTGGAAGATTATGGGATTGGGCTTTACACAGGATGGGTCAGGTCTGTTGAGAAATGATTATGGATTAAAAGATAAACATGTATTAGTCTAATTGGTTTAGCATAAATTCAAACTTTTTGCTAAGAGAGTACTTAGAAACCTCTTTGTGCCTTCCAAAGAACAGTAAATAGGCAAGTTGCATCATGTAATGGTGGATTTTCCTTTTCAGAAGCAGAGAAGTGCTTTTTCTGCCAATAAATTACCCTCTGTAGAAATTTAAAAAAAAAAAAAGTTGCTGGATGATGCTTAGCTTGTTTTTTAAACTGTTTCCCTGTATCTACTGAGACAAAACCTGCTTGAATTGCATATAAAATGCTATTTTTTCACCAGAACTGTTGTTGCCCCTCTTGAGAGACTGAAGCTGGAATATGTAGTATGTGGTGTACGAAAGAATCTTTTTGATCTCATCAAGACAATTTCAGCTGCTCAAGGTCTGAAAGGTTTTTGGAAAGGAAATTTTGTCAATATACTTCGTACGGCTCCATTTAAGGCCATCAACTTCTATGCCTATGACACATATAGAAATAAATTGCTGAAATTGTCTGGAAACAAGGAAGCCACGAATTTTGAGAGGTTTGTTGCTGGTGCCGCGGCTGGGATTACTGCTACTTTGCTGTGCTTGCCGATGGACACAGTATGTGCAATTTAGTCTTGTTTTCTCTTTTCATGCCACATAAGGAGCTTTACATCTGTGGTGTATATTACAAGATAACCCATGCTTTTTTGTAGAGCTGCATCACTAGCTGCATAACTGCAAATTGAAGTATGTTTAAAACAGGATAACTGCATGGACTGAATGAGTCAGCAGAATGTGTACAGCAATGAAACTGTAGCAAAGTTGCTATTGTAGTCATTTGATTGTTTAGCTTCTAAAAGCAAATTAAGAGCCTTAAAAGGACATGATCTGCACTTAAATCATGGTCCAAATTTTTCGGACTCCACATAAATCAAGATTGTAAATGTAACATTTGTTATATGTAAAAGTAAAAATAAAGTCTCCATATCATGAGCCTAAGCATGCTCTTCATCTAGTGATTGTTGTGTTAACTGTCCCACACTACAGAATTGAAGCCTTGCATGTTCTTTTGATGTGCTGCTTATACGTCAAATTGGTTCACAGTATCCCTGGATAATATTCCAAAAAGTGATATTTTCCTGTTTTTCCTGTCAGATAAGGACAAAGATGGTGGCACCAGGAGGGGAGGCCTTGGGTGGTATAATAGGCACTTTCAGACACATGATTCAAACTGAAGGATTCTTCTCTCTCTACAAGGGCCTGATGCCTGCAATTGTAGCCATGGCACCTTCAGGTGCTGTTTTCTATGGTGTTTATGATATACTCAAATCAGCTTATCTGCATACACCTGAGGGGAGGAAGAGACTCGAATATATGAAGCAAGAAGGCCAGGAATTGAATGCCATGGAACAACTGGAACTTGGTCCCAGTAGGACCTTGCTTTATGGAGCAATTGCTGGTGCATGTTCTGAAGCAGCTACTTACCCATTTGAAGTAGTGCGGAGACAACTTCAAATGCAATTACGGACAACAAGATTAAGTCCACTTGCGACTTGTGTCAAGATCGTTGAGCAAGGTGGTGTTCCTGCCCTTTATGCTGGCTTGATTCCCAGTTTACTGCAGGTATGAATTGGATCTTAATACATCAAATTCATTGACTAATGTGCTTCTGTGGAAATTCCTTATGCATATTATATTTAAATATAACCAAAAACGATGAAAAAATGAATAGGAAAAAGAAAGCAGAGAGAGTGTGGTCTGCAATAGGCATTGAACCTCTCCGTTTGTCTGTCATCTATTGAAGTCTATTTTAGATAATGTGGATTGTGAGAGCAGAGAATGACATCAGCAATTTCTTTGCCACTTGTAAACTCTGTTGCTCTTTGAGGTTCATGCTTTATCTTAGACAAGTATTTTAGTCTTTACCAGCAATGAAAGAAAACAATCGCATTATAATGCCGTCTTTCTGCATAGCTTCTGTTACTTTCATGTCAATCTGTCAATTAGATTTAATTTTTTTGTGTGGAAATTATTGGTCCTTCTATCACCCTTGTCTGACTTTGGTCCTTGTATTTTTCTCTTGACAAACGTTGATCCTAAACTAATCTCCAGTCACAATTTTGGGACATATTCCATATTTTCTGTCCGAAAATCATCAGAAAATGCTGTCCAAGTACCGGAGATGCACACGTGACACTGATGTGGAATAAAAAAAATTGATAGTGTAGAGGAAATTACAATAATAGTCCTTTTTTACTGAGTTAGTTGATCTTCAATCCTGATTTTTTGGATATTTTTCAAATGATTCTGTCCAAATGTAAACAAAATATGCGGATTAAATGCTAAAAGACTAACAGTTGGTCAAACATGTTGTAACTAGTACAAAACTGGAAACCTCGTAGCAGTTTTGCATGAATGGTCAACCCTCGATTATTGCTTTTGAGGAATTTAGTCCATGAGGATCCGATGAGATAATTACAACTCTAGGTGAAGGTCATTGTTTCTTATAGTTTTTTCCACCTTGACACGACAGTGTTCTTTGACACTAAAACCAACAAGTTTTATTTGTGTTAATGGAAATAGAAATTTACCTTGACATCAAGCTAAAAAATTACTTTAGGAACCAAATATGTCACTAAATAAAGTATGAGGACCCAAATGGAAAATGGACTGTTGATGTAATTTCTCCTCCAACTTTTTTTGTTACATTTTTTTTTTTTTATTTCATGTTGGCGTCTCTTGTTCATGTCTGACTCTTGGTTAGCATTTTCCATTGCAATAATATGGTGACTGTTTTTGTAATTCCCTATTTTTCAAAAAATGTTGACCTGGTATGCTGATAGTCAGTTTGTTAATGTGTCTTTATATTGGGCATCCTTCGCATTTTCAGGTTTTGCCTTCGGCTGCTATAAGTTACTTAGTGTATGAGTTCATGAAGATAGTTCTCAAAGTGGAGTCAACATAAAGAGCTCATGAGCTTCCCATCGAGGACATACCTGGGAAAATCTTGAGGATAACATTTAGACTTGTTTCATTGAAAGGTGCTTTCTGGGGTTTCAGAAAGGAAACTGTTTCTTCTTTAGAACTGTCAAAATTCGTCCAAATTTCTATGATCATCCTCAATTTCTTCTGTTTTCGAATGGTAAAATGCTCGCAATGAACTTGAAGCGAAGAGAGGAAAATGTTTATATCATGCTTACTTCCCTTAATTTCTTACATTAGGTTTAACAAAAAAAGCAATTTCGGATTGAACTGTTTGTTAATCTAGTTTTGGTTGATGTGTTGATGTTTATGATGATTAGGAGGTGCCTCGCTGTTGCATTAGGTTTTTCATGGCTTTTACATTTGCAAAGCAAGACCTGTCAGACTTGATATATTTACTAGTTGCGTATTTGCGCATTTAGGCGGAGATTTAAATGTAGATGTTTAGGAAAATATGTTGAATATGGAAGGTGCTACTCCGTTCATTACGTGCCTGACACTACTTGGATTTTTACCGAAGTTCTCTAATTTTTTTTATTTCCTAGTGCTAAAAACTCCATCCAACTGCCATTGACCGGGTAATAATCCACTTGAAAGCTGATTATTCACCTACTTAATTACCATTTAGGAGTATGGCATAAAAGGAGAACTTATTATTTAGGATCTAAGTAGTGAGCTTCTACGGTGATTCAATTTGACAGTGTCCCGTTTGTAAACACAGATTCTAAGAGTCCATTTGGTTCGCAGAATCTTCTCTCTTTTGTCGGAAACATGTTTAGTTCTTGCCTATGTAGTTCTCAACTCGAACAACTGTCTTTTAATATATATATGAGGCTGTATCATCATTTTATAGGTAAACCGCATGATCATGTTCCATTGAAATGACAATATTGACAACTACTTTTGAAGCTTTCAACTTGCAATTATCAAAGCAAAAACAGCTTCCCTTGTCGTTCAGAACCTGTTTTCAGTTTGTAACCATATGCGTCTTCGGAATTATTCAGAAAACTGGACCATTTCTCTTAAACCAAACATGCCCTAAAGCAAATCGAGACTCCAACCGCTCGAATCTCAAGAAATTCATCCTCATGGAATTCATGATTCATACCTACTATAGACATGTGATGCACATGAACTATAATTTCAGTTAAACTCTTGAACTATGAAACCAAAGATACAGGATATGGTGACAACCGCAAAATTTTTTGACCATTTTAGAACTTCCCTCGGTACAAAAATCTTAACATCATTCCGACCACATGATATAGGGTCCAAAGAGCTGATTGAACTAAGACATTTACTCATTGTTGCCAACCGTATTGTTGATTTCTGTTGTTACCCATTTGGTTTAAGCTTCTGTTGGACGTAGAACCTCCATACTGGTTACTTTGAGGGAAATTTGAGGGACCGACCCCATAGCCCCCGGTGGCTCCTGGACCCCCAGCGGGACCAGGAGGCATACTACCTCCACCATAACTCGGAGGCCGTCCTTGAGTTGGATATGGTCCACCGGCATAACCCCGGACTTGGGCGGCCCCACCCCCGCGATTGGGATTATAGCTCATGCCCTGGTTCCCAGCAGGGGGGTACCTGTTCGGGCCACCTGGCGGACCCCGAGGCTTTCCGTAGTGGTGATGGCCTGGCCCAGAAGACATAGCTGACTGTGAGTGGTTCACTGGATGGTTGGGTGCAGACCACTGTGAAGGATGAGATTGGCCCGGATGCTGAATCGGCGGTAGGCGAGAATTCGGCAGAGGATGTGCCAGTTTCTGTCTCTTCGCTGCCTCTTCATTTTGCCGCAGTTGCTGCCTCTTCTTCTTGGTCTGGAACTCATGTGATGATTCATATTTTGGCAAGCTGTGATTAAAAAACGCATATCATATGATCAATATTTGGATTATGCAAATCACATCAGTCGGATCTTTTTTTCATGATAGGGAATATCCAAGCATTAGTTAACATACAAACCTTCTAGGATCACATGGTAAGGGATCTGTCCAGAAATACTCCGCGTCAAGTGCATCCTTGGCAGATATTCTCTATATCAAATGGAAAAGAGTGAGGACTATTAATTGTTTAGTGGAAGTGACTAATCATGCACAGCGAGTCAGCCAACTTTATTAAATCAAAGCTTAGAGAAGCAGAATCAGCAATTTTACATGAGGTAATAAGAGGCATAACCAGGAAAAGAGAAGTAACTGAGACCCACAAACGTGCCAAATTCTGGACTAATCCTAGGGAGAAATTCTAAGAAACCATTGCCTTGCTAAATGAACTTCCCATAATTAAGAGAATAAGTATTGGTAAAAAAATGTAAATTTCACTTCATGACATGGCACGCAGTCCCTAAGAGATGTTCTCGGATGGACAAATCAACAATTATTAAAACACGTCACTGTACTCTGCCATTGTGCTTTAGTTAACCGAAGCTGATGGAAAAAATGATAAACGAAACAAAAATATTGAAACTTGAGAATAAACCATCTAAATCTTGGATTAGTTCTTCTATTTAAAAAGTAGTTCTAGTTGATTATGACAAATCCACTCTCATGACATCTCCTGTCCTAATACATAAGCAATTGACAACACTTTCAACTGATATAGTCACCTCCAAGATGCCCATGGCACACATTGGTTTGAGATAAATCAGAAAGCAACCAGTCAATGTGAGCATCATATGAGCTAATAATTGGGGATAAAAGGAAAAGGTTGCCAGATACAAGCATATACCTGAGCTGGATCAAGAGTCAGCATTTTATCCAACAAATCTAAGGCATGACGGTCAAAGCTGTAAAAATGTAGGGAAGATAACAATTACATGTCGAACTATATGAGGCCAATGAAAAAAATGAGAAGTTAAATATGATCGGTACAGTGACAAATAAACAAATCTAGATTCTGTTTACATACTTTCTGAAAACCTCTCTGATGCGTCTTTTCATGGGCCTCGTTGGCTTAAAATTGTTATACCAGGGTATCTTGGAAACCCCAGGCCAGTTGACTTCATCAGGTGATCCGCAAAGCTCAAAGATCTTGTTCAGTTGCTCAGGCTGCAGCAGCATCAATGAAGAATTCAGGAAAACATCTGAATGATTCTCGATTTTTTGCTGTCTATATTTCATTGAAGGAATGTGGCATTCCTTGTCACCTGATTTAGCTAGTTCTTTCTGCTACGCCCAGTTTCCTACAATTGTCTCTCATCTTTCTTCAGCATTATTTACAAGGGCAAAAAAGGTTTACCCATTCATAAAAGGTTTATACCTTGCCCAAACTAGAGAAAACATGGCCTGTATTCACACACCTAAAATTCTCTTCCTAAACAACAATGTCAATGCTAAAGCCGGTTATAGAACTGAAGGAGAAGGGTTTCTCCTTGGACCTCTGGTTTATCTGGAATTTTGAACACCAAGTGGCATTTTCAAATGGAACTCACTGTTCTTTTCACAATCTCTCATCTCTCATAATACCGCTCCAAGTTTTATTCAGGATTTATAACCATGCAATCATGGAGTTGTGGCACATAGTTTTCTACAGGATATCAAAATTCTAATAGTTCTGCCACTTAGGCTAACGATTCATTTATTATATTAAAGTTACCTACAAAAGGGTATAACTACTTCTGCTCTTTCTTTAAGTGCTATGCTAGTTGGCCCGAACAATCTGTAGCGGGAACAACTAATTTATTTGATTCACATTTCTCTATGTCATAGAAGCTAGCGTGAAGCTAAACTTCTGCCTTTGGTAGTCTCTTCTCATGATATCTTGCATCAACCAAAAAACAAACGGGCCCACCGTGTGATTGACAGGGATGGTGAGTGTACAACAACCAACAAAAGCAGGACATGTGAAGTAGTAACTACCGAACGAAATAACTTACTCTCCTTTGAACTCTTGTGGGTCCATATCAAAAGACCTAAAGGCTTTGGTTGATTATTCGCACACCATGCCAATTATTAATGTGGCATGTTATAAAACCCAATTCTAAAACATTGACATCATCCATAATGTACAAACAACTTTTCTTTAGTACAATGAACCTACGCTGAAATATAGATCTGTCTTTCACACAAGTTATCCAGATTCCATTCTACCAGAATTGGATTTCAACCCATGCATGTACACCCCACTTTAACTTCTCCAACGTTCAACTTCCAATGACAGTAAAATTTCTTTAGGGACAATTCTACAGTTTAATGTGCACAATTTCCCAATCCCTCCAAGAAAAAGAAAATCTGTTCCAAGGATCATATGCTTATTCTAGCAAGAATACAAACAAGGACATGGGAGTCCATTGAACTACTTCCTAATTCTCTATCCCATTTACCAACTGCCCTAAGATTAGTAGCCCCTCCCACCATAAGGTCAACTACCCTAAAATATATTTTTCATCAATATTGAGATGACATTCACCTACAAAATTCTCTTCTCAAGACCATCTTTCCAACTTCTAGTATGTTTAACACAATTTATGCATAAAAAAAATGATTTATCTCGTCATAATTCACCTTAAGTCCAGATGAATACCAGTGGTAGAAGAACAAGAAGATCATTCCTCAATGTTGTCATGAAAGATGACATGCAGGTAGGATGCGTTACCTCGTTTTTTCCAGTCAAAATGGCTTTCCCAAATAGAAGTTCCCCAAAGATGCAACCCACAGACCACATGTCAACAGCTGGGCCATATTTTGTGGCTCCAAGGAGCAACTCTGGAGGCCTGTAGTCATATTAGATAAAAGTTAAACCAGAAAAGAATCCCTAATCCCTTCAGAGTTATCCCTTTGGTTTTTCAAAATCAAATCCATTTACCCAGCAAATTCTGGACAACTTGCATGCAAAAGAATTCATGTTATCTAGCCCCTTCTAAAGAAGACCTTATAACTGATAGATATATTAACTAGAGATAAACCATTCGCGGGAAAAAAAGAATATTAATCAATCATTCAATTAACATTACTAAGAGGCATGAAACTAATCATCCTTTTCCTGCGTCCATGTATAGCAAGGCTTTGCCTGGATTCCAACCAGGCATTTCCTTGTGATTTTGGACAAAGAAGCATCCGTTGTCATCACTGAAATTATTAAAATAAGATTTTTCCCTCTGTAAGATGAATAATGTTATATTGTAACGATATAATACACCTGGCGGTGCCAGTTGAAGAATTTTCATAGCGCAAAAGAGCAAAACTATGACAGGCTAGGGCAGATGAAAAGGAAAACTCAATTCACAGGTCATGCAGCGAAACAGACCACATTTATTACTTAAGATGATGTAAGACCAGACAATATTGATGAACAACCTATAGATTGTGTTCAACTGACTCAAGGGTCTTAACCTTGTGGTCATGGGTTTGAACCACAAAGTATGTGGCATCATTATACACTCGAAATTCATGCAGCAAAGTGCACCGTTCCTCGACTCTAATTATGTGCATGACAAGAAGGATGACTCTCCCAATTGTACAGCAAGATGAACTAGCATATACCAGTGACAACAGGAATGATCCAGTTACTGAGCCCTATGAGACTATAATGCCCAAAATATATTACAGACAGTTCACTGCAATTTCCAGGCAATTTTTTGCCTGAATGCAATTCCTAGAGTTTTTTTTTGTCTGCCCTACTCTAACTCTCAACTCTCTTAGACTTTTGCTCTACCTCTTTGCAGAGTGTAGGAGTTGAACCCCACGTCTAAAACTAAATGTCCCCACATACCAGCCCTCCCAAGAAGGTGGGAAATCAAACTCCTCACCTCCCTTCCCATGGTTTTTTTTTTTTTTTTTTTTTTTTGGGGGGGAGGTGCTAGAAACATGGTCTATAGGTAAACATCCTAGAAAGATTATGAAGTATGGAAATTTGAGCAAAAAGTGGGACATGCACATGAATAAAGCTCATTGAACAGGTGATGTCACATATTGCTAAAGTATTCCTGGCCAAAAAGTGATTAGAACTTTCAGATTTAGTGTAATTTCCTCTCTCTCATCATGAAGATAGTCATTTGTCCTTTCAATGAATGAATAACATAAACAACAGTAGGGCTTAAAAAGGCAACAACGTAGGTATGATCAGCCTGAGGGCAGATAGAACATGGATACCAGAAAGAGGTGAATGTTCAATAATTGATGGGGGAAGACATCTCAAATAGTCACAAATCAAGAATAAACCTATTCTAGATATCATATTCTCTCTTTCTAAGATATGAAACTTTTGGCTAAACGGTGGAAGTTTTTGCTACTTGTTAAGTCGATAGGGATCTAGGGTGCATGCACAACCATTGGCCAGTCAAATTTACTGCTCAAAAACAAAAACTGAAAATATTACCTGTACCACAAAGTGATAACACGATTAGTAAGATTTCCTACGTGGTCATTGGAAAAAGATCTTGCAAGTCCAAAATCTGCTAGCTTCAACCTTCCCTCATTATCTATTAAAAGATTGGAACCTGCAAGAAGAGATGTGACTTACAATCCAGCCACATAAGATTTATCAACCACAAGAGAAAATGCAATTAGAAACTCATGGTGACCTTTTATATCCCGATGAAGCACTTGGTTGACATGACAATAGTGTAAGCCAGTTAGCAACTGCTTCATATAACACTGAAATAAAAACTTTATCAGAAAATTGGAATATTATTTTACTAGTAATTTTCCTTCAACTATCAAAAGTCATAACACCTTAATCTGTGGAATTGTAAATCTGAGTCCAGGACGATCAGCAAGGCCTGTCAAGTCATGGTCCATGTACTCAAAAACCATGTAGATGCTGCCCTTATACTTGTTGCCATCTACATTCCCAAAAGCAGTAGTTAGATATCAGAAAATGCTCTGTCTTGTGATAATCCAGCTAGCCAATAAACCCAGGAACAAAATAGCATCAAGTATTTTAGAAGAAGAAAAGCCCAAAATCTGTCATAGTAGGAAAGCATAGCATGTAGCTCTACCAACCTGCCTTTTTCTGTTCAACAGTCTCAGGACCTGGAAAGAAGCAAAAGAAACTCAATCCTGTCACAATTTGACTACAGCATCACAAAGATCAAGAACTTTAGAAGCTGATCATACCAGGAGATGTTACAATTTCTTTAAGCTTGATAACATTCTCATGTTGAAGCTTCTTCAATATTTTAATTTCTCGAATTGCTGTTATAGGAAACTGCAGGAGAAAATGAAATAATAAATCTGACAAGTTACTGGTAGATACTCGACATACAGTAAATAGACTGACACCCAACAGTGGATAATCTTCCTTTTCTATATAGCAATGAGCTATTGAAGAAGAGGAAAAGGAGGACGCATACACATACCCCTTCTTTTTCATTATCCATGCGTATCTTCTTCAGAGCAACAATTTCGCTGGAGCTTATTTCTCTGGCCATAAACACTTGACTGCAGATAATATGAGTGACTAATGTGAATGGTTGAAGAAATAAAAAAATCCAGCAAGCAAGTAGGATATGTTGTCAGCCAAATATTCCCACTTTGAAATTCAAAGCGGAAGAAGTTACTAAAGGAAAAAGGAAGAAGATCTGTGCTGCAAAGCAATGTAAACATAACAGAATCTGCAATAACTGGTTAGATAACTAATTTCTTGACATCTACACTACTAAATAGTGAGATATTGTCAGTTCAAAGGATAAATTACTTGCAGTGGTCCTTTCCATTGAAAGATACAAAAACTTGAACGTGAATTTTTCCTGCAGTACAAAAACTTCTGAAGAAGAACCCTGCTTGTATATGTGAAGCACACATAGTGAAGATCCAAGTATATTTTAATTAGTTTTGCGCAAGCTGGTTTTTTGGCTTCATTCATCCCCAGGTATATTAGAATTCCATTACTTTCACAAATGAACTTATTGATGTCACAATGTCATTTCTGTTTATCACTCCACGAAAATCGTCAGATACCATATTTCATGACTTTTCTCGTGAAAGCTGCCTCTATCAAGAGACCAAACAAACAACGAAACAAGAAACATGTCATTCACTTTCTTCATTCCATCCATTTTCTATTTTGATGGTGGAATGCTGCAGGACAAGTACCTCTACTTCAGCCATCATAGCCAATAAGCATTCAGACAACCCAATTCCCACAAAATTGATATTTCAACCATGCTTCCCCTCCAAACGATAAAGTTGCGAGATCACGAGCAGGTAACCTAGCTTCCCAATCCCTTGACTATTCTGGCCATGTTGACCAACTGGGTCAACATTAAATCCCCTTCATCCCTTACATCGCTACTCTAAACCAACAAATTGGTCGACACACAGGCCAACCGAACAATGAGTTCAAATTCATATCAGAATTTACAGTTTGGATTGATGTCAGGTCCTATCCTCTGCCATTATTCAAGCCCCATCTGCAATTATGCATCCTACCAGTTTCCCGAGAGACTGCACACACGCATAATTCAACCCAAAAGGGTCAAAAGCAAAGAAGAAATCAACACGCCCGCAACTCACTCTCAGAGGCCAAAAAGCAAAACATGGGTCGTCGCGTATTCTCCAACTCAGCGCATATACGCCAGTTCTAGACCAACAAATCCTCAGACAAAAAAACACGATAAGGAAGCAACCCATATAGAAACAAGGACGAACCCATAAGTGCCTTCGCCAATCTGCTCCAATTTCTCGAAGCAGTCGACGCTCCGGGAGCCCCACGACGGCGGCGACTCCTCTATGTTCAGCTGCCCCGGCGCTGCCACCGCCATAGCCTCCCTTGTCTCCCTCTCCCTCCCTCCCTCCCTCTCTCTCTCTCTCTCTCTAGAACAGGAAGAATGTTTCGAAAGGAAGGAGTGCCGCCACTCGCCGAGTCACGCGCGGAGCAGGGGCGTGCTTGCTTGGCGTGAGAGGTTTCTCTCTGTGATCAGCGGCGGCGGAGGGGAGTCGTCCCGGTCTTCTTCTCCTGTAGCGTTTCCTTCGGAAGGGCCGAAACGGGTCGGGTTCGGATCGGGTCCAGGACCCGCCCCGGATCTTTGTTTTCCCTGGAACGAGGCTGTCGGAACAGATGCCGATGAGTTGACGACGACAAAGTCACGGCTCTTTTGGTCCGAATCTACATTCCGAACGGCGTGGACTTGCCCCGTCCTTGCCTCTTTTTCTTGTGCGCACTGATGAGATGAAAATTTTCATCAACGAAATTGTCCATAAAGTTCTTAATTTATTATTATATAATATTCAATTCAATTATAAAATTTTTGATTATGTCAATTTAATCTTAAATATTTTGACAGTTTGCCAAATTTAGTCCAAAATCTTTTAATAAATTATCAATGTAATCATTCCGACTAATTTTAATCTGAAATTGCTAATGTGATAGTCAGTCGTCGTCGATCGTCCTACATAGTAGTGCGAGCAGTCAATACTGACGTGAATAATTTTAAAAAAAAAATCAAAATTTTTATTATTTTCTTTTCTTCTTCATTGAGACAACGCTATCAATCCCTAAGGGAGGGCCAGCAAATCCTATTGGCCACTGGGTGAGGGCTAACCTCACCCAAATCGGGCGTGGGATCCAAAGAGGGCTCTGTCCTACACCTAATCTAGCAAGACGAGGGTGTTGTAGCCTTTGTTGTGGCTCATGCTAGCCTAGGCGAGAGGCATGATCCTTGCTTGGCTCTCGTCTAGGACCTGGTAGGGGTCATTGGCCCTCACCTAGTGGCCAGCAACATGTTCAATGAAGAAGAAAAGAAAAATAATAAAAAATTAAAAAATTATCCATATTAATTTTAGCTATGTCATGTAGGACAACCATCATCGACTGGACCACCACCACAACAACAATTTTCTTTCAAAATTAATCAAAAAAACTATATTGGCAATTCGTTAAAAGGTTTAAGACTAAATTAATAATTTGTCAAAAGATTTATGATTAAATTAGCATATTTGAAAAATTTCGAATTATATTGATAAATTATCAAAGGTTTAGGATTAAATTAGTAAAATTAAAATGTTTAGGGTTAAATTAGTAAAATTAAAATGTTTAGGATTAAATTAGCTGCTGTATATTAAATTTACAATTTTTTGGACAAATTTCCCAATTTTTAGGTTACTCCAAGGCTCATTAAAAAGTGAATTTTGTGCAACGTCATTTAGTGAACTTTTGGAAAATTTTCTTTTGAACTATTTCAGGAAAAGAGTTCATTTCAAGCTTTCATATATGACGAGAAAGTTTCTTGGAAATCTTTACGTCAATATCTTGACATTTTTATTATTTTCTGTATCGAGTAATTAAAAAAGTATTATTGTTAAAAGTGCTCTAAAAAGCGAATATTTTTTTTATTAATCATATTCTAACTCTCAACTTACTTTTAAATTTTTGATATGCTTCTTTACAAAATTTAAAAGTCGATCCCCATTATTGAAACTAAATGTTTCCGATCCCAACCCTTTGGAGAAAGTGGGAAATCAAACTTTCTACCTCTCATTTTTTATGTGAATAAGGTAGACACCGAGACAATCTGGGTGATTGAATATCATTCCAAACGTATGATTTGAGACCCCAAGAAAAGTAGTCGGCAAACCTCCATCCCAGCACCTAAAAAATCTTAGGACCTGTGGCCCAACACTCGGACCTAGACTTATGAACTCAACCTAGGATCTTGGCACTTGAATTTTAGACTCTAGACCTCGGATCTCGGATCCCGACGCGTGGGACATCGACGCTCGATTCGCAACATCAGCGAGCAAACCCGAGCGAGATGGGCCAAGAGGCCTGGCCTCGAAGTTTGCAAACTTGGGCCTTGACTTGTCACGGTTCACAGATTTGCACTTTTTGCTCAACACAACACAACACCTAATTTCTTTTTTTCTTTTTTATTTTAGACCCTTGCATTTGGCATATGACTCCATGAAATAGGACTCAAGCATGACCTCGAAAGTAGAACAAATTCACAATGGTTCGATCACAATAATTTGTCGAGCCTAGAAGATGGCGTAGAAAACAATCGATTGAATAATAAAATCAACAAAACAAGAAAATAAATTGACGCCAAATTTATGTCATTTGTCAATGTAGCCTACATTTGCAGAGAGAGCAATCCAACAACAAATTCACATTGGTTCAATCACAATAATTTGTCGTGGCCTACAAGATGATGTTGTAGAAAACAAATGATTAAACAATAAAATCGGCTGAACAAGAAAATAAATCGAAAGCTAAATTTACATGATTCAATTAGTGTGGCTTATGATAATATGAAGAGCAATATAGAATTTATCTATAGATTAAATGACAATAGAGATTATAATTATAATCCATATGTTAAATGATGAATCCTTAGTGACAAACAAGACATAATCATCGCTTTTTTATGATACCATTAGCGATTGTAGCAATATTATTATATGACTCAATACTAATTCACTTAACCTTTCCGTTTTTCAACTTTAGGCATTTCCTTCTAAAATAACCTCTCTTGCTACAACTCTCAAACAACACCACAAGTCCTACGGTGACTATATTTGTTTAGATTGAAAGGACTTTTGCTAACATAAGTACTATGTTTTCCTCTTCCCTCCCCTAATTAAGTAGGAAGCATAGGTTCACTAAATTCTCTCTCATGGATGTTCTCACTCAAAATCAAATTGTGGATCTCATCAAATGTCAAGTTTTTGATCTAGATGATTTACCAATAGCAGTAATGATAGTATTCTAACTACTAGGCAATAAGGATAATAAAATCAAGGCATATACCTCATCTTCAAAGTCAATCTTAATTGAACTCAATTGACTTATGGCTACATTGAAATTCATTGATGTGTTTAACAATTGAAGAACCTTTGTCCATCCTTTAAGTGAAATAGATATCACATCAAATGGCCTTGTTGATCACATAAGGCTCCTCGTATATGCTCGATAAGGCCCCATAATGTTCTTTGCTTTCATAATGTTAACACGACATTACAAGCAAACATTAGCCGAACAACCTCCAATGCTTGTTTGTCCAGCAATTCCTAATCAACTTTCTTCATCGACTCTCGACTTTTTCTACATAGGAATAAGTGCAGATTTCTCTAATAAAGATAATCATAAGTCTATATCTTCTTACATCGAAATCTTTCTAATCAAATCTATTGATTATACTTTACCTTCTTATGTCACCATTGATTCACTTCAACTTACTCAAAGCCTGGTTTTGATATCAAATGTTGCAAAAAACAAGTGATCGAACCATAAAATTGACAGTAAAAAATGAATATTAGATTTATGTGGTTTAGTTGATGTGGCCTACATCCATGGGGAGAGTAGCTCAAAATTCTAATAAAGATCAAGCGACATAACATAGATCACAACCACACTCAAGTCACTAAATACTTTCTATATTTCTCAGCTCCCAATTATACCCAATAACTTAAATAATGTTTAACCTTCACAATTCTTTACGAAATAATCTATTAGTCTCACAAAGGAATTAAGAAATTTTACCAAAAATATTATTGGCTGTCCTATTAGGTTGCTTCAAAATCTAATCTACAAAGAAATCGTCTCTTATATACTATTCAAGAAGAAGACACTTGCTATTTATAGACAATAATTAATTTAAAAACAAGAAGCGCCTTTTCAAGAAACTAGTCAAACTAGGAATCCTACTTAAATTAAGAAAATTTCTTTTTTAGGCTCAAGTTAAACGACATTACTATAGCAATCGACCATTCAAGATATCTATGTTTTTTTTACTCTAACAATCAATTCTTAAATGCTCTAGTATCACCAAATTATTATTAGTTAAGATAATAATCTCCGAACAGTTTTTCTCCGACATCATTAAGTTATTTCTTGTTTTTTTGACACTTAAAACCTAATTTCTAGATATCCACAAATTTGAAATCGTAACATCTACTAAAGCATAAGTCCAATTCGTCAAATATTCATTAGCATCCATTAATTACATAGTCTAACATATATGATATCATCTGCTCTAAAATTTGTGTAAATCAACTCTTATGCAATCTTTAAAATAAATAAAATCTTATAACTATTTTTATGTTCTTACTAACTCCTCAAGTAGCGGTCATCAATAACGTCATTTTAAAATTAACCCATTCTAGAATTATTTACTCTTAATGCACCTAAGACACGTATAAGATTTATATAGGGAAATGACACGAATGGTTCCTAAACTTTGGCTCAATATGAGATGTGGTCTTTTAATTTATTTAATGTGATGCTTGAACTTTAATTTAATATGTAACATATACTTTCAAGTTCTGAGGGACCATATATGAAGTTCTAGGGAAAAAAAAAATTAATAGTTCAAGGATCACATTATATATTAGGCCAAACTTTAGGAACCACATTGAATAAATTAAAAGTTTAAGACCCAAATTGTCAATTGAGCCAAAGTTCTGGGATCATTACTGTCATTATTTTATTTATATACCAAAAGAGAGATTGTAGATACTTCCAATAGTAACAGTAACATAAAAATTTACTCCCTCGTATTCCTTACTGCTCCTTAAGATCACCGAGGAAAGAAATTGTCTACTGTGCGTAAATTTCAAAGAAGAATATTAGAGGCGAACCAGTAATAAATGTGATGGTTTTATGTGATGGGCTTAAGGCCCGTCCGCCCATGTTGGGCCTGAAAGCCCGGCCCACGAGATTAGGGCCCATGGATGAAGAGGTACGTTTCTATTTTTGAGGGAACGTATATAAGGGAGGAAAGAGAGAGAGGACGCACCTTATGGCGCATAACGTACGTATGTTCCTCTCCCTCTCTCCCTCCAAAAAGAAACAGTAAGCAAAAGGCGAATCTGTCTTCCTTTCAAGGCCAATCGACGTCATCGGATCAAACAGATCGGTTTTCTCTTCCTCTTATCGGCATTGGTGTTTAATCGCGGCTAACAAGGTACGCTCGATTCCGTGGTGTGCTTTAGGATCGGTGATACATGTATTTCCCGGGCTTATCTTCCGCATTCGTTTTAGGGGTTCGATTTTGTGTCGAATCCGGTTTTTGGGAATCCGTTAATCCCAAAATTGGTATCAGAGCCCTAGTTCATGTTTTCCCGACCCCTTTGATGTTTTTTGATTGATTTTTCGTGAAAATATTCGGCCGACATGGATCGGGGCGAGAAATCCCGACACCCGAGCACTGTTCATCCGTTTTTTCGAGTTTCCGTAAGTCGAAATCAATTTCTGAAGGCATAGGGTGAAAGGGCTCGTCGAGACGAGTCTGTCGACATGTCGTACGCCGCCAGGAGACGTCGCACGCGCCCATACGCGCGGCCGGAAGCCGCTGCGCGTGGGCGCCACGTGCGGTCGGAAGCCACATTGCGCGTGGGCGCCACACGCCCGAAGAGCTGGCTCGGCCAACGTGTGCGCACCACGCGCCGGTGGCGAATCGGCACGTGCGCGCCGGCGACCGGCGAACCGGCACGCGCCGATCGGCGAAACCGGTGCGTGCTGACGTCACCCCGACGTCACGATAACCGCCGGGATGACGTCATCGATGACGTCATCGCCGACGACCGTTGGCCGGCCGGTCACCGGCTGGCGACCCGACCCGACGGCAACCCGACCCGACCCGCGCAGAAGCCTGGCACGCGCGCGGTGTGACATCCCAAATTTTCAACCCCGTCTTCTACCGAATTAATCGGGCATTTCATTGACGCGTACATAGGGTTATTCTCGGAGCCGATCACTCTCGAGATAACTAGACTAAGGCCTTAAAATTATTAAGGAATTTTAAGGCAATAGACTTGAGAACTCGATCGGAATCGGCTTCGACCGTGTCTATCTTTAGAGGCCATTGCGGCGCAATAAAATCGATTAGAGATCGGAGATAGGTCGGTTCGACGAGATGTGTGGTATCGTGGGTGACACCACTAAATTAGAAAATTCTCGTTGACCCAAGACTAGACCGATTTCTTATTGTTTTGGTACCCCGTGTCCGTAATCAATCCTCGAGATTTTCACGACAATCAAGAGTCGCCATTGAGTCGAGTGGGTTTATAGTGGTTCGAAGAAAATCGACCACGGGTCATTTGCCTTAAAAAGTTCTGAAAACTACCCGATAGTCTAGGTCACGCTAAAAACGCGCCGAATGAAAATTAACCGTCGATTTGAGTCAGATTTCAGAAATCGGAAGTTCAGTGATGTCACAAGCTATTTTTGGAGCATCGACTCAGTCTCAGAAGATTTTTCGGAAGTCCCGAGATTTTTACGGAAAACCGTTTCGGACGTCGTGGAAGTTTGGCCGAAGTTCAGATTGGCTAAATTAATGGGAAATTTGACTTTCGGGTTGAGCCTGTGTGTGTCGGAGATTTATAGAAGCTAAATGAGGATGAATTGAAATTATTCAAGTGTCCAATTGAGAGGAGATGATGCCAATTTCGTAATCCCCCTCAATGCTGGCCAAAAGTCAAGCACCAATTGAGGTGTTGTGAGAAGTGTTGGTGTGGGCCATTGGAGGCCAAGGGATTATACATGGCCAAGACTTGGTCTCGGAGATATTTGTGAAAAAAAATCAAGCTCAAGGGACCCTCCATTCCTTTTTCATCTCTATCTCCTTGCATCCTCTCAACCACCGTCCACCTCCATCCTCTCTCTCCCTTTTCATTTTCCTTCGTGCGACACTAGCACCAGCAGAGAGAAAAGAATCCAGCTTCTTCAATCTTCGGTCAGCTTGCATCAAAGGAAAGCCCACACACACACACTCCACTCACGTCAGCTACGAGATCTTCAATTTAAGCTGCTCCTCGCTGCTTGTCCATGTCCTGTGGATCTTCAGTCAATAGCAGCAGAGTTTCTCCCATTCGGTTGACCCTGCAACGCCAGCGAAGATCCCTGCAGCGACTCCACCGAGTTTGGTCGGCCACGTCCGCAAGCCTGCTTCCTTCCTTCGCCAACACACCAGTCAACCTCGATTCTTCAAGGGCAGTTTGTTGACCTTCGAAACTCCACCGAGTTCCCTCTCCTACGCGGCCACCATCCACCGAAGAAGAAATCTCCACCGTTTGTTGCAGCTGTCCGCTCCACCTCCACTCACGCTTAGCCATCAACGCCACTCATGGAGTCCCTTATTGACCGAAGCTCCCACGTGCATCCAATAAATTAAGTGAAGCCAGCGCACGCCAGCTGAAGACCACCGAAGCTCTCTTTCTTCTGCTTTGTTGAAGATTGATCGCCCACGAAGCAAGCCCGTGAAATCCAGCAGCTTCGGTCTCCTCTTGCGTGTGTCTTCAGCCAATTGAAGTTCTCGAGTCCAGCGGCCAGCACGTCTCCGCTTCTACCTGCGGTGGCCTCGTCCAAACCTCGCGTCCACGAGCCCGCAATTTCGGTCCAGCAGTCTTCAGGCCACCGAATCCACAAGAAGCCGGCCCATCTACTGCAGTTTTCAAACTCAGTCCAGTCCAAGTGAATTAATTGATCAAGCCCAAATTCAGCAAATCAATTGCAGCCCATCCCATAGCTTGAAGCCCATCTTCGCAGCAGGCCCAATCCAACTTGGGTCTGGCCCAAAGGCAAGAACAAATCTCAGTTGGGCTGAGATTTGTTGGGCCAAGTCCAAGGCCCGGTCCAAGTCCGCCGGTGTCGTCGAAAGTCCTATTTCGGCCGCCGTCGCGGTGATTCGGTCTCCGCTTTTGTCAAGTGAGTTTTACTCACTAAAGCTTTATTAGTTTGCTAATTATGCCTTAGGGTTGGTTAGATTTAATTACATGCACTTAGGTGGTTAGATTAGGTTAGAACAATTAAATTAGTGACTTGAGGATGCATGTTAGGTGGTTAGACCTAGCTATTAGCAAGTAGAAATGTTTGGTTATTTATTGAGTGTATCTCGGGATTTTCCCGACCCGTTTCGGCTCCAATAAGGCAATATGGGCCTAAATTGGATTTTTAATGTTTATTTATTTATTTTCGAAATTTATTTATTTAATTAATTATTTTTCCGGAAATTCAACCGGGATGGCCGGTGACCGGAATTTCGTGCCGATTGTCGTGGTGCAGTCCGTTTATTTAATTGAGCTCTACGTTGTGTGGAATTGAATTTATTGTGGAATTTTAGGAATTGTCCTAAATTGTTTGTTATTGAATATTTGATTGGTAATGGCCAAGCATGGGTATATAGCGCCAGTACGTCGATGGGCTATATAGTAGGGAGAGCGGTGAGAGCTAACTGAGAATGTTATTGGCTGAGACCAATCAGGTACGATATTATTGGACATACGTGGTTCGGTGATTGGAAGTATCACTGGCGAAAACGGCGCCTTAAAGAACGCACGTAAATGACTTATAGACAAACGTGGTTCGGTGATTAAGGAAATATCACTGGTGAAAACGACGCCTTAAAGAACTCACGATGTTGTCTATAGCCGATGTCACCTTGGCGAAAACGGCGCCCTAGAAAGGACACGTGGTTCGGTGATCGAGGATATCACTGGTGAAAACGGCGCCTTAAAGAACGCACGGTGTCGGTGATCGGTATGTCATTGGCGAAAACGACGCCCGAGAAACATATGTGATTTGGTGAATGAGTACACCACTGGGAAATCGTGGTATGAGTGGGAATGACCTAGAGAGGGTTCGACTGACATGTAATTGACTAAGTCGATTGACCAGTGCTTGATCGAAGATCGTGAATTGTTGAATATCTGTGTTTAACCTTGAATTGCAGGTTGGAACGGAGGCCAAGGTAAGTCCTCTGACTCGTGTTGTGCTTAGGCAACCGTATGGTGTATTAGTTTACTAATCGAGTCGTAGGGGTAGGGACTCGGCGAGACGTGGTCTCATTGGTTATTGAATAACCATTTCGGGACCCCGAGGAGAAGCTAAGGAAGAGGAACCTGAAGGGGAGAAAGACTTTTGAAGAAGAAGAAGATCTAGAGAGGGATCTTGAATATAACCCAGATGTGGATTGAGATCCCATCCCTTTTGTGAACCCTGCTTTAGTGTAGATAGGTGTGAGACTGTTATGCTGTAAATAGTATTGTAAATATACTATAAGTTATGCTGTTAATGAAAGTGTGGTTGTGAATTTCAATATGAAAAATATGGCCTACTTTCCTATCCCATTGTTTTATTGTCTGGGGATTTATGACTGCTTCCGCATGTGCTTAAATAAAAGAAAGGGTCGGCGATACATAGTCCTGGGATATCGCATTTTAATAATCGACCAAGTAGAAGGATGTGTGCGCGTCCGAGGATCGGGGCGTGACACGCGGCACGTGCCGGCTAACGTCTGCGTGACGTCAGCCCGCGCATGCGCGTGGCACGTGCCGGTCGGTCCGTCCGACCCGGCCCGACCGGCCCGACCGGTCCGACTGGTCCAACCGGTCCGAGGACCCGCGCGCCCGTTGACCCGTTGACTCGTTGACCGACGACCGTTGACCGTTGACCCGAAAAAAGAAAAGAAAAGGAATTTGTTTCCTTTTTCAATTATGTCTATGTGGGTTATATGTAATCCATTATTTATTCTGCATTTGTTGCATGAATCATGGAAAATTATGTATTTTCCCTTATGTTCATTATGGATTATAAGTGATCCATTTTTAGTTTTGCATTTGTTGCAGGAACTATGATGCGTTATGCACGGATACCTGCAATCCCGAGAACGGATGAGGGAAGTGCAAGACTTAAAAGGCTAATGACAGAGTTAACTAATTATCGGTGGCATGACGGTGATTTAGTATCACATGTGGTCAAGGTCAATCAGATGATACAGGAAATCACCTAGAATGGTTATCTTATGCCGGATTTTGAGAAGGTGCCGGCTTTGATGAACACTCTCCCACCTGAATGGCAAGCAGTGTTAGATCGGCTATGGGAGGTCAACGTGGTCCCGGGTTATAGGAAGCTAGTGGAAGCTTTTGTAAGAGAAAGACTTATAGGATTGAGTTAACCAAAACTTCAACCCTGGATTGAGTGCCACATGGCGCGAGTGAATGCGCCTTGGAGGCGACATGAAAGCTCTCCAAAAGTTTTTCCATGGTTGGCAAACGTGCCTTCAAATTTCTCAGATATTTTGACTGATAGATTAGAAGGGACATTCCCTATTTATTTCTTAGATTAGTTTGAGATATTTTTTGTGCGTGAATATCTCTTTCTATGTTGATATGTTTCCTCTGTATATATTGCTTAGTGTAATGGATAGTTGTATTATGTGAAAGCATTATAATTCTATTGGATGTCAAATATTATTTGCTTTTTGTTATTGTTGACTTTCTTGTGGGTAGTTCATAGAAGTTTTTGTAACTTCATAGAATTTATTTTGCATAAGACAATTATATTAATAATAATTTTGAGTTAGGTTTTTGGAGGGTGATTGGAAACATAGTGACCTTTTGATTCTAAAACCTTACTTGAAATTATTCATTGATATGATGGGTCTATGCAAAGTGGATGCATAAATGATAGGCATTAATCATTCGTGCATATATGTCGATGTGTTGGATCGATGGTTTCAGCAATTAAGAACGTTATTGCTGATATGAGCAGCAACAATTGTGAAATATTGAATATGAAGATTCAATATGTGCTGGAAAAGTAAGAAGCACTAGAAGCTCTTGACCATATTATGGAAGATCTTGAGGATGCTATGCGCCACCTTGAGCTAGCAGAGGATCGCCTAATGGTATTTGAGCCGAAAATAGATATTTGCAATGCTGGTTCTAGCTCAGAAAGGGCTTTGTGCTCTAAGCGCAAGCGTATTGATTCGTTCAATATGTGCGAATGCAAAGGATCAAGTCCTTATTGCAAGAAATCAAGAGTCAACCAACACAAGAGAGGAAAACGTCCTCAAGTGAAGAAAATGTCAAAGGTGAGGTGTTACAATTGTGACAAGAAAGGTCACTATGCTCGCGACTGTCGTGAGCCAAAGAAGGTATACACCTCTTGTACATTTGAGAACTTTGCTTATGTGCCAAGTTCTGTATTATTGGCTGAATCCAATCCTTTGTAGACTATAGATTCAGGAGCGACAGACCATATAGCGAAGGATAGAGAATCCTTCGTGGAATTCCGACGAATACCAACTGGAACTAAGTAGATCTATGTGGGAAATAACTCCAGAGCTGAAGTTAAAGGGATTGTCACCTGCCAATTGAACATGCGTGGTGGACGCACCTTGTTCCCACATGATGTTCTATATGCTTCGGAGATTCGTCGAAATTTAGTGTCTGTTTTGATGTTGGTTAAGCTTGGTTTTAATATGAACTTCCATAATAGAGATGTAGATTTGTATTTGGATACAAACTACTATGGTTGTGGTCACTTTCTGGATGGTTTTATTGTACTAAATGTTGACTGTGGTGATGTCAATGTTTGTTATTCCCTTGTTTCACGTCTTCTACTTCATATGATAATGATGTAATTATGTGGCATACTAGACTTGGTCATATTGGCCAACAACGTATGAATAGACTAGCCAAAGAGGGCTTGTTGGGCAACATTGAAAAAGTCGATTTGCTCATATGTAAGTATTGCCTAGAAGGGAAAACGACAAGGAAACCATTTGGAAAAGGTAAAAGAGCTGAATTTCCTCTGCATTTAATCCATTCTGATGTCTGTGGTCCAATGAATGTGAGAGGAAGGCATGAGGCTGTTTATTTCATCACTTTTATAGATGATTATACTCGATTCGGATATGTCTATTTGATTTCTCATAAATTTGAAGCAATAAGTTGTTTCAAAAGGTTTATGAACCTGGTAGAAAATCAATTAGACAAGAAAATAAAAGCATTGAGATCCGATCGAGGCCGAGAATATTTATCTGATGAGTTCAGAAAATTATGTGATGAAAAAGGAATAGAAAGACAGTTGTCTATTCCATATACTCCTCAACAAAATGGTGTTGCGGAGAGAAGAAACGAACCCTACTAAAATGGTTAGATCCATGATGGCGCATGCTAACTTACCTATCACTTTTTGGAGTGATGCGTTGTTAACTCGCGCCTATATACTTAACCGGGTGCCTTCCAAATCGTTACTTCCACTCCATATGAGTTATGGACAAGTAGAAAACTGGACTTAAGTTTTTCTTAAGCCATGGGGTTGTGCTGCCTATACTCAAGAGCCCTCTCACAAGTTTGGGAAATTGGGTCCCAGAGGAAATATAAGTATTTTAATGAGATACTCCGAACACTCGAAATGGTATGTGTTCATAGGTAAGCAGGAAAGTGGGAGTATAACTGAATTTGAATCACGGGATGTCACATTCTTAGTGGATGAATTTCCTAAGAAGGGCGAAATAGGGAAGACTACTCCTATTTGAAACCTTGGATCAAGATAATGATATTAGTGGAGTTCGTCCAAGTGGGAGTAATATGAGAAGTGATGAATTGAATTCAACTCATTCTCAATTGCAACCACATGATGAGACGACGTCATCATTATCTAATCCAAGTGGGAGCATAATGGGGAATGATGTGCAAAGTGTACAAATCTCCCATACGGCGAACAAGTCGCCAAAGTATTCCCCGTCGACGTTTTGACATTGAAGGGGAAACTTTTATGATTGCTCCGCAAGATAAGGATGAGCCAAGAAATATTAATGAGGCTCTGAATTGCCCTAGTAAGGAAAAATGGATTCATGCAATGGAAGAGGAAATGGAGTCAATGAAGTCAAACCATGTTTGGAAACTGGTTGATTTTCCAAAAGGACGCAAAGCTATTGGGAACAAGTGGGTTCTCAAAATAAAGCGAAAGGCTGATGGCTCAATAGAAAGGCATAAGGCTTGCCTTGTGGCGAAGGGGTATAATCAACAGGAAGGAATTGATTATGAAGAAACATTTTCTATTGTAGTAAGATTTACCTCGATTCGCATTATTCTGGCAATAGTGACTAGTATGGATCTTGAGTTACATCAGATGGATGTAAAGACTGCTTTCCTCAATGGAGAATTAGAGGAAGGAATATATATGGAACAACCTGCTGGTTTCATAGTGAAAGTCCAAGAAGAAAAGGTATGTTGACTTTTGAGGTCGATATATGGCCTTAAGCAGTCGTCAAGACAATGATATATACGTTTTTATAATGTCATAATGGCATATGACTTTACAATGATAGATGAGGATCATTGTGTATATATCAAAAGATCCAATGATCAATTTGTGATCATATCATTATATGTTGATGATATACGATTGCCGGAAGTAATATGGAGTTTGTTATACTTGTCAAGAGTTGGTTGTCTTCCAACTTTGAGATGAAGGATATGGGTGAGGCTGCATACATTCTTGGAGTTAAGATTTCAAGAGATCGTTTGAAGAGATCGTTGTCTCTTTCGCAAGAAACATATATAAGTAAGGTTTTTGAACGATTTCGTATGTAAGATTATAAACCCATAGACACTCCTATTGCAAAAGGTGAAGGATTGAGCCATAGACTGTGTCCAAGGACTTCAAAAGAGAAGGAACAAATGAAATATGTTCCTTATGCTAGTGCTGTTGGGAGCTTGATGTATGCTATGATGTGTACAAGACCTGGCATATGTTTTGTAGTTGGAATGGTGAGTAGATACCAATCCAATCCAGGTCCAGCACAATGGAAAGCCGTTAAGAGAATACTGAGGTATCTAAAGGGGACTGCTGATTATACGCTGAGTTATCAAGGAAATGATCTGCGACTCTAAGGCTATTCTGATGTTGATTAGGGAGGAGATTTAGATGAAAGAAAATCTACATCTGGGTTTGTTTTCTTACCGAATAATGGCACCATATGTTGGAGCAGTAAGAAACAAAAGTGTATAGCCTTGTCCACGATGTAAATTGTGTCCGTGGCATTATCAGCAGCAGTATAAGAAGGTGTTTGGCTTAAGAGATTTTTTGGATCATTTAGGTGTTATTGGAAGTGCTGCAGATTAATTGTTGGCTAACTGTGATAGCCAAGCAGCAAAAGCGCACCAAAGATCCAAAATATCATGGCAAGACCAAACATATAGATACCAAGTATAATCTTGTCAAAGATATGATTGCACGAAAAGATGTGAACTTAGAGTACATACTACGCATAGAATGGTAGCAGATCCTATGACAAAGCCAATACCTAGAGATGTGTTTTGTGGCCATATGAAATCTCTAGGATTGTGTAGAGGCTGATGTATTGAATATTGTAATTTCCCTAAGTGTTCACATTTGATGAATTTGTGTTTTCATCATTAATGCCTATGAATCTTTGTTTGATCTTTATGCATCTTAATGCTAAGTGCATTACTTTAAGTTGAGAAAGTATGTCGGACAGATATAAGATTAGCCCACTCACACGGGTAATCGCCTCTATTTACTGTGTGATAAATAGAGATGAGACTGTTTTTAAGCTTATTATCTAGGTGATAATTGAGAGCTCAAGCTTAAAACACGTATGTCGCCTTAATCAAGGGTGTTAAGATGAGGACATAATACTTACTATGTCCGAAAGTAAAATAACCCACATATTTTACTTTATATGTCTATGATGCCAGATGTGAGTTCTGATGAATTTTGTTAATGAGTAGATACATGAACTCAAGTTAGACATTGGGTATGTCTGAACTATCATCTGTACGGTATTGAAAGGTGTAGACATACGCTCCATGGGAAAGGAGTTAATACCGTAATACGTATTTCATACTACGTATGCATGAGTCGACCAATAAGAGTGAAAAAAGTTTGATCTCAACTTTTATGTCGTGTGAGACTCTTGAGGAAAAGAGATCCTCAAATTTTTTAGTCCCCTCATGACTCTTACTTATTCTCAAGATTTTTATTTAGTGTTTGCTATCTTAGGATGTTGCCAATGGTCATGAGTTTGATTCGATCTAATGGGACATTTCTAGAAAAGCAAGCTGAACTGAAATTGAGAGTTTGAAGGAAAGAGGAAGATCGAATTTGGAGAATCACATTGTAGTTTTGTATTCACCGGTTAACCAATTATGACTGTCTTTGGGATAATCATAATTGTGAATACAATATATATATATATCATTGTTTGAAAGAGATCAAGAGAGATATAAATGTGATCGATCGATCTATGGTACCGTATACTAAATCTACTCAGTGTGATGCCCATTATGAGCTGCTATATATTCCTAACGATGTATGGCAACGAGCTCTCAAAGTATGCTAGCCGCACGGATTATTCACCGGTATGAATGTTGTAGAGAGGTAAAGAGAATCCTGTTCGGCCCATCATGTGCGAGTGGGAGATGATGGTTTTATGTGATGGGCTTAAGGCCCGTCCGCCCATGTTGGGCCTGAAAGCCCGGCCCATGAGATTAGGGCCCATGGATGAAGAGGTACGTTTCTATTTTTGAGGGAACGTATATAAGGGAGGAAAGAGAGAGAGGATGCACCTTATGGCGCATAACGTACGTACGTTCCTCTCCCTCTCTCCCTCCAAAAAGAAAACAGTAAGCAAAAGGCGAATCTGTCTTCCCTTCAAGGCCAATCGACGTCATCGGATCAAACATGATCGGTTTTCTCTTCCTCTTATCGGCATTGGTGTTTAATCTGTGGCTAACAAGGTACGCTCGATTCCGTGGTGTGCTTTAGGATCGGTGATACATGTATTTCCCGGGCTTATCTTCCGCATTCGTTTTAGGGGTTCGATTTTGTGTCGAATCCGGTTTTTGGGAATCCGTTAATCCCAACAAAACGAACTTGCTGTGTGGCATTGGTCAAATAAATATTGGAAAGCTCATTCTTAACTTAAGAGGACTTTAGTGAAATAGTAAATGGACTGTTACTCGAGAATGGCTTCTTCAACTTAACTTTCGGCTACAATTGGTGAATTCATTCGGAAGATGCGGGCATTTGATGGCGCCGATGATATGTTGATGTGTGGCGGGGACAGCTGTCGGGTATGCTGGTCGGTACGGGGGAGGAGAGGATGGGTTGGATTTGCCTTCGCAACAGAGTGACCAAGTTCTGCAACCTAGTGTCGGTTTCCGTTGTGTTCCCGTATTTGGCCTTCTTCTGCTACTTGGCTCTTAACATCCCACCTGCCAACTAGCTCTCGTCTCGTCCCCTTGAGTGACTTCATAGTGTTTCGATGCAGTCCCAGGTTTTCTGTGTCATGTCGTATGCGGGGAAGAGGGATATTGACTCTTGGTTTCTTCTGCTGATCTTTTTTCGTCTTCCACCAGGGATCGCACTTAGTATGTATGATCGGGATAGCGGACCCAAGGCTATGGAGCCTTCTTTAGAGATGTATACATATTTTCTCACTTTGAGATGGAGGGAACATTAAGTCTATTGTCCTATATGCGATCATTCTTCTGAACGGGTAAGTATTATCTCTTGTATACTCACACCAGATAATTAACCGCTTCAGTTATCGCACTTGCAATCCAAAGATGGTTTATATTGTCCAAAATTCACTGAAAATTTGCTTCCAGAAACGTTGCTAGCAAATCGTCATGGGTCCATGTGTAATTCATCTGCAAATGGATAATTGATCTAATCAATCATAGACATATAGATCGTGCTGTGTCGTTCACAGAACGGACATGGAAACTATTTTTTCACAGGGTGGTTGACAGGATAAAAGCTTATCGTAAAATGATTCGCGATTACCCTTTTCTCGGCCACAGTCACGGGTTCTCTTTTCTCTAAGCATGCACGCCTCTTTTTAACAGAACTAAAGTCTCGTTGCTTTGACAATTATTTCTGCGCTAGTGCTATTCAATTGGAGAAATGAAGTCTAATTCAGTGTTGATGCACGCCCTCAAATCACAACCCTGAACTCCTACTTCAAGCATTTCTCTTTCTCTTTCCATTTAGAAGCTATTTAACACATCTCTTGCAAACTTTAATTCAAACACTTCCGTTAAAAATTCAGCTGCACTTGTGTAGCCACACGTGAAAATATCTCTGTGCTTTCCAGAAATGAAAATTTCAGAAGGGGATGAGAGTTACAACTGAAAAGCAATGCATTCGTCTTCTTTTGGTGATATTCTTATTGATTGATGATCATATTATTGGTCCATGACATGTAATTCAACTGGTCCCCATCGAAAAGTGCAAGATGCAAGCCAAGTGAACAAAGTCAATCAGCATACAGAAATAAGAACCCTTCTTAGTGGCAGAGTCATTGACTTTTGCCCCGGAGGGCATCTGTTACTAGTTGTCTCCATTGCGTTTGGATCATGTAGGTACACCAAAAAAGGAAAGAAAGAATTTGAAGGACAAGCGGAATGAGAGACCGTGTGCCTGGAATTCTCTCGCTAAAAGAAGACAGTTCAAAAGAGAATTCAACTCTAATCAAGAATCCAATTTTGAAACAAGAACCTTTTGTATTGGATATTGTGCTGCTTTTGATGGATAAAGGTCAGAAACATTCCATGTGGAGGTATGGTGAAGGTCAGGAACAGATACCAATAAATCCAGTCCCGAGGATAAGAGTTGTGGGTATAGAGAATTAAATTATCTCTGAATTCAAGCTAAAAGCTGCATGGCTAGCTTTGCTTTTTGGACCAAAGCATTACCCTTATTCCGGAAAATGTCAATTTTATATTTCATCCGCTCACATCTAGCGAAGGCACATTCATCCGGTTCTTGCTAAGAAATGAAGGACCTCATCATTTACTCGTCTTATCAATCTGCATCAAAAAGGACCTCATTTAATCCTCTTAATCAGGATAATATGACAAAATCATCTGATAAAGTTCGGTGCCAAGCAGGGTTTTGGTCCATGAAATGCAATGCAATCCAGTTATGACTGAAATGCAACTAAAGCCCGGGAATATTGACTTCAACCCAAGTTGCCGCGAGCACAATTTAATAAATTGAAGTTGATGAATACCTGATTAAGAGTCATCCATCGATATCTTCTCATAAATTTTTGACGGGCTCTTTTGTGCAATTCAGCGTACATTACACGCTTGTAAGCCCTCTGCAAGGAGCTTAATTATACCAATGAGAGTGATAACTATTGTTACACGCTTTCCCAAAAGAGTAGGACAAATTAAAAAGAGAAAATTTGTATGAGGCAAACTGATTGGGAAAAGTACCAAAAAAGTCTTAAATCTTTTATATTAGTACCAATTTAGTTATAAACTTTTTAATCGGACCAATTTAGTCATAAACCTTTTCACATTGGTATCAGCTAATTTAAGTTGGAAATTGGTAACGTGGCAGGCCGGCAATCTTATGTGGTGCCCCATGGATAAATTTTATAATTTTTTTTTTATATTTTTTTCAATTTTCTTAAATTATTATTTTTTCTTTCTTTCTTTCTTTTTCCTTTCTCCTTACTCCTTGGCCAACGAGGTTACCGGCCGACCATCGTTGGCCATAGGCTGGTCGGGCGAGGGTCCCCGCACCCTCATCGGCCACTGGTGAGGGTCACCGTGCCCTCGTCGGCCATAGGAGAGGTTGTAGCGGCCCTCGCTGGCCAAGGGCGAGGGCCTCCGCCCCCTCGTCAACGACAGGTGAGGGTGCGAAGGCCCACACTTGTGGCAGGTAAGAGTCGCGGCGCCTTCGGCGAGGCTGTTGTGGCCCTCGCTTGGATCTGGGCGAGGGTCGCTGAACCCTCGTTTGCCACGAGCGAGGGCCGCCATGCCCTCGCCTGTGGCCGATGAGGGCGTAGAGGCCCTCACCTAAATTTGGGCGGGGGTTGACACCCTCGCTTGTGGCCGGCGAAGGCGCGGCGGCCCTTACTAGTGGCTGGCGAGGGTGTGGGGGCCCTCGCGCCGACTAGCCTATGGTCGGCGATGGTCGAACGGTGACCTTGCTGGCCAAGGGGTAAGGAGAAAGGAAAAAGAAAAAAAAAAAGAGAAAAAAGGAAAAAAATAATTTAAAAATTTAAAAATATAAAAAATTATAAAATTTGTCCACATGGCACCACATAAGATCACTAGTGGCCACGTCAGCAATTTACAACTTAAATTAGCCGAATGAACCAAATTAGTACCAATGTGAAAATGTTTAGGACTAAATTGGTTAAATTTAAAAGTTTAGGATTGAATTGGTACTAATGCAAAATGTTTATGACTTTTTTTGTACTTTTCTCCAAACTGACTCAAGGAGGTACTACAAAAATTGACATTCCGAACACCCCACTAATAAAAGTTTGAATTGGCTTCGATCTGATCTCATATTCGCTTCCATTCCCTATAAGTAGAGATATAAAACTTGAGTCACTTAAGCACTTTGTTTATTTCTTAGCCCCTGATTACACCAAATAATTCATATAGTGTTCAATCCTCGCAATTTTTCATGAAATAATTTCTCAATTTCACAAATGAATTTACAAATTTTAACGCAAGATTTATTGGCTTGAACACTAAAATATCCTCTTGGATTGCTTCAAAATGTAATTTACAAAGAAACCGTCTAATAGATTCTCTTCAAGAAGAAGACACTTCTTATATATAGACAAGAATTGATTTCAAAACAAGAAGCCCCTTTTCAGGAAACTAGTCAAGTTACGAAACCACTTAAACTGAAACCTACTCAATTAAAAAGTTTCTTTTTCAAGCTCAAATTCATGATATATTTTAACTGACATTACTATAGCAATGTTTTGCTTACTCTAACAGTCAATTCTTAGTATCACCAAATTATTATTGATTAATATAATAATCTCTGGACAATTTTTCTCCAGCACCATTAAATTATTTCTCATTTTCGACACTTAAAACCTAATTTCAAGATATCCACAAATTTGAAATCATAAGATCTACTAAAACATAAGTCTAATTCCTCAAATTTTTATTAGCATTCATTAGTCCTCCAAGATTCCCTTCATTTAGTTACATAGTGTGACATCTTGAATTTCAGGTTCTAATTTCAATTGGATAAGTTGGGCTTTTCATCGATGCTACTATAGTGCTTTTCTCTGAGATGACCACTCACGAGATAACTAGAATATTTGGAGAAGCCATTAAAGAATTTTAATGCAATAGACTTAAGAATTCGACCAGGAATCGGCTATTCGACCGTGCTCATCTTTAGAGGCCATTATGGCACAGTTAAAAATCGATTCAAGATTACAAATAGGTCGGTTCGACTGAGATGTGTGGCTAAACGTGGGTGACTCCACTAAATTGGAAAATTCTCGTTGACCGGCACAAGACTGATTTTTCTATTGTTTTGGTATCCCATGTTCGTATTTGAATCTTTGAGATTTTCACAACAATCGAGAGTCGCCAATGTGTCGAGTGGGTTCATTGTGGCTCGAAAAAAATCGACCATGTGTCATTTGTAGTAAAAAATTTCTAAAAGCTACCCGGTAGGTTAGGTCACGCTAAAATCGCGTTAGATTGAAATTAACCACGAATTTGAACCCAATTTTAAAAATTGGAAGTTCTGTTATGTCACGATTTATTTTAGGAACATTGACTCATCTTTCGAGGAATTTTCGGAGAGTTTGAGATTTTTTACGGAAAATCAATTTGGACGTTTCGGAAAACGAACAGAAATTCGGATTGGCCGAATTGAAGAGATTTTCGACTTTCAAACAGTGCTACTTGGCGAAAGAGCTACTTGGCGAAAGGGACTTGTAGAAATTATGTGAGCTTTTTCTACATCAAAATTGGACATTAAATTTGGGAATTTGTTGAAGAGATTGAAGACCAAAATGTGAAATTCGGAGCTATGGAAGGGGGCAGCAATTTTGGCTTCATTTTCTTTCTTCCTTTCACGGCCTGCTCGTCCACCACGTTTTGTCCCCCACAAGTCAACCATCATCAAACAAAGCTCCATTGTTGACCGCCTGCACCGTTTGGAGACTCGAGCAACCCCTGCCGCTGCCACGTTCGAAGTTGCTGTCCGTTCGTCCATCCCTCCGTCAACGTTCGTGGCCCGCTCGGATTTGGTCCAGCTCGCGTCTTCATCCAGCAGCCGCAACGCTCCTCTCGAAGCCACGAAATCAGCCGTGCGAAGCCGAACCGAGCAGCAATTTTCTCAGCTCGAGCAGCGAGCTTGCGGGCCAATTTTCAGGCCCAATCCATGCCCCGTTGGCGTCACCGTTTTAGGGACTTGTCGTTCCTCATCGCATCCCCGTCTTTTTGATCTGAGAGGATCGTTAATCGGGTGAGTTTAACTCACTAATTCTCGCTTAGTAAATTAATGACGTTTAAGGGTTAATTACTTTAGACTAAGCTTGGTTTAGTGGATAATTAGAACAGTTTAGTAAATTAATTAATTATCGATACATGTTAGGTGATTAGAGTAGTGTAGTTAAAGCCTAGACAAGCTCTAGAATTTATCTAGAGTAATTCGGAAATTTTCCGGGCTCGTTTCGGCTTCTAATTATGCTTTTTCTAAGTTACATTTATTGCATTTATTTATTAATTTCCGTAATTATTTATTTATTTATTTATTTTCCGGAAATTAGACCAAGATAATCGATGACTGTAATTTTATGTTGATTTCTGTGGTGTAATCTATTTATTTAATTGAACTTTAATTTGTGCTGATTGTACATGATTGGTGTTTTTAGAATTTATTCTTAAATTCATTTAATTTCAGTAATTGATTGGAAAATAACCGAGCATCGATTTACAATGCCAAAAATATTTTGGTGGATTATATAAAATGGTGGGATTTATGGAAATGAAATTATTATATTTTGACTAAGGTCGACCGTGTACTCACGCACGAATATTTTATCAGGAAGGATAAAAATGGTGATTTGATTAAATGATGATTTTCGGCATACTATGAAAATATGATCGGCAGCTTCACATATGCTTATTTTCGGCATACTATGAAAGTATGGCTGGCAGCTTCCGGTGAGCATATATATTATTTTCGACATACTATGAAAGTATGGCCGACAGTTTCTGGTGAGTATATATATTATTTTCGGAATACTATGAAAGTATGTCTAGCAGCTTCTAACGGGCATATATAATATTTTATATCAGTAATTGAGACAGCTTTTGGCGAGCATATATATAGTATATTATCTCAGTATTTGAGGCAGCTTCTAGCGAGCTATACTATCTATTATCCGCTTAAAGCAAGCAGTCTTGAGTTTGATCGGACTTATAGATAGTATCGATTGAGATGATCGGGGAATGGTTAGATGACATGTAATTAATTGAGTCGATTGATCGATGATTCGATCTCGTTGTATGAATTGATGGTGAAGTGATTGGTTGTGATATGAACTATACTGACTTGCAGGAAGGAACAGAGGTAAAGGTAAGACCTCTGACTCGTGTTTGTGCTTAGGTAGCCTTAGGACGTATTTTCTTCCTAGTCGGGTCTTAGGGGGTTGAACTTACTGAGATATTGTCTCACTGGTTATTGTATAATTATTTTTGGGTCCCTAGTTGACATCGGTGAAGGACCCGAGGCCCGAAGTTTAGAAGGGAAGCTCAAAGAATCAGCGTTCTTGTCTGACTAGTTAGTCATTGGACAATTCTATTTTGGTGAAAGTCGATTCCTTTTTGTAGGCTTCTGTGTATAAACCTGTGTGTTTATAAAAATGTCTTTTGTGAAAAATTGGTCCTACTTTTTCTATTCCATTGTTTTATTGTCTGGGGATTATTTATATGTTTTCGCATGCGTACTAAAATGAATGGGTCGGCGATGCATCCTGAGACGTTGCTATTAATCGACCAAGGAGAGATGGGCATGTGCTCGGAGGATCGAGGCGTGACACATAGTTTAAGATATATGATATCATTTGCTCTAAAATTTGTTTAAATAAACTCTTACGCAATCTTCTAAAAAACCTCTCGTGCAATCTATATAAAAAAAAATCTTATAACTATTTTCATGTCGCTATTAACTCCTCAAATAAAGGTCATCAATAACATCGTTTTTAAAATTAACCTGAATTATTTACTATTAATGCACCTTAGACTCAGTATAAGATTTATATACCAAAAAAAAAAGAACAGAGAAAGATTCTAGGTACTTCCAATAGTAACAGTAAGAAATATACTCGCTCACATTCCTTACTGTTCCTTAAGATCAACGAGGCAAGAAATTACTACTGTGCATAAAATTCAAAGAAGAATATTAGAGGTGAACCAGTTCTTAGCGAACTTGCTGTGTGGTATTGGTCAAATAGAAATTGGAAAGCTCATTCTTAAGAGGCTTAAGTGAATAAATTATGGACTGCTACTCGAGAATGGCTTCTTCAACTTAACTTGCGGCCACAACTGGTGAATTCATTTGGAAGATGCGTGCAGTTGACGGGGCTGATGATATGTGGATGTGTGGTAGGGACAGCTATAGGGTATGCTGGTCGGTACAGGGGAGGAGAGGATGGGTTGGATTTGCCTTCGCAACAGAGTGACCAAGTTCTGCAACCTAGTGTTGGTTTCCATTGTGTTCCCGCATTTGGCCTTCTTCTGCTACTTGCTCTTACTATCCCACCCGCCAACAAGCTCTCGTCTCGTCCCCTTGAGTGACTTCATAGAGTTTCGATGCAGTCCCAGGTTTTCTGTGTCCTGTCGTATGCATGGAAGAGACATATTGACTCTTGGTTTCTTCTGCTGATCTTTTTTCGTCTTCCGCCAGGGATCGCACTTAGTATGCCTTCTTTAGAGTTGTATACATATTGTCCTATATGTGATCATTCTTCTGAACGGGTAAGTATTGTCTCTTGTATACTCACACCAGATAATTAACTGGCTCAATTATCGCACTTGCAATACAAAGAAGGTTTATATTGTCCAAAATTCACTGAAAAATTGCTTCCAGAAACGTTGCTAGCAAATCGTCATGTGTTCATGTGTAATTCATCTGCAATGGATAATTGATCTGGTTAATCTTAGGCATATAGATCGTACAGTGCTATTAACAGAACAGACATGGAAACTATTTTTTTACTGGGTGGTCGACAGGATAAAAGCTTATCGTAAAATGATTCCCAATTACCCCACAGGTTCTCTTTTCTCTAAGCATACACGCCTCTTTTGCAGCTACCATAACGGAATGCTTTGACAATTATTTCTGCGCAAGTGCTATCAATTAGAGAAATGAAGTCTAATTCAGCGTTGATGCACGCCCTCAAATCACAACTCTGAACTCCTACTTTAAGCATTTCTCTTTCCCTTTCTAATAGAAGCTATTTAACGAGAAAATATTCAGTGGTTAGTGCGCGTCAGGTCATCCGCTGACCTGATGCGCACAAACCAATGTAATACCGGCACGTGTCCCCGAGCGGGACCCGCTGGAAAAGGAAGGCGCTGATTTTTGGTCGGCTCGGCTCGGCTCCACCGCGAAGAAAGGACGGTCATCTTATTCCTCCTGCTCAAAATTTTTTCTCTCTTCACTCGAATTTGCTGGGTTTTTCTCTCTCCTCTCTCGCCTCTCTCACTCTTCCCTCCCTCTCTCTTTCTCTCTCCGACGAACAGGACGCGACCCTCTCTGTGCCCTCCCTCTTTCCGACCGGCGAACCACCGCTAGCAACCGACAAACTACCGCACCGGACCGGCGAGAGGACCGCGACCTCCCCCTCTCTCTCTCTGCCCTCCCTCTTTTCGACCGGCGAACCACCGCACGGGACCGGCGAGAGGACCGCGAGCAATCGACGAACCACTGCACGGGACTGGCAAGAGGACCGCGACCTCCCTCTCTCTCTGCCCTCCCTCTTTCCTACCGGCGAACCACCGCGAGCAAATCAGACCTAGGTTTTTTTTTTTTTTGGGGGGGGTTTTTTTTTTTTTTTTTAAAGGCTGAGGGGGTGGGCTTCTTTGTTTGTGCTGGCCAAACGACGGAGAAGGCGATCATCGAAAGGAGAAGCACCGGAAGAGGAGACTCGATGAGGACGAGGAAGTCATCTACAAAATCGAAGTTCCGGCGAACAGGTGATTGCAAAGTTGATTCGGCATTCGGTTAGATGTTGTGTGTTTCGGATGGGTTTGGAGCTGTTTTGCGAGTCGTGGGTGAATTTTGGTTCGGGGTTTAAGATGCTAGTGTCCGACTTCGGATGGGTTAAAGTCTTTCGCGGACCATGTTGCTCGTAATGGCTATCGAGATGCTGTGTGGTTCGATCTTTTCTTTGATGTTATGATGTTGCTGAAGGTTTTTTTTTGTTATCTTTTCGGTCGATCAATGTGAAGGACTAATTGCATGTAATTAGAGACTTCATAAACACATTACCACCTGAAAAAGGCTCAGCTTTTGAGTAGTCCATGTGATGTAGCATTTATAGTGTGCGTCGAGGCTTTTCTTACTTATGTGTTAATAGTTTCTTTTAATTGTCTCGAAAGATTGGTACAAGTTAGGACATCTTTTCACCACTTTGTGAAGAATTCTAGTTGTATGGGGAAGCGGGTTGATATTCTGACCCTTGGGATTCCCGGTTCATGATAATGGTCCTAAAAGGGGTTGATCTTGAATTTAGTTTATGTTCAACATTTTGTCATGCTAGATGGGGCAATCCCCAAATTTTATAGGTATTATCGTCGGCAAGAAACATAACAAGCCTTTTTAGATTTGGTCAGGCGGGTTGCGATATTGACTCCTTAATGCTGTTGGCTTTATTTTGAATCATGTCATTTAGAAACTTCATTATTTAGTTATAAGTCAAGTTTTTCAAAGAGATGATGGGTTTATCATCATTTTAGTCTGTATTGGTAATTAATGATTATTCTTCTTGATAAATTCCATGTAGTGTAGAAATGACTATACTATTATAATAATAAGGTATCCTCTAGGAAATGCACAGATACGACTTGCTTTGCCTCGAAGGGCTTGCTCAGGCCCTACGTGTATTCAATAAGCGGAGGAGACACCTCAATACAGTCTTCGTAACATCAGCGGGGATCAATGCTTAAGATGCATGTAAAACCAGAGGTACTGATATGTGAGGATTGATCTGTCTAGATTGATCTATGCTGGAATCATTTATTACTTGAGTGACCATTTATGTGTTGCAGACCTCACAAATCCGTCCATACGTTGTTTCTGCTGTCTTAAGAGGGATAACATTTGATGAAGCCAGTTATAACAGCTTCATTGATCTTCAAGACAAGCTCCATCGAACATTTGCCGGTATTAATTTTTGGATCTTTAACATGCAGCATAATACCTGTTTTCCTTCTCTATTTCAAGATTTCAGGTTTGAGAGGGAGTGGCGGGAGGACAACACATTTTTGGGAAGCTTTTACTGTGTTCATTTGAACCTTAAATGTAAAGAAGAGCGACCGTGATCTTACATTGAGATGCAACTTCCTATATGGCTTGTCCAGAGCAATGGTTTTAAAAAATTTCCAGCATGCAGCCAATTGTCTTTGCAAGCGTGCATTGTAGTGTGATACAATAATGTTACTTTATAAATTAAAGATGTGAGGGAAGCATTATTTATTTTTATTTTTTTTTTAAAATAAGTCATGGCTTCACTTTGCTTATGCTCTATGTGCTCAGTAGGGGCCATATATATTATTACCCTTAGGAGGGCTTTAAATTGTGAGAAATGCCTGGATGTGAAGAGAGGACTCCGCTGAGTTGTTTTGAATAATTTGGTGAAGTGGTGATGATAGATATGTTGCTTGAACTAGTTTTCATTCTCGAGATCTATATTCAATTTGATATTTTATTTGCATGTAATAGATGCCCAGCCCCTCAATCCCTCCACTTAGTACATCAGATGCTTGTGCTTGCTAGATCCTCAAAATGTTCTGCTTGGATTGACATGCTCGGATTCTCTCGATATTTTAGGCAAAGAACACTAGTTGCAATTGGGACTCATGACTTGGATACGCTAGAAGGCCCCTTCAGCTATGAGGTGTGTGTTTGAACTAATCGCCTAAACTAGAATCTAAAATGAAGAATTCTGCACATGTCCTACTATCCTCGCTTGAAGCTAAGGCCCAGCTAGAACTTAAATGGAAGATTTTCAGATTGCTGGCATAATGGATCTTGTCATGATAGAGTGTTATCCGGGCTGGAAGCTTGTGCTCACCTATTCTTTCCTTTTTTTCTCTCTATATATTTAAATGCCTGAAGGATTCCCTCTTGAAGCTTCTTTGTACCCCACACCTTGCCTCAAAGATCTATTACATGTTTTCGAGGAGTTGCAGCTAGCTAGACAAGCTTTGACCAGTTCAAGTTTTGTCATCCTCTCGAGCTTGTCCCAGGATGGTATTACTATATATATCCGAGATACTCTATTTTGATCCCAAAAATTCATAGTACTATGTTTCCCTATCAGGAGTGCTCATCTACTAGATAAAGCATAGACGAAAACAGACATGACAAGGAATTGCACATTTGGTTTAGCTTAATATGTATGAGTCATATATTTGCTACAGCTAAATGTTTCTTCTTAATATGTCAAGTTATATATCTGCTACGGCTAAATGTTTCTTAGAGCAAAGTATGATAAAATGTTACGAGAAGTGCAGCGTATCACCGACTCATGTTCCTTTTCCTTTGGTCTCGGGCTTTGCCGCCTTCCAAAGATAAGTTTCGTCCCCTTGAAGCGGTAGTTTCATAATAAAGATTGTATTTTTCTGTTCATGCATGTGCCATGAGTCGATCTCGTAGTGAAGATCTATGTATTTGTAAGGATTTTGTTAACTTCTCTAGGGGCAATTCTTAAGTAGTTGATTAAGAAATTTTTATGGTTTTCAATTGGATGCACAGATTGTTCTTGTGGTGTTTGTAATTTTTCTTTGGAAAGTGAATCATATTAAATAAGTATGCTTAACAAGTGCCCTTTTGTTAACAAGTGCTCTAAGGAGACTTACTAAGTAACTAAAAAGGAAATTTTGTAGTTTCCAATGCATTAGCGTGTTATTTCTAATTACTATTTTGCAAAGTGAATTATTCCAAATTAAGTATGCTTAACATGTCAATGCCACTTTTGAGTTCATGAGATTGCTTTCATTTATATATTTGTTTTGTTTTCTCTACCAACCGTGATTGATGTGTTGGCTGATCGCGCCTTAGTTTCGTTACGATATTAGGTGAAGAACTTGGCTGATGAACTAATGGAGTTTTATAAGGTGGGTCCTCAATAGCTGCTCCTTTTAATGGTCTTTTTATAACTGTCATATTTGTTTTGTTACATATATCTTATGCTTGGAACTTGCTTATTCAGTGTGCTAGTTGATATCTTCCTGTAAATGAAGAATTATGTAATAGTTCCTCATTTTTGCCATGTTGTTTTACCTGTTTCGCTACTTTGTTGCAGTCAGATTTGAAATTGAAGAAGTTCTTGCACATAATAGAGAACTTGCCTGTGTTCCCCTGTTATCTATGATTCAAAGAGGTATCTTGGTTTCTTCATACACTCTTCTTTGTAATGTGAGTTCCATGTATAAATATGAAGTGTGTATATTGATGTCAAGGAAAATAATAAATAACCACTTAAATGTAATGACATGTTGACTTAGTTTTGATTCAACCATTGCCACTTAAGTCATTAATATTGCAACCTTGAGTTATTTGGGGTTGATCGATGCATTAGGTTCAATTTGCAAAGAGAAAATAATCTAGGCCTTCAAGCATCTTCGCACATTAAGCCACTAAGTGCTAGGTCTCGTTTATGAGTTGAAGTGAGATCAATTGTTCTGTTTAGGTGTCACTAGTGTTCTCAAAAGCACTAGAGTTGTCTGGGCAGGCACCTAATGTGGCGACTTCAAAAGCACCTCAAGTAAGGCTGGTCATTCTCTGAGGCATTCCCTCAAGGAAAAAGATGAAATTAGGTCATGTTCTTTGACCCTTTTTGTTCCTTTCTCTAGACAAAACTGAGAAAGGAGGTATATTATTTTAGTAAAAGGGCGAAGTTTTTAGAAAAGCAGCTGTCGACTCTACATTAGCACAGTTGGAGACTTCCAGAGCCTAGTCTTATGCCTATAACATTACTTTTAAGAGAGCCAGGGAAAAAGGTGAAAATGTGTAGTCTTCTATACATCTTTGCTTTTCTTTGAACATTGTCTTTCCTATGTACACCTTTACACTGAACTTAGCAGTCCATTCTTATTTCATCTCCCTCTCCACCGGTTGCTAGGTACCATATCGGGAAAAAGAACTTTTGCATGCGGTGTCACAAAATTTGATATGGGAAAGCAAGTGCCTAATGTCAATAAGAAAGATATAATGTAGTACAAAAATTAATTTTTTCCGGAATATCATTTCATGACTTAAGATCTACCTTGCTAATACAATCTTTGGGTTCATTTAAAGAAAAGGTTAAAAAATTTCTTGTTAAAGGATTCATCCCAAACTTTTAATGTAACATGTCCCTTATTTTAGGCTAGGGCCTTGCTTGACAACAAGTGGATGATATTTTCTTTTCGACGTCCCGAATAATTAGAAATGATACAGATTGATTGCTTCATAAATTCTTGATTAGCTGTGGACTAATGTTTATTGGTAATGTATTAATTAGGCAACAACCAATTATGGTTGACCATTAAGCTGTTTATCCCGTTTGAACAGGGGTCAGCTTTTTAAAAGATTGGTTTCGAATTTTTTTGCACATGGGGTTCTAATCTAGCTCATTCAGGTCCAATGATATTTGGTTACTCCAGTTGCGGATAGATTACACTTTGTTGCCATTGGCTTCACAATTTTTGTTCCCATTGAATATGCTCAATGTGAACAAATTGTAGTGACTATTTAGCTGTCATAGCCAAACAAAGGTGTGGGGAAAGTGATGCTTCATCCACTTTTTGGGTGTCTTGCAATCAACAATTTGACAGATATTTGTGATGTATAGTCGATTGATTAGCGAGCATCTACATTGACTGAAATGATACAGTTGATTAAGCTTCTTATCACTGAAAAGGCTAATTTTTTACTCCATGCAGAACTGTGCTGTCTCTGCCGCCAATTATCAATGGTGCACATCCGGCAAAAGCTTTAAAGACAAAAAATGTTCTCATTGAATGTACTGCAACGGACTTAACAAAGGCTAAGATAGTTCTAAATACAATGGTGAGCATACTCAATTGTTTGTCCTTTTCTCTACACCCATCCTTCTATATAGAGGACTAATGCAGGCAAGTGTTTCCCTTTAGGTGACAATCTTCTCAGCATACTGTGGAAGAAGTACGAAGTTGAACCAGTTGAAGTGATATACTCTAATGGGGAGTCATTCGTTTATTCTGATTTGTCCCTATACAATATGGAAGTGTCCTTATCTTATGTAAACGATTCAATTGGAGTTGCCTTGAAAGCTGAAGAGGTATTGTGAATATTCATTTCAAGCTGGAGTTTAAATGTTCGCATTAGGTGGATGTGAGCTTATATTAGAGTTGGTTGGTTATATTATTCTCTCATCAGTTGAGTTAAATTTTTTGTTCGCCATTTGCTATTGTGCTATTTTGTTGCTACAATGATATCTAACAATGACCTTGTTTTATTTATTGGGTGGCCATCTCTCTCGCTCGCTCTGTCTCTATCTCTCACCTGAATGGTGTGCGGTGGTCGCCTTTGTATCTCTCACGGGTGCGTGTGAGATGGAGAATCAATTACAACGGTCTTAAGTGACCATTGCGACGGAGACGACCGCCACCATGGGGGTCATTAGGGTGTTGGTGTCGCCCGCCATCGAGGAGGACATCACTGTTGTCCTAGAGTTTCGGGGGCGCTCATTAGGTCTAGGTTTTCTTTTTGTTTGTTTGATTTCTTTTCTAATCCTAGTATTTTATATTGTAATTTTTCAGTAATTTATATTAGAAAGCATCCGTAGTACGTACGATTATATATGAAATGAGTCGTCGGATAAGTGATTTGATATAAAGAAGTTCGAGGATTGTAATTTTCAATCCCTCATTTTGTTCCATCTAACTCCATGCTGCCCTCGGTCAAACACAGCTTGATCCTATTTTAGAACAGAGAGATCTCAATCTGAGATTGCCGACTCTATTTTGTTTAGATAGAGATAAGGGTAAAAAATGGACTCTCGATGATAACAACGTAAGAAGAGAAAACAAAAGAGAAGACCTATTTGATTTTCTTTAGATATTCACTGAAGAAAAAGAAAGAAAAATTGAAGGGAATCGGTCACTTTGTATTCGATTTGAACAGAGAAAAGGAAAAACAGTTCTGGTCTAGGACAAAGAAAGAGGAAAAACTCAAATGATTTTATGTCCCCTCGGCAGTCCTTCCTATCCAACGGGAGACCAAACCATTGCTGAACTTAGAGGCGTGCCACCATCGCCGCCACGGACAGTGGTAGGTGGCAACCGCTAGTAGAGAGGGCTGAAATGCGGCAACATATCACTCTTAAGAGGTTTCGGATTTCCCTTTCTTGCGTTTTTCCGCTTAAAGGACACACAAGAAGGCGCTGAACCAAATTATGAACCCACTTAGGCAAAGCAACTGCTATAATCATACAGGCTAATCATGGGTGTGGTTCTGGGGGGATTTACATAAAAAGCTCAGATCTACTCAAAATCGGCAATTTTCTCTTGTTTATGATCTGTATGTACTACTTCAAAACAGGGAGGGAGGTGGATTTCCGCTACACTGCATTGACTCAGAGTCTAATGCACAGTGCAGTACCGAACAAGATCCATAGAAGAGCTGTATATCAGATCGTGACCATGCAACCTGTTTTTTACGGGTTCATCATGAACAATCACATAAAATTTCCTCCATCTAGGACATGCCCAAGCAATCTTCAAAGTAATCTGAAAAGAAGGGTGGTTTTTGCTTGTCTTCCCCGATACCCTGAGTAAACACCAAATATGAAATGGATAGCTATATGTACATTCCAAAGATTGATCCAAGCAATTATAACTATTTACATATTCCTCTCCCGAAACCCCCCGGCGAAGAGAGGGAAGCAATGAGTTTGAACATGCTGTACACTTGATAAGAATAGACAACTTTACAGTGGCAAGAATTGCAGCTAAGAACTTCCATAGGCGTATCGGGACAATTGACCAAGCTGTACAGCACTAATATGGTGATGACCACTCCAGCTTCTGATACATGTCTGCGAGTGCGTTATAAAGGATGGCAGCAACTGGCGGCCTCGGCAACGAACCAAGTAGTATGTCCAATGCATTTATAGACTGGCTGCCATAAAATCGGCAATTTTCTCTTGTCCACATTGTCATGACACTGCCTTGAAGGGAGCAACCAACAAAAGCACCTGCCAATTATTTTATGAAAAAGTTGAGAACAATTAACGACCTTCAGAAAGCGAAACGAGCCCCACAGACTGCTGGCAATGAAATGATAGGAAAATGAGAAATACAAATTCTAGACCTCTCCAACTTTTTACCATGAGCGTCTCAATTTAAGTAGGATCTATGACGAATCAAGCTCAGTGTTCTCTCAAATGATTGCTTATTCAAAAATATCCTTGCAGAAGCTTTCTCAACTAATGTCTCTCCCTTTTCCCCTTTCTTTGGCACTAAGAAAAGGGCAACAAGCAAGCTTCTCAAGAAATGCTCTTTGTAGAAACTTTTTCAACCAATGATCTAATGAAAACAGCTTCACATAGCTTGAAATGGTAAAGAGTATCATCATTTTATTGAATATATAAATAGCATTTGTGCAAGAGCATTTTAAGTAATCGGAGAATAGTCTTTTACATGACTGCCTAAGGACAGATACCCATGCCATACAAGCTAGACTACATAGCTCACCTCAGCAACAAAGACAAATGAGGAAGAAAGAAAGTGAGAGAACAAGATCCTTTGCAAAATGAGCAATTTTTCTACGTCCCGAGACTGTTATTGCATCCACTTAGGACTTAATAAAAATAGAGAAATTACTATCACATTAAAACGGTTAATATCATAGGATACTATCCATGTTTTTTTGCATAGCAATGTATACATACCCCAAAAATCAGTCCAGAGGACAACTCCACAGGTTTAAAAGGAAAAATAGCTATATAGATGAGTACCTTTACTTTGCAGCTGTACGTATAACAAGCAAAGCACACCACCATCCCCCACTCGTACATCGGCTTCACAGCCCTTCCAATGGCACAAACTGCTGCACTCAAACCAGCCCCAACTGAAAAATGAGCAGTACCATCAAATGTCTTCACGGCCTCGGTTGATCTCAACACTATAACGAAGTCTGTCAATTCTCCTCCAGCCTGCAATCACCCTTGGATTGGTTACTATTGACTGGAATAAGGATATCTCTACATAAAAATATAACACAAAATCAAACATTTCTTGCAGGGGATAATCTTTTCATTTATGTATTTGATTTTTACTATTATTGTTGTTATCATTTCGGGAGGAAGGGGAATCGACTAAAGATTTCTTTAGTTGATTTTTATGTTTTATGCAAGACTTCTTTGCTTGAGCTTAAGCCACACAAGCAGAAGCTATTAATGCGATAGACATGTTAACGAAAGGGAACGATTATAAGTAACACAAGGGCAATCTCGGCTCGGGGACTTCTCCCACTTCCACAAAAAAGCAAAACACAAATTCAGAAAGGGAACAGAGATGCGAAAGGAACTTGAAAACTCAATGGCAACATGGTAATCAAACAAAAAGTCCAAATCTCATCCCGAGAAATACTGTTCTTAGATAGAGTTCCGAAAGGAGAAATAAATGGCACATTCCATGAAATAGAAGGATGACAGACCCGACATTTACAAAGGAAAATTCTCACAGAGACCATGGAAATGAAGCGGACAATACGTCAAGCATTCCGGATGGAGTAAAAAATCAAATTGGTGTTTATTATCTAAACAATCATTTTGAGCACGTTGATTCACGTGGTTAATCTGCAGACTGCATGAAAGCCAAAAACACTTGTTGGTTCTGACGCTTGGCCCTTAAGGTTGATGAAATCAAAATCCAGGTATACGATAAAACAAGCCTACCCGTGCTCCCCACCCTATTCCACATGAAGAAATTGCAGAAGGTGGAGACCATGAGCTGTCTCCCCTACGAGCAACCACAAGGCCTGTTCCAATATTGTAGGTTACCATCATACCAACTTTCACAACAGTAATTATCGCATACATGACTGTCTCGACCTGCTGATTTACACCACCAGATGACCACAAAATACACAAAGTAGTTTATGTAAATTCTCAACTTCCCTGGTCAGCGATGCTCCTAAATCAATTGCATTTCAAGAGCTCTTTCAAGCTGCTAGATGCCCACTGTTTTCTGTCACTTCCATACTGTGGAATATTTTCGTGATACAAAACAAGCTTTGAAGAGTAAGTTCAGCAACCATGGTCGCAGTAGATGCATATTTGGATGAGTGTGGCACTAATGATGATGCCTCAGCTGTGCATACACCTGCCATATATCAATGACTAGTTTCTTAAGAACTTGAAGCATTTCTGAGGAGAAGTCTAAAACAGGACAAACCAAGCAATCAGAATGGTTTGTAAGGAAATAATGAGAGCAGTACACAAGGGACACGTATGACATACTGTCAAGCAAGAGATGACCCCTCTTGCATCTAACCTGCACTCCGCTTGGATTTGTGCTTCGATTTCTTGTCTCGTTTCTTACTACTGCAAAGCATCAATCTCATAGGTTTCACATGCCAATTGTTATCAAGAATAAAAGAAATCAGAGGACAGGGGTTTGAAGGAATTACTCATCATGTGAACTAAGGCCCCAACAAGACCTCAGCTTCCTGTTGATGTGTTTCATATCTTTCTCATAAGGGAATTTATATGTCCTAACCCGTATTCGGATCGGCGACATGAAGAACAAATTAGAAACTTTTTATCAATACCTAGAACTTGGTTCACATGACTTGCATTTTCAAGTAGAATTGAGATCGCAAGACTAGTTATGCTTTTATATTTTGAGATAAATGCGAGAAAACTTGAGGATTTACCGAGGAATCTATCGCATTCAGATGCTGAATGAACTCTGTGCTGCTGTGAATGGAATTTTGGCGTATGAGCATGTTCTCTAGGTATCTGAAAAGAAGCATAAATTTCAATTGACCTAATCATCATTACAACTAAGGTACCAAGAGAATCAGAACAACTGGCTGCCCCAATGTAGAGATGTCTATGGCAAGTAATTCTTATTGTTGGTTTCATAAAAAAAAAAATTGAGTTGCTTTTAACCTTTCATAGTCCAGAACTCTATGCACCTCATTAGCATGACGCAAAGCCGCCAATGCCAGTGCACCCGAAAAACATAAAAAGCCTTTAAGAATATAACATGGGAGTTCAGCTACACCATCAAACTAAGGAGAAATTCTAAAGGATTTATTCAGTGAGGTAGAGACCAAGATCTTGGAAGCGCTCAAGAGTTATAATTTCCAAACACATCCACTATTACCGGTATTGCAGCCAACATTTCTAAAGGTTACAAAATTGCTCCTGCACCATATTTCTCTGTTGCCCAGATACCCATTTAACACGTTGAAGCATCTGACATGAGTTCAACTCCTTTTTATTCGAACAAATCTATACTCCTCATATAGAGTATATAAACCTAATGGGAAATTATCCAAAAATTGAAAGCAAGTTGCCGGGCCTAAAAATTTGCTCATGAACCAAGTAAAAGTAGAACTGTAAGAAAAGGAAAATGCAAGAAGTACCTGTCCAGGAGGAAAGAGAAGTGGTGCATCAGTAACCATAATTTTGTCTACCTCCTCTTTTGCAGTTTCCTAGAAATGATCAAGAACCATAATGCAGAAAATTAGTGTGACATAAGGATATGAGCAGTCTATTTCCAAAAGTACACATTTGCAGCAGTAATATAAATAAGAAGAAGAATATAAACAGGAACATATAAAACGAAACAATTGACTTAATATACTGTTTAACGAAGATTCTATAACGCTTGGGTCAGAGGCTCTCACATACATAAGGCAGAAGCCATGTAATAACACTATTTGAAGTTCATCAAAAGCATGCAAATTTCTGAGCACAAACATCCCCCAGCAGTATGGCGAAATGCCGGATGTCGGCTCAACCCACCCGCTTATTGTAGCCTTTAAGCTTAATTTCCTTCCAAGGGTCATGCTTCTCTAATGTCAAGCAACTAAGTTGATGCACATGGGGTGGTTTTGTGTTTACTTCCCACATGTTATACTTACAACTAAGGTTCTCACTCGGTTAGATCATTGAGAAGCGAATAAGTTTATTGAGGTAGATATACGGTTCCATAAAGTGCTAAAGACGGCCTAGTGCATACACAAATATAACAGGGCAACAATTTGGCATTTCTCAATTGCATGTTCATCTACAAACGAGATACGCTCAATTTAACAACGGTTTAAGGCGATGACCCGCTAAGCATATGAGGTGGTTGTTGTCATAAGGAACTGGCATCGCTTTCTCCCTTGAGTTAAGTTCCTCGATAGGTAAAACTCCGCTACAATTGAGAGGAGATCCTTCATCTCAGCCCCACTAGCTGCGATCAAGACTCTACCATCGGAGTTAATGGTTATTTTTGAATTTCGGACCAAATCTCCCATGAAATCTGAGAGAGCGCTCTGAGTGGAAAATTGAAAGTTAGGGTAGACGAGAGAAGGAATGATGGGCAGGCGATGCATGTCAGTTTCCACTGAGTGAAGACCCGTTAAATCAGATACTAGAGACATATCTAGTCCAGCCTTTTCAGCACAACTCAATCCAGACATGCTAAACTCAAAGACTTCTCTTTGCATGGTGGATTGTTCGGCAATTCCGGTGCCTAGGGGCCCGTAGTTGAGTGGACATCTGCAATCATAATAAATAAACCATTACTTGACCATCCCCTCTCACGACAAGTAACCCGTTTAACTGCAAAGAGCACTGCAACACATGCCCTACAAAAGCTATATTGTTTTCTTTAGAAGCAGATCTTGGTTTCAGTGATCTCTTAAACCTATATAGATGGTTCAGCACTTTAGCCAGTTCTACCAACCTCAATAGTAATCCCCCATTTGTTGTTGAAATTCAGTTTCCATGAATTTTCTGACCATACAAATGCAAGTGCCATGAATAAATTGCTAGTTTTAGTTTCCATTAAGCGTATGATTCTACAAATTCGTGTGGCCTAATATAATTGCTTATACCATCAAGCACTTGCAAAAGGATACAAATTCATATTCTTAAGTAGTTTTGTGGTAAGATGATTTAAAACTGTAAGGGTGATAAATAATAATGGCCCCAAAAAATTTCATTATCTCTGCGGCATGAAGGGTGAGATTTTCATCAAATGAAATCAATGACTTGAAGCTTGTAATTAACAAATTTACATGAGAAATAAATTATACCCAGAAGGAACACGAGCACTTTATTTCAAGGTCTCTCCTTTTGGACAAGCTGACATATAACGTGAATTGATTTAAAAAAAATAAAAACTAAAAGAGAGAGAGAGATCTTCAACTGAGTATTACGTGCATACCTTGCAAATCTAGAATCACGGGATCTTTCTCCACAGAATCAATCTGCACACACCACTTTGCTGCTAACAGAACATATAGGGGTTCCACTGCCTCCTTGAATTGATTAGGACTGAGGGTCATGGATCCCAATCTTATAATGTCTTGTCTTGTCCTAGCAGCAGGCAAAATTGGCTGAAGATCCTGCACTTTCCATAATTAGATTTCCCGAATGCAGGATGCAAAATAACAAGGAACCGACACTTGACCAACATTAGCCATTTCTATAATCTAACATAGAACAAAAGAAAATCCCTAGCAAACATCACTGCACATAGATCTAAACCACCTAAACAATTGAGGAGGTCAGAATCAACAAAGACAAAGCTTCGCAACGTGCAAGCACCAATGAAAAGCAAAATTTAATTGCAACTTCGCAGCACTCTTTAAACCCGAAATCACCAAGCTTGGAGCATGAAGCCACGGAGGTCAAGATGGAGTTGTAAAATTTCAATCTTTTAGACAAAGAGTGGTGAAAAAACAAAAAACTCGTGATCAAGAGATCTTACATAGATGAATCTCCTAGAGAACCAGAGTTCCGCAACACATCAGAGGCCCAGTCAACGACGTGCACAGTGTAGCATCGAAACTCACAAAAGCCGCAGCTAACGACGAGCTACAGAGCCAAAACACCACACGACCCAATCAAAGACTGAACGCCAAGCAGCAAGCATGGAGCTGCCACGACAACAGAACAAAATCGACAACACCGCACAAGAATCAACCGACGGAAGCTATCCAAAGCGCTTCAGCAATCCCTAGGCACGAAACCCGGTTCGTTCCGATTCGAATCCGACGGACGGAATCGAGAGGAACCGAGAGAAATCGAGACTCACCGACGACTCGCTCGCGCCCTTGCTCCGACCAAGAACGAGGCTCGGCGGATAACCGAGCGAAGCCATCAAGCGAGCTCCGCCATCATCGATCAAGAACGAGGCGAGGAGGGAAGCGCTTAGGGTGAGTGAGAGGGGCTCGAGACGAGAGAGGGGGGGTGCTTGGGGTGAGTGAGAGGACTCGGGACGAGAGGAGAGGAGTGCTTGAGGAAGAGAGAGGCGAAGCGGGAAGAAATAGCGCGCGCTCCGTTGAAAAGAAGAGAGAGAAAATGCAGCAGGCCTCTCCTTCTTCGCCGCGCCGTCGACCCCCGCCCAAGTCCGCCGAGATCTCCTCCGCCTCCGCCTCCGCCGGAGGAGGTGGGATGCGCGGAGAAGGAAACAGAGGAAGGCTCTGAGCGTTCTCGGTTCTTTTACGAGGAGAGAGAAGAGAACCGGCCTATTCAAGTGAGGAGAGAGAGAGAAATTTTGAGCGGGAGAAATACGCTGACCGTCCTTTCTTTTCTGCAGGTGGAGCCGAGCCGAGCCAGCCGAATACCAGCCCTTTTCTCATTTTCCGGGGGGTCCCGCTCGGGACAGTGTCGGTGCTCTGAGTGGTATGTGCGCGCCACGTCAGCGGATGACGTGGCGCGCACGAACCACTGAATATTTTCTCCTATTTAACACATCTCTTGCAAACATCAATTCAAACACTTCTGTTAAAAGTTCAGCTGTACTTGTGTAGCTACACGTGAAAATCTCTGTGCTTTCCAGAAATGAAAATTTTGGAAGGGAATGAGAGCTACAACTGTAAAAAGCAATGCGTTCGTCTTCTTTTGGTGGTATTTTTATCGATTGATGATGATATTATTGGTCCATGACATGTAATTCAAGATGTAACCCAAGTGAACAAAGTCTATCAGCACACAGAAATAAGAACCCTTCTTAGTGGCAGAGTCATTGACCTTTGCCCTGGAGGGCATCTTTTACTAGTTGTTGTCTCCATTGCATTTGGATCACGTAGGTATACCTAAAAAGGAAAGAAAGAATTTGAAGGATAAGCGGAATGAGAGACCGTGCGCCTGGAATTCTCTCGCTAGCAGAAGATAGCTTAAAATAGAATCTAACTCTAATCAAGAATCCAATTTTGAAATAAGAACCTTTTGTATTAGATATTGTGCTGCTGTTGATGGAGAAAGGTCAGAAACATTCCATGTGGAGGAATGGTGAAGGTCAGGAACAGATACCCATAAATCCAGTCCTGAGGATAAGAGTTGTGGGTATAGAGAATCAAATGATCTCCGAATTCAAGCTAAAAGCTGCATGCCTAGCTTTGCTTTTTGGACCAAAGTAGTAGCCTTTTTCTGGAAAATGTCAATTATTTTTCATCCGCCCATATCTAGCGTAGGCACATTCATGCGGTTCTTGCTAAGAAATGAAGGTCTTCATTTAATCATCTTATTCAAACTCTGCATCATAAAGGACCTCATTTTATCCTCTTATTCAGGATAATATGGCAAAAATTAATCTGATATAGTTCATTGCCAAGCAGGGTTTTGGTCCATGAAATGCAATGCACTCCAGAATTGCCGGAGGCGTACTTATCACTGAAATGAAACTAAAGCCCAGCAATATTGACTTCAACCCAAGTTGCCGCAAGCAAAATGTAATAAATTGCTGATAAATACCTGATTGGAAGCCACACATTGATATCTTCTCCTAAATTTTCAACAGGCTCTTTTTCGCAGTTCAGTATATATTACTCACCGCCTCCGCATATAAAATGATGATTTTTTTAGTATGGGGAGCTTAATTATACATATGAGAGTGATAACTATTGTTACATGATTTTAGCAAAAAAAAAAAAAAAAGGGACAAATTTAAAAGAGAAGATTTGTGTGAGGCAAATTGACTAAAGGAGTTCCTACAATTATTGACATTCGAAATACCCCACTAATAAAGTCTGAGTTGGCTTTGATCTGATCTCATATTCTCTTCCATTCCCTATAAATAGAGATGCAAATGCAAACAAAAAATTGAAGCATTGGACTTGAGTAGGAGAAGAAGAAGAGAGGCTCACATGTAGATAAGAGTCTCATTTGGTAGCCAAGGATGATTTGCCTGCTCCGAACTTGCTCTATTCGAGCTGAACTAAGTGTTCGAGTAGTTCGTCCCGGTATCAGGCAGTCTCCTTGGCTAGTCAGAAAGTCTCTAATCTTTCATGTCAGGCTTCTTCTTCCTTTTGAAGGCAACTACTCCTTGAAGATACAAATTTGTCTATTCTTTTTCTTCATCACATCACACTCCGAGAGGCATCGGAATGTTTTTATTTTTGAGGAAGAGAGGCCTTACGTGACATGATGAGTCTGGTTGGTTGGCCAAGGATGACTTGCCTGCTTCGTGCAAGAGGCTTCAATTATGAACGCCATTGTCATTGATCATCTTGGCTTATTTGACGTGCTCTTCATATTTATGTTAGGTCTTCTATTCTTCTTTGAAATGCCTTACGTGACATGATGAGTCTGGTTGGTTGGCCAAGGATGACTTGCCTGCTTCGTGTAGGAGGCTTCAATTATGAACGCCATTGTCATTGATCATCTTGGCTTATTTGATGTGCTCTTCATATTTATGTTAGGTCTTCTATTCTTCTTTGAAATGCCTGTGATATCTTGAATTTTCGACCCTGTTTCGATTAAATGAACTAGGCTTTTCATCGATGCATCTATGGTCCTTTTACTTTGAGCTGATCATTCACGAGATAATTAATCTATCATGTGAAGCCGTTAAGGGATATAAACACGACAGACTTGAGAATTTGATCAGAAATTGACTGCTCGACCGTGATAATTGGCAAGGGTCATTATGGCACCGTTATAATCGATTAGTGATCGGAGATAGGTCGATTCAATAGAAGCATATAATTAAATTGTGGGTGATTTCACATGATTGCAAAATTCGCGTCGAACGGCACTAAACCGATTTTTCTGTCGATTCAGTACTCGGTACCCGTAATTGAAATCTTGATATTTTTACGACAACCAAGAGTCAACGATGAGTCAAAGATGCACAAACATGGATTGAAAATTATTGACCACGGGTCGAACGCAATAAAATCCTTTAAAGCTACCTGGTAGATTAGGTCACGCTAAAATCGCGTCCGGTTGATTTTAACGACGAAATTGAACTTGGTTTCGGGAATCAAAAGTTCAAGCGTGTCACGATTTATTTTTAGGATCTCATCTCATCTTTTGAGAAATTTTCGTTGAGCCCGGAGTTTTGGTGGAAAAATCAAAATCGGCAAATTAAAATGGTGGAAATTCGGATGGGCAAAATTGAGGGACATTTTGGCTACCAAAGTGGATTAGTTGTGAAGGAAATTGTGGGAATTGGTATGGGAAACCTCCTCCGCAATTTTGGCCATCAAATTGAAGTTGTTTGGTGGGAAATTGAAGAAGAAAATCAGCAAATTCGTAGGGTTGCTGAAGAGAGGCTTTTTGGCCTTCAATTTGGCTTGTTGGTGAAGTTTTGGGAGGGAAAATTGCTTGCAGATGATACTTGGACTTTGGGGGCTTGTTAATCATCACTTTGATATTTGAAAGCCATGGGATTGGCTTAAACCTTGACCTTCTCTCCCTTTTGTCCCCCTTCTCTCTCCATTCTTCATGCTCTCCTCCCTCTTGTGCGACAACCCCCCTGACTGAAACAGCTTCTTCTTCTTCTTGCTTCTTCCTCAAATCTTTATTTTCCTCCATTGTTGAAGCTGCAGGCCAAGCTAGAACCAACCAACCACCGCCACCGTCATGCCACCCGTCTTTGAGCCGCCTGCCTGCCTCTAGTCTCGCCAATCCCCATCGTTGCTGCCTGCACGTCCGCTTGTGCCCAGCGACCGTCGACCAACCTTGCCGCCCGCCTGAGCTAGTCGCTAGTCCGCCTGGCTCCGCCGTTGCTGCCTCCACCCATCCCCGAGCCGTCCGCCACCCTAGCTAGCCTGCTCGTCCTCTAGCAGCCCTTCGGTTAAGTCGCCTTAGAACTGAAAGCTAGCTCAAGCTGTGAGCTTGCTAGGCCGTTTTCAGCATCTTTTGGGCCTCCCTTGGAGCCGTCGTAGACTTGGAAACTCATCACCGTCGTGCCGCCGTCGCCGTGAACCCGTTTGCTCGTTAATCCGGTGAGTTAGCATTCTAATATTTGATTATGGAGCTAATTACACTTAGGGGGATTAGCTTAGTATTAATTAGGATTAATGGGTGATTTAGTTAGTGTAACAATTAGTTAGTTAGTTTAGTTAGTTGAACTAAATAGTTAGAATGGTTAGTTAGGTGATTTAGTTAGCTTAATTAGTTTATGTAGCAAGCCTAATTATATTAAATTAGTTGGTTCAATTAGATTAGCCCGGTTAGGTTATTTAATTTAATTAAGTGGTTTAATTTAAATAATTTGCAATTTATTTAATTAAATGTAATTTATTTAATTAATTTTTAATTAGCGTAAATTATACCGGGATAGCCGGTTATCAGAATTTTACGCTGATCATCATAGTTGTGTTGATTTGTGAAATTGAGTGCTAAATTATGCAATTGGGTGCTTGGTGATTATTTTTAATTATTTTTGCAAAAAAAATGATTTTATGGTATTTTATTAGAAAAATACCGAGTGTCGATTTTTGACGCCAAAAATGTTTTAGGTACTATATAAAATCATGAAATTTTGAAATGGGAGAATATCACGCTTTATGGTTCGATTTGACTGTGTGACCACGCACAATTATTTTATCGTGTATCTTTAATATGAAGAAAATTGGCTAAGTCCATTATTTGAAATGGGAATATTTGAGTGCAAAACACGATATTCTTGGCCGAACATGGATAGTGGAGGTTGGGCCGATGTTCCTTCGGGAATGTCGTCTAGATGTAGATGTTGCCGTGCCCGACGAAGCGGGAAGCCGCTCGGTTATGCCGGATGACCGCCGACTAATGAGTTGGCCGTGGCCGTTGGGTCGTAATTAATTGGAACACGCTTGAGTGATTGAGATAGTCGCGCTTGATTATGGGACGAAATTGTGTGGCACGGAACGGGACGTGTCATAACGATTTGGCCTTATAATCGTGACCCCTATGATTGATTGATTTATGAAAATGAAGTGTTCCAATTATTGAATGCATTTACTGTATGCATATGTTATATGAGCTGTAATAATGTGCAGCGAGGTGCTAAGATAAGGTAAGTCCTATATGGTGAATGTTTAGAATGCCTCTAGGTGAATTCTCGTCCTAATCAGGGTTTAGGGTGTAGACTCACTAAGACCTTGTCTTACCCCGTCGTGGTTTAAAATTTTACAGGTCCTTAGATGGAGGTGCGACACATTCGTTTTGGGTGGCCTCGAGAGGTGGAGACCGAGCGTACCATTCTCCCTATCCACGGGACTCCCTGGACCCTTTAGCTCATCGTTACCACCATTTGGGTCGATGAGGGCCTACCTCAGTTGGTACCTCATCGATTCAAAGCGTGGTTCCATCACGGGCCTAATGGGGTTCGAGAGGGCCCTTTGGACGGTTTTGATGGACTTGCCGTCAATATCGAGTATGAGGTGGTACTCGACCTCGTTCATGATGCCGATATTTTGGCTAATATCGAGGCGAACCAGGGGCCTGAGGTTGAAGAGCCCAGAGTAGAGGTAGCTGATCATCTGGACATCGACATCCCTGACGATGTCGTAGTGGACCCGGATCCCAAGTAGGTAGGGATCGGGGTAGGATTGGCTTAGTAGCTTCTTTTTGGGTCTAGACCTTTTGTATATAACTCTCTAGGGTTGACCTGGTTTGTTTATAAAAATATGTTTTGTGTTAATTGGTTGTCCTACTTTTCTATTCCATGTTGATTGTTGTTTGGAGTTTATTAGTTTGCTTCTGCATATGCATAAATTGATTGGGTCGACATGTCCTAGGAACGTTGCATTCTTTCGACCATTGAGGGATGTTTGCGCACTTGAGGTTCGGGGCGTGATAGTGCCTATCTTCCTTGGGCCACAAGTGCACTGGAAATCAACATAAGGTTTGTGAAAGTTGCGAATGGCGGCTTATATTAACATAAAAAGCTGAAAAGGAAAGGAAAATGAAAATTGATTTTTGCGATTTTGCTATGGAAAGGAACATTCCAATTGTGCAGGTTTGATTATCGAAACCATTTTGAGATGGACATTTTGAAAAGAAAATGACATATTTGTAAATAGGGACTGAATGATGATTAATGTAAAAGTGCAAATTGATCTCCACCGAAGGCAAAACTCGTACATATATGTGGTACGTAAGTGATCATTAGGTGAAATGTGAGGTGTATGCTTTTGGTATTTTTTTTTTCGAAAATTAGTAAAAAGAAAAAAAGTGGCAAAATGCTTGTGAGTGTATGTGTGTGCTCAAGAATTTGTATCTTCATTGATCCTAATCTCATCGCTCTACTCTCTTGATGAAATGGTGCTTGAATTCATTGTCATAGTTCACAGGATCATACTAGTGATCCATGCCTAATTGATCGTATATGTGATTGGTAAAATCCACGTGAATAGGATATGCTGCTAGTGTAAACAGGAAATTTTCTATGAGACATTGGTTGATAACTTTCGTGGAAACGCATTCGTAGTGAATTTGGAACTCTAAAAGAAAAACATTTGGGTAATGACAATGTTGCCATGTCCATGCATGGAATAGATGCTAAATTTGCTTTAAGGGCATGTGTTGACACTAAAATTATGATTAACTTTTTGATTATCGACAAATGGCAAGTTTACTCAGTGAGAGCAAAGTTTGTTATCATCAATGAACAAAAGCAGTCAATGATTTAAAGAAAATCGATAACTCGCCAGTAAGTCAATAGCTTAAAAATAAAAAATTGATAACTCGATAATAAAGTCATTGACAGCCAACATCACAGAAGTTATAGGCCGAGGTCCTTCACCAGTAAACAAGTGTCATTGACAACAAACTATTGTAGATTTTGCCAAGTGTTGGAGCTTGAAAAAGAGAAGGAAAAAAAGGACGGATCGATGCAAGCACATGATAGCCTGTTGGTTATCCCTATGATCTTGGAACGGGTAACTCCTTGTGAATAACGACTATTTGATTATAAAGGATTGTGCGTAGGATCATGATTGCTTATCAATAACAGTAAATAGTACAAGAGATTTATTTGTAGGTTCAAAATTCAAAACCATTTGTAAATACCTTGCTGCTGCTGGTTGGACATAGGTTCCTACATGGTAATCTTTATAAATGTTCGCTCAACCAATGACAAAATGCCTGATATTGCAATATATTCTCATCTTTAAGCTTTGCACATTTACCTTTCCAGTACTTTTAAAATTTTTTGTACCAGGGACTTTCTTGCAATCTTTAATTCTAGTACTTGCATTTTTCAATTCCTTTACTTTTTCAGCTATTCATTTTCCCATCCAAATCAACAAAAATAGTTTTTTTTACTCTTAAAAACCTGGAATTTCTTACAAATTATTAGATTTTCACTTTTCGGTGAAACCTCACATTTTAGAGTGAGGTAATAGACCAATTAGGAGCGACGTTGGTTATACACATATTTAGAAATATTCAAGTTAAGTTCAAATCAAAATAATCTAAATATAATACACAACTGCACTTCAAGCTTAAAGGATTTTGCAATTTAGATCATATACTTCATTCCCTTTTTAAGCATTGGACAAGTAATGATATCCAATTTAAACAACTTTTTAACATCATCTTTGTCACGCCCCGAACCCCGAGCGTGCACACATCCCTCGCCGATCGACTAAAATTTGCGACGTTCCTTGGATGTATCACCGACTCTTTTTATTTTATGCACATGTGGAAGTGAATTAAACAATCCCCGGACAACAACAAACCTTTGATAGAAAAGCAGGACAACTCAATTTCATAAAAACACACTTTATATACAATCCAAGTCAGTCCTACAAGTCTGCACTCTAAGGTCTGCCTAAAAGAACTACCGGACAACCTCTACTTCGGATTCCTTTGACTATAGCTTGAGATCCTCCACGACTCCCTTCGGTATCTCCAGACTAAGGACCTGAAAAATTGTAAACCACGACGGGGTGAGAATAAATCTCAGTGAGTCAACACTCTATGTCACACCCCGATCCTTGAGCGTGTGCCTATCCCTCGGTGGTCGATGAAATTTGCGACGTCCTAGGACGCGTCGCTGATTCATTCATTTTATTGCATATGCAGAAGCAAATTAAAAACCCCTGACAGCAAACAACATGGGATAGGAAAGCAAGACGATCACATCAAACCAAACACCTTTATATACAAGTTGAGTTTATATACAAAGGTCTACAAAAGATCTATGTATAGAAGTCTAGATCAAAAAGGGGTTATGGAGACTCTAAACTCCAGGCTCTCCAGTCCTCGGCTCCGGGTCCTCCACGGCACCATCAGGAGGGTCAACTGCACCCTCACCAAAAGTAGCATTGACAACCACCGCGGGGATCTCAAAACCTTGGAGGGGACCCACTCTGTACCCATTGAGTCCATGGTGGAACCACGCCCTAAATTGATGAGGTCCTCTCAAGTAGGCTCTCATCAACCCAAACGGTGGTCACAATCAACTTATAAACCCAATGACTACCAGGGATCCTGACATCTATCCCTTTCTTAGTAATAGCTCATGGCTATCCAAAACATTTCGGAGGAACTACCATCTAAGGACCTCAAAATATTGAGCCCACGACGGGGTGTGACAATGTCTCAGCAAGTTCATCCTCTAAACTCCGACTAGGAAGGAAATACGCTTAGGGCGTCTTAACCACACAGCCACATAATCACAGAGACTTACCTTGTCTTTGATCCTTTTTACATGTTAGTACAGTTCATATCATAGACATAACCGTATTCATGCTCAAACAATTGGAACGCCAACACTTTCATCTCAAACAGCCACAGGGGTCCCGATTATAGGGCCAAATCGTTATGACAAGTCCCATTCTGTGCCACACAATTTTGTCCCATAATCCGGCGCATCAATTTCACTCAACATGCGTTCCAATTGTTAATTACAGCCATACATGGGCACGACTTACTCGAAGTTCGGTGGTTTTCTGGCATAGCCAGGCATCGTCTCGCCCCATCGAGAATGGCAACGTCACTACATTGATGGCATTCCATAAAGGAGCATCGGCCCAGCCTCTACTGCAACCGGCATTCATTGGTAGAGCATCCCATATAGGGACAACGTCCATCTCAACAGCTCGGAACGGGTTCTCATAACCATTCATGCACCCATCCAATTCTCGGCCAAGACATTGTGCTTTGCACTCAAATGTCTCAATAAAAATAACGTACTTGGCCCATTTTCTTCGTATTAAAAACACATGGTAGAATAGTCGTGTGTGGGTACACGGTCAATTCGAACCAGAAAGATTGATACCCTTCCTTTTAAAATCACACTATTTGATATAGTCTCTAAAACCATTTTCGGTGTCAAAACCCGACACCCGGTAATTTCTAAATAATTACCAAAATTTCCAAATTTTGGAATAAATACTCAAATTTACAAGCCCCACTCAATTTGCACAATTTAACACTCAATTGCAGAAACTAAACACACCATTGCAATCAGTACGAAATTCCAGTCACTAGCTATCTCGGTATAATTTCCGGAAAATATTAAATAATTAAATAAATACCAAAATTAATTAAATATTTCAAATTAAATACCATAAATAGCAACTTAGGTTGGAAATGCTAATCTTCGTGACTTGGTTCTGATTTCTCTATTTTTTAAGAATACCGCTTTTCCTACCCATAAATAGAACATGCTGAGCCAAATCTTCTTCATGTAAAACCTGCTTGATTTAGATCGGGAAAATTGTACGGTTTTATGAAACCGCATGCTATGGCTCGAATCCGTATTCAATCCTATTTCCGATAGGAGGAGTTGAGAATTGAATCCAATTTTTTCCATTATTTTCGTATCCGTAATAGTGCGAAACGAAGAATAGATCTGCTTCTCTTTGTTCCTACGAACCGAATTGTTCCATTCTTACTAAAAAAAGAATAGAACAAATATTAATCCTTTCTCTGAGATAATCCCCTGAAAAGGGGAGGTCCATAGCATATTTTTTTTCCAATGCAATAAAGTTACATAGTGTCTATTTTTCGTTGATAAAGGGGTATTTACATGGGTTTGCCTTGGTATCGTGTTCATACCGTCGTATTAAATGATCCCGGCCGTTTGCTTTCTGTCCATATAATGCATACAGCTTTGGTTGCTGGTTGGGCCGGTTCGATGGCTCTATATGAATTAGCAGTTTTTGATCCCTCTGATCCCGTTCTTGATCCAATGTGGAGACAAGGTATGTTCGTTATACCCTTCATGACTCGTTTAGGAATAACCAATTCATGGGGCGGCTGGAGTATTATTGGCTGAATCCCGTGAAACCATTTCATAGAAGTTCATTGATATTGTCAGTGTCAACAAACAATTCGAAATGCCTCGACTTTTTTAGAACAGGTTCGAGTCAAATAGCAATGATTCGAAGCACTTCTTTTTTTTATTACATTATTTCGGAAACCCAAGGACTCAATCGTATGGATATGTAAAATACAGGATTTCCAATCCTAGCAGGAAAGGGAGGGAAACGGATACTCAATTTCAAGTGAGTAAACAAAATTCCATACTCGATCTCATGGATACATATAGAATTCTGTGGAAAGCCGTATTCGATGAAAGTCGTATGTACGGCTTGGAGGGAGATCTTTCTTTCATATCTTTCGAGATCCACCCTACAATATGGGGTCAAAAAGCCAAAATAGTTAATTCATCAATCATTATAGACGGGATTAACAAAAACATAGAGTAAGGGAGGTAGAAAAAGAGATCAATTAATCATTTGTAATGTCTACCTATCCCTTAATTTCGAATCAAGTGATTCATTAGATAATTCTTGAGTAGACTAATATGAAAATAATAAAATAGTAAGAAATTCGAATCCATATAGAACAAAATTTGAAAATCATTTATCTTTTCTTTTGATCTTTTTTTTTAATCGTATCGAATCTATACCTATCCAGATAAATAGTGCGACTACTTTAATCCCTAATCTATCCGTTTTAACTACCTAACATGCACAAACGGATAATTAAATCACTAATCCATTCTAACTAACCACCTAAACCCTAATTAGCCTAAACTAATCATCCCTTAAGCATTATTAACTCCATAAGCAGAGTTTAGCAAGTAAAATCACTAGTTTAGCGATCTGATGAGTTCACGGTGACGGCGGCGCAAAGACGGGTGATAAACAAGCCTGCAGTGACACCAAGCGGGGTCCAGACAGGCCTGGAAAAGCCTCACTTAGGTTTAGCCCGAAGCTGAAGCTTCGATTCTGCTTTAGGCCGAAGGAGGGTTGCTTGGGGCTTGAATGGCCAAGGTGGGATGGTGGACGGTAGCAATGGTCTAGGCGGGGCTATGGCAGGACTTCCGGCGGCTTGGACAGTGATGGTGGCCCGGTCGACGGCTTGGACGACGGATGCACGATGCGGGACGGCCAGGAATGCGCGATTAGGGACGGGACGAGCGGATGACGAGCATGACTCGCGAGCGGCGAGTGAGCTATGGCGACTGTCGACAAGCAAGGGGGGAGTGTTGGTTGGCTTTCTCTAGTTCTCTAAGCTCTTAAGACAACAAGAATGGAGAAAGCAAGGCCGAGGAAGAAGAAGAAGGGCTGCTGGTCAAGGGGGGCCCATTTGGCTTAAAAGTCTTCACTCATATCTCAAACACTCATCACACTTGGCCCACCTCCTTGGCTGTCATCCATGGCCTCTTGGCTGCCCTCAAGCTTCCTTAATACACTTCCCAAATGGTCCAAAAGTGTTCTACACCCTTGGCCTACGAATTTGGACAATTTCCATCAAATTTGGAGTTCAATTCCTCTCCAATCGGACCTAAATTGGAGGCCATAAATCCAACAAAGGTACCTACACTCAAATTCACTTTTTTTCTCATCAACCGAACAAACTTGACAGCCAATGGTGTGCTAAAAAATGGTCCTCTAATTTTCATAGTCCAAAACGGCCCTACTTTGAATTTTCGCCAAAAGTCCCGGTTCACAGAAAAATCTTCGTAAGATGAGTCAACACTCCTAAAATGAATCGTGACATGACAAAACTTTCAATTTCTGAAATCGGATTCAATTTCATGGTTAATTTCAATCTGGCGCGATTTTAGCGTGACCTAACCTACCGGGTAGCTTTTAGGAATTTTTAATGCAATTGACTCGTGGTCGATTATTTTCGAGCCACATTATACATCTTCGACAAATTGACAACTCTCGATTGTCGTGAAAATCTCGAGGTTTGAAATATGGGTGCAGGGTACAGAAATGACAGAAAAATCGGTCTAGTATCGTTTGACGAGAATTTTGCAATTAGGTGGAATCACCCACACACTAATCACATACCTCTATCGAATTGACCTATCTCCGGTCTCTGATCAATTTTGACGGTGCCGTAATGACTCTTGTAGATTAACACGGTCGAGCAGTTGATTCCTGGTCGAATTTTTGAGTCTATTGCATTTAGATTCCTTAACGGCTTCACCTGATAAACTTGTTATCTCGTTAGTGGCCAACTTAGAGAAAAGAACTATAGGCGCGTCGACGAAAAGTCCAATTTATTCAATTGAAAACAGAACCTGAAAATCAATATGTCATAACTCTTCCACTTTTATAAAAATTTCGTCCTCGAAATTTAAACCATTACAAGTCTTTAAACAAAAAGGTGGTAGTACTGTCGTCTCATTGAATCTTCACTTTTCCATGTTGCTCCTTATGTGCCATGATGTTGCCAGACCACTTTAACCAACGGAATCATCTTGGTGCGTAGAATCTGTTCTTTTCGATTCACAATCTGAACCGGTCTTTTCACGTACGACACTCTGTCGTCCACGTCTAACTCTTCAAAATTTAGCACGTAGGTGGGGTCAAGCTCATACTTCCTCAACATCAACACATAAAAGACGTCATACACTTGCGCCAACCTCGGTGGTAATGCAAGACGATACATTATAATCCCTATTCTTTCTAGAATCTCGAAGAGACCTATGTACCTTGGACTCAACTTTCCTTTTTTGCCAAAGCACGAAGCACCCCTCTTCGGTGACACATTTAGAAAGACTTGCTCACTAACTTGGAATTCCAAAGGTCTCTGATACTTATTTGCGTAATTTTTCTGGTGGCTTTGAGCGGTTTTTAATTTGTTTCTGATAATGGCAACTGCATCCACTGACTGTTGGACTAACTCTGGGCTTGTGATCTTTCGTTCTCCATCCTCATCCCAACACACTGGCGTTCTGCATGCTCTGCCATGCAACGCTTCAAAAGGAGCCATCTGAATGCTCTGTCGGTAGCTGTTGTTGTAGGCAAACTCAACTAAATGAAGCTGTTCCTCCCAGCTTCCCTTGAAATCCAACACGCAAGCTTGCAGCATGTCTTCGAGGGTTTGAATCGTCCTCTCAGACTGGCCATCCGTTTGAGGATGATAAGTCGTACTATATTGCAGCTTCATTCCTAAAGCGATTTACAAACTCTTCCAAAAGGCAGTTGTAAACCTCGGGTCTTGGTTTGATGTAATTGTTAACGGCACTCCATGCATACGAACAATCTGACGCACATACAACTTTGCATGCCTGTCCAAATCAAGGTCTTTTCGTACGACGATAAAGTGAGTCGACTTTGTTAGTCTATCGACCACTACCCAAATGGAATCATTATCCCTCTGACTCCTTGGTAAGCTTGTCTCAAAATCCATTGTGATGTGTTCCTATTTCCACTCGGGAATCTCGAGAGGTTGCAGAAGTCCTCTCGGCTTACAATGCTATGTCTTCACTTGCTAACACGTCAAACACTTGGCGACATGCTTGGCAATGTCCGCCTTCATATCGGACCACCAATAGTGTTGACGCAAATTCTAATATATCTTCGTATTGCCAGGATGAATGCTGTAACTACTATGATGAGCTTCTGACAAGATCTCTTCTTTAAGCTCTGAATTGTTAGATACACAAAATCATCCTTGGAACCTCAGTATTCCGTCTTCAGAAATCTGGAAATCAGCCTTTCTTTTATCGGTATCCTCTTGCATGATCTTTTGAACATCCGGGTTCATCGACTGAAGTGTTTTAATTCTGATTTGCACTTTTGGCTCAATTCTGAGGGTGGCCATAAGAATTGCAAGGTGGCCTACCTTAAACTTGAAAACCAAATCTCGAGCTCTCTCAAGTAAAATCCATTCCTTGACCATCATGTGCGCAATTGAAGACTTTCAACTCAGCGCATCTGCGACTTTATTAGCCTTTCCAGGGTGATATAAGATATCACAATCATAGTCCTTCAGGAGTTCCATCCAGCGACGCTGTCTCATATTCAACTCTTTCTGAGAGAATAAGTACTTGAGACTTTGATGGTCTGTAAAGATCTGGAATCTTTCTCCGCACAAATAATGTTTCCAAATTTTTAGAGCGAAAATAATCACTGTGAGTTCTAAGTCATGCGTCGGATAATTCAGCTCATGAGTTCTCAACTGGCGGGATGCATATGCAACAACTTTGCCATGTTGCATTAACATGCAACCCAGTCCTCTAAACGATGCATCACTATAGATCTCATATCCTCCAAGACCATATGGTATGGTTAGCACTAGTATGGTAGTCAGCTTCTGCTTAAGCTCTTGGAAACTACACTTGCAGTTATCTGTCCACACAAACTTTTCTTCCTTTTTCAATAGTTGAGTCAACGGTGAGACTAATGCTGAAAACCCTTCCATGAACCTTCTGTAATGCCCGGCTAAACCCAAAAAACTTCTAATCTTTGTCACGGTAGTCGGTCTTGGCCAATTGATAATTGTTTCGATCTTGGTCGGGTCCACGGAGATTCCCTCGCTTGAAATCACGTGACCTAGGAAAGCAACACAAGTCAACTAAAACTCGCACTTACTGAACTTGGTGTACAGCTCATGATTCCTTAATGTCTGAAGCTCCAATCTCAAATGCCTTTCATGCTTCTCTGGACTTCTCAAGTACACCAGGATGTCGTCGATGAACATGATCACAAACTGATCAAGATATTCTTTGAAAACTCAATTCATCAAGTCCATAAAAGCAGATGGGGTGTTCGTCAAACCAAATGGCATTACAATGAACTCATAATGGCCATATCACATACGAAACGCTAACTTCGGTATGTCCTCATTTCTGATCCTCAGCTGATGATATCCCGTCCTCAAGTTGATCTTAGAGAATATCGATGCTCCTTGAAGTTGGTCAAACTAGTCGTCGATCCTCGGCAGTGTATACTTGTTCTTGATCGTCACTTGATTGAGTTGACGATAGTTGATGCACAGACGCAACGAACCATCTTTTTTCTTCACGAACATAATTGGTGCTCCCCAAGGTGATGCACTGGGACGTATGAATCCCTTATCCAACAACTCCTGCATATGCACCTTTAGTTCTTTCAACTCAGGCAACGCCATCCAGTAAGGAGTCTTAGAGATTGGCTCTGTCCTGGGAGCTAACTCGATCAAAACTCTATCTCCCTCTCTGGTAGCAGACATGGCAATTCTTTCGGGAACACGTTTGGAAATTTTTGTACCACCGCGGTATCTTCAATCTTCAGCTCATCAATTGTCATATCCACGACAGTTGCTAAGTAACCTTGGCAACCCCCGTCTAACAAACAGGTTGCCTCAAGTGACGAGATTAAGGAAGTTGAGGGTCCTCCTTGACTCCTAATAAACTCGAAACTTTCATCAGCTAATGGGTTAAACTGAATCGCTTTACGATAGCAGTCCATCTTAACTTGTTGTTGGGTGAGCCAATCCATGCCGATTATTATATCAAAATCATACATGGCTAGGACTATCAAATCTATCCTCCCCTCTCGTTCACAATCACTAACTTGCAACCAGGACAACTCACTTTATCTAACACCTTATCCTTTAACAGTGTAGATATGCTAACCACTGACTCCAACAACTCAAGAATCAATCCTACTAGCTTAACAAATTGCTCAACTATAAACAAATGAGTTGCACTAGGGTTAAATAAAGCATAAGCAGCGTGGTCGTTTAGCAAAACAGTACCTATAATCACATCAGGCGAGTCCTCAGCTTGTCCTCTAGTGATAGCGTACATCCTTCCTTGAGATGGAGGCTTGTTCAGTTCACCTTGCCGTGCATTCGGGGGTGCGTACCCTCTATGTTGACCCATCGGTGGCAGTGGCAATTGCGGCGGTCCCATCGGTCTTCTGGGACAATTCCTAGCTATGTGACCCTGTTGGCCACACTTATAACAAACACCCGGCCTAGAATGGCATAGGGCTGACCCATGTCGTCTCCCGTAGAAACAACACACGCCATTCTATCTTGGCGCCGACTTTCCTATCCCACCCTTCCTGTTAGGCGGAATAGGATACCTTCCTCTAGTCATAGGTTTCTTCCTAAACCTATTTCCATCCCTATTTGAGCCAAACCGCAACCTAGATGCAACGGCTTGTTCATTCCGGTCTCTCTCTATCAACTGGACCCATTCATATAGGTCATTGTAGTCCTTCAAATTGAATGGCACTAGCGGACTCCTCAATTCCGGTTTGAGCCCATCTCTGAACCTTCTAGCCCGGTCTACTGGATCTTCGATCAGTCTGGGGGCGTATTGTGATAGTTCAGCAAACTTCGCTTCATACTAATCTACTGTCATCGTACCTTGACGAAGGCGTTGGAATTCCGCCATCTTCAGTTCCCTAGCATTATCAAAAAAGTACTTGCCATTGAATACTTCGACAAAGGCATTTCACTCTGGAACCACACCTTCTGAGAACACTATTCCTTTGGTGGCCCTCCACCAAGTGCTTGAGTTACCCTACAAAGGATAGACTGCAAGAATGACTTTCTCCTCCTCTGTGCACCTCAGCAGTGCAAATGCTTTCTCTAAGTCCTGGATCTAGAGGGTTGCAGCTTTGGGGTCTTCTGCACTAGTGAACCTCGGCGGGTTCAACTTCAGAAATTGTTCGATGAGCTTATGCATAGGCCTCTCTCTCTCTCTCAACAACCACGTTCCCAGGTGGAACTTCAATAGGTGCGACTATAGTTTGCGGCAGCAGCAGCAATAGCAATGGCAACATCAGCGGTGGCATTGGCGGTAGTAGTGGTGGCTGTGGTAGCGGCGGCTAAAGTGGTGGTGGCGGCAGCTTGATTCTAGGCCTGCTAACCTACCACATTCCTAAGCATCTCTAGTGCCTGCATGATCCCGTCGAACCTTGGATCACCAGGGGCTACTACCTCGCACCAACTGGAGGTAGTGCTACTCTACTAGCGTTAGCCTGAACCGGCGCTCTACCATGACCCCCTCGAGTACCGACCCTTGTTGGCGTCTTACCCCGAGTCGCAGGTTCAATGGTCCTTTTCTTAGGAGTCCTTTGCTCTTGATCACTCATTACGCAGGATTCTTACAGAAATCTACTTTCCAATTTCACACAGAATTAGAAGCTGAGCGATCACACCAAACAATCTATCAAACAGCTATCATTCACATGCACCAGCACAATAAAACGGCCTTTCCTACTAACTATCCCATAACCTATCGCACCTTATCACTCCAACTATCAACTAGCTTTGATACCACTTCGGGCGGGGATGTCATGCCCCGATCCTCGAGCGTGCCCTTCCCTCAGTGGTCAATAAAATTTGTGACGTCCCATGATGTGTCGCCAACCCATTCATTTTATTGCACATACGGAAGCGAATTAAAAACCCTTGATAGCAAACATCATGGGATAGGAAAGTAGGACAATCACATCAAACCAAGCAGCTTTATACACAAGTTGAGTTTATATACAGAGGTCTACAAAAGATCTATGTACAAAAGTTTAGATGATAAAGGGGTTACGGAGACTCTAAACTCTAGGCTTTCCAATCCTCGGCTTCGGGTCCTCTATAACACCATTAGGGGGGGTTAGCTGCACCCTCACCAAAAGCAGCATCGACAACCACCGTGGGATCTCAAAACCCTGGAGGGGACCCACTCTGTACCCATTGAGTCCATGGTGGAATCACGCCTTGAATTGATGAGGTACCTTTTCAAGGAGGCCCTCATCGACCCAAACGGTGGTCATAATCAACTCATAAACCCAATGACTATCAGGGATCCGGACATCTATCCCCCGCTCAGTAATAGCTTGCGGCTGTCCAAAATGGTCCACAAAAACTGCCATCTAAGGACTTGAAAATATTGAGCCTACGACGGGGTGAGACAATATCTCAGTAAGTTCACTCCCTAAATTCGATTAGGAAGGAAATACGCCTAGGGTGTCCTAACCACACAACCACACAATCACAAAGACTTATCTTGTCTCAAATCCTTCTTGCATGTCAGTATAGTTTATATTATAGACATAACAATATTCATGTGCGAACAATTGGAACGCCAACACTTTCATCTCAAACAGCCACAGGGATCTCAATTATAGGGCCAAATTATTATGACACGTCCCAATTCGTGCCACACAATTTTGTCCCATAATTCGGCGAAACAATTTCACTCAACATGCATTCCAATTGTTAATTACGGCCACACACGGGCACGGCCTACTCGAAGTTTGGCAGTTTTCTGGCAGCCAGGCGTCGTCTCGCCCCATCGAGCACGGCAACGTCACTACGTTGACGGCATTCTATAAAAGAGAATCGGCCCAGCCTCTACTGCGATTGACATCCATTGGTAGGGCATCCCATATAGGGGCAACGTCCAGCTCAACAACTCAGGACGGGTTCTCATAACCATTCATGCACCCATCCAATTCTCGGCCAAGATATTGTGCTTTGCACTCAAATGTCTGAATAAAAATAACGTACTTGGCCCATTTTATTCATATTAAAAACATACGGTAAAATAGTTGTGTGTGGATACACGGTAAATTTGAACCAGAAAGATTGATACCCTTCCTTTTAAAATCCCACTATTTGATATAGTCTTTGATATTGTAGGTACATCCAGTGGTAACACTAAGATAGAGATTCACTCCCTCATATTCCTTAGTGCGCCTTAAGATCACCGAGGCAAGAAATTATCTACTTTCCATAAAATTCAAAGAAAAATATCAGAGTTTGCTATTGTGATTTTACTATGGTGGGTGTGGACTCTCAAATGAAATTATTTGAAACCCTACAGCAGTTATGAACGAACTTGCTCTGTGGTATTGACTTGGTCATATAGATATTGGAAAGCTCATTCTTAACTTAAAAGGACTTGAGGGAAGAAATAAATGAAGTGTCACTCGTATATGGCTTCTTTAACTCAACTTCGAGCTACAACCGGTGAATTTTTTTTAATGATGCATGCAACGATGGTGCTGATGATATGTGGATATGCAGCGGGGACGGCTATCTGGTATGCAGGTCAATACAGGGAGAGGAGGATGGGTTGGGTTGGCCTTGCAACAGAGTGAGCAACTTCTGCAACCAAGTGTTGGTTTCCGTTGTTTTCTCTTACTTGGCCTTCTCCTGCTACTTGGCTCTTACCATCACTTCTGTCGACAAGCTATCATCTTCTCTGCTGATCCTTTTCGTCTTCCACTAGGGATCACAGTTTAGTATGCTTTCTTTAGAGATGAACATATATTTTCTCACTTTGAGATGGAGGAATCATTAAGTCTAATGTTCCTATATATGATCATCCTTCTGCATGGGTAAGTAGTATCTCAGGTGTACTTCAAGCATTGCTAATTCTCTCTCAGTTTGAAAGCTGTACATATCTCTGGCAACCTTTAATTCATAAAACTTAACTTCAGCTACACTTGTGGAGCTAAGCATGGAAATGTCTGCGCTTTCCAGAAATGAAAATTTCAGAAGGGAATGAGGGTTACAACTGTAGAAAGCATTGCATTCTTATCCTTTTGATGATATTGCCAGTCGATTGATGATCATATTATCGGTCCACGACGTGTAAGTCAACTGGTCCCCATCGGGGTATTTTTTTGGAGAGACTGCAACAAATGGAATATCAATTCCAAGGAAAAGTGCAAGACGTAAGCCAAGTGAGAAAAGTCAATCAGAACACAGAAAAAAGAACCCTCTGTTTAGTGGCAGATTCATAGACTTTTGCCCTGGAGGGCATCTTTTACAAGTTGATGTCTCCATGCCATTTGGATCCCCTACGTACACAAAAGAAGAAAATAAAGAATCGAAGGATAAGAGGTTTATCATTCTGCTTGCCAAAAATGCTCTCGCTAAAAGAAGATAGCTTAAAATAGAATTCAACTCTAGTCAAGAATCCTATTGTGCTGCTTTTGATTGAGAAAGGTCAGAAACATTCCATGTGGAGGTATTATGAAGGTCGGGAAGAGAGACACCTATGCAGTGTTGAGGATAAGAGTTGTGGGTATAGAGAATCAAATTATCTTTGAATTCAAGCTAAAAGCTGCACGGCTAGCTTTGCTTGTTGGACCAAAGTAGTACCCTTATTTTGGAAAATGTCAATTTTATTTTTCAACCGCTCATACCTAGCATTGGCAAACGGTTCTCGCAAAGAAATAAATACTTAGTTCAAACTCTGCAACATAAAGGACCTCATTTAATCATCTTATTCAGGATAATATGGCAAAAAATCATCTGGTATAGTTCATTGCCCAGCTGGTCCAAGAAATGCAATGAGATAAAGAATTGTACGGATCAAACTTATCACCGAAATTCAATTAAAGCCCAGGAATATTGACTTCAACCCAAGTTACAGCAAGGAATATGTAACAGGATGAAGCGGATAAATGAGTGATTAAGAGCCATCCATCGATATCTTCTCATAAATTTTTGACTGGCTCTTTTGCGCAGTTGCACACCTGTAAGCCCTCTGCATATGAAACGATGATATTCTAATATGGAGAGCTTGATTATACCTACTGGAGTGATAACTATTTTTATATGCTTTTAACAAATAAAAAATAAATAAACAAACAAAACAAACAGAGAGACAAATTTAAAAGAGAATATTTGTATGAGGCAAATTGACTAAAGGAGGTCTTGCAAATATTGACATTCGAAATACCCCACTAATAAAAGTCTGAATTGGCTTTGATTCGATCTTATATTCTCTTCCATTCCCTATAAATGGATATACAAATGCAAACAAAAAATTGAAGTACTGGACTTGAGTACGAGAAGAAGAAGAGAGGCTAACATGTAGATAAGAGTCTCATTTGGTAGCCAAGGATGACTTGCCTGCTCCGAACTTGCTCTATTTGAGCTGAACTAAGTGTTCGAGTAGTTCGGCCCGGTATCAGGCAGTCTCCTTGGCTAGTCAGAAAGTCTCTAATCTTTCATGTCAGGCTTCTTCTTCCTTGTAAAAGCAGCTACTCCTTGAAGATACAAATTTGTCTGTTCTTTTTTTTTTTATTCACATCACACACCTAGAGGCATTGGAATGTTTTTGTGAGGAAGAGAGGCCTTACATGAGATGACGAGTCTGGTTTGTCAGCCAAGGATGACTTGCCTGCTTTGTCCAAGAGGCTTCGATTATGAACGCCACTCTTGTCCATTTATGCACACGATTGCATGATCACCAAGCAAGTCATCCTGGCTTATCTGACGTGCTCTTCATGTTCATGTTAGGTCTTCTCTTCTTCTTTGAAAGCGTCTACCTTCCTTGGGCCACAGGTGCATCGGGAATCAGCACAAGAAATTCTACAAAAGTTGCGAATGGCATTAATATAAAAACCCAAAAAGGAAAGGAAAAATGAAAATTGATTTTTGCGGTTTTGCTATGGATATGGGATACGCCAATTGTGCAGCTTTGATTATCGAGAGAACACTTCAACGCATGGCTATGTGCAGATGATGTATGCGTCGAGAATGTGTGGCTATATGCACTGTCGATGGTACATGCAAATCAACAGTTTTTCACCGACAAGTTCGGGATCCGATTACCTTCCGGGTGCTGTCTACTCTCCCATTTGGATTTTGCCAGCACACACTTGAATCGAACATTGTAAGTGCTATGCAGTGGCGTGAAAATTTAAGATTTGTAAATGGACATTTTTGAAAAGAAAAAATTTTAAGTGCTATGCGCTAGTGCGAAAAGTTAGGATGTGGAAATTAACATTTTGAAGATAAAATGACATTTTCGTAAATAGGGACACCATGATAATTGATGTAAAAGTGTAAAATGATCTCCATAAAAGGGAAACTTATGCATGTATATGGAATATAAGTGATCATTCGGTCAATTGTGAGGTATACATTCGGTATTTTCCCTAGAAAATTTGAAGAAGGAAAAAAGTGGCAAAGTGCGGGCACCTACATGTGTGTGCTCAAGAATATGTATTTTCATTGATCCTAATCTTATACCTCTATTCTCTCAATTGAACCACACTAGAATCCGCCATTCGTTGTCATAGTTCACCGGATCATTTGGGTGATTCATGCCTCATTGATCTAATATGTGATTGGTCAGATCCACATCAATTGGATATATTGATAGTGTAACATCTCGGGTCTCCACTGTACACATATTGTCCAGTTTGGACACTAAGTCCTCACGGCTTTGTTCTTCTTGGGACAGCCCATACTACCCCAAGAAAACACGTATATACAGTTTTAGAGGGACCCAAGCCTTATAAGCTAGTCCAGGACTCCCTCCCTAGGCGATGTGGGACAAGGGAGGGACTCCTTCCTTGTGCACGTTCGAGGACCGTCACTCGGGCCGTCACACTCTCCACCTTTTTAACAAAACAGCATCCTCGCTGTGGCCCAACACGAGGTCGGGAGTCAAATAGCATTCTTGCTGTGGTCCCACACGCGGTTGGGAGTTGGCTGTGATACCACTTCTAACATCCCGGGTCTCCACTGTACACATATTGTCCGCTTTGGACACTAAGTCCTTGCGGTTTTGTTTCTCTCGGGGCAACCCATACTACACCAAGAAAACGCGTATATACAGTTTTAGAGGGACCCAAGTCTTATAAGCTAGTCCAAAACTCCCTCCCTAGGCGATGTGGGACAAGAGAGGGACTCCTTCCTTGCGTACGTTCGAGGACCGTCGCTCGGGCCGTCAATGTGACGACCCAGACTCGGGGCAGTACGGAGGGATGGATTGAGATTGCCTTAGCAGTATGCAAGTGAGGCCAAGAACATGTCTCTCATCCCACATCGCTTAGGGGAGGAGTCCTGGGCTAGTTTATAAAGGCTTAGGTCCCTTTAATCTGTATAACACGTTTTAAAGCCATGAAGACTTAGCGTCTAAAGCGGACAATATTATACAGTGGGGCCTAGGTCGTTACAAATGGTATTAGAGCCGACTCCCGACCGCATGTGGGGCCATAAAGAGGGCGCTGTGCCTTAAGGGGAGGAGAATGTGACGACCCAAACTCGGGGCAGTACATAAGGATGGACTGAGATCGCCTTGGCAGTATGTGGGTGAGGCCAAGGGCATGTCTCTCATCCCACATCGCTTAGGGGAGGAGTCCTGAACTAGCTTATAAGGCTTGGGTCCCTCTAAAACTGTATATACGCGTTTTCTTAGGGTAGTATGGGCTGCCCTGAGAGGAACAAAACCGTGAGGATTTAGTGTCCAAAGCAGACAATATATGTATAGTAGAGACCCGGGATGTTACAGATAGTGTAAACAAGAATTTTCCATTAGACATTGGTCAATAACTTTCATGGAAATGCATTAATAGTGAATTTGGAACTTTAAAAGTAAAAAATTTAGGTAATGCCAATGTCATCTCGTCCATGCATGGTTTAGATGCTAAAAAGGTATTGACTATTCAATTATTGACAAGTGTAAGTTTAGTCGATGAGAGCAAAGTTTGATAAAATGAAGGTCATTAATGAAGAAAGCAGCCAATAACCTAAAGGAAATTGATACTTCGCTTATGAAGTCATGACGATGGACATTGCAAAAGTTATAGACCGAGGTCCTTTACCAGTCAACGAGTGCTGTCAACAGCCAACAAAGTGTTGGAGGTCAGGAAAAAAAAGAAGAAAAACAATATGCTGGATTGATGCAAGCACACAATTGCCCATTGGTTACCCCTGTTGTCATGGCCCGAACTCCGAGCGCGTGAACATCCCTCGGTGGTTGATTAAAATGCGACATTCCCAAGATGCGTCGCCAACCAATTCATTTTATGCACATGTGGAATCGAATTAAACATATACCCGGACAATAACAAACATGTGATAGAAAAGCAGGACAACCAATTTTTCTCAAAACACACTTTATAAATATCTCAAGTTGGTCTTACCAGTCTATACACATAAGTCTCGTTCAAATAGAACTATTGAACTACCTACGCTCCTGACCCTGCCGTCTTGGTTTCGGGTTCTCCACACTAGGAACCTGAAAATATTTAAATCATGACGGGATGAGATAAAAATCTTAGCGAGTCAATACCCTAAACCTCGATTAGGATGAGAATTCATTTAGAAGCGTCCTAAACATGCACCATCTAGAACTTACCTCGATTGGGCGCGTCCCTGCACATTAGTGCACCATATACGCATTATAAATATCACAAGCATGCTTAACAACTAGAACACCTCATTTCACATATCAATCAATCACATGGGTCTTGATTATAGGGTAAAATCATTATGACACATCCCATACCGTACTATACAATTTTTCCCCATAATCATGCGCGGATAACTCATATCGGTGGTTCAATCTATACTCGATATTCCAACTCAATATCCAAACTCGAGATTCTAGAGGTGGCTCCCATGAAATTACGTTATCATGTAACACTTAGCCTTCGACCACATAAAACAATAGCTCAAGGTTCTAGAGGAGGCTCATAAGAGGCTTTACTATCGTGTAGCACTTAGCCCTAGACTACACAAAGCAATAGCTCAAGGTTCTAAAGGTGGCTTCCATGTGACTCAAGTCGCCATGTCGCACTTAGCCCTTGACTACAATCAGCAACGGTACAAGATTCTAGAGGTCGCTCACACAAGGTTTCGTTGTTGTGTAGCACTTAGTCCTTTACCCAATTACAACACATTTGACTTCCTTGGCCCAACACATCACCTCATCTTTCAATGGTCATCACATAATCACATAATCACATATCGCCCTTCATGGCCATCCTTTGCCATGACCATAAACCATTACCATAGCACAACCATTCACATCTCATCACACACAAGTTCCAAGCATATTACGGGTCAACTACATCACCAAATATGCAATTTTTAGCAAGCAAAGCATCAAGAACCATCACAAATTACTATCGGTCCTAACCGGCAAAAACGGTCCACTCGCGCGTCTCCAAGTTTAAATCTAGAAACCTAATGAAATGAGTTTGGAAAATTCCCAAATTTGAATATGTTGGAAAAGACACATAAAACGAACATTTTTTATGCGCACACATTAACCCAGATCCTTCTAGATTAAGTCCAGTAAATCGCTCAATCCAGTACAAAAACTGGGTCTATTTGTAGAAAGTCTATTTTCCAAAATCAATTTTTTTTGAAGTCTAAACTTGTCCATTTGGTCTAAAATTATACTATGTTAAACTACAAGATGTAACAAACAACTTTCGTGAAGGAACCCTTTCAAAATTCGAACCCTAAGAGTTAATGAAAATCCATTGAATCCTAAACGGTCACTAGTTCTAGCAAAAACAGAGGTTCTGTTTTGTTTTTAACGAAGTTGAAATCATTTTTTTTTTAAATTCATAAAATCTTAGGAAAAATATATGTTATAGTTGAAGATATCTAAAATATTTTTTAAGAAGAAATCAACCTCAAAATCATAGCATATTTCGATCTACAAAAATGGCAAACGATGAGGGTCCAGAAACCAGATCCGGGAGAAATCCCCTGAATTCAACTAATCCACCCTCATTAGTGCTAATCCAACCAATTAGATCAACACTAATCCATATTAAGGTTAATCTAACTAAGCTAGATTAACACTAATCCATTTTAAGGCTAATCTCACTTTATACTAATTTAACTAAGCTAATTAACACTAATTTAATCCCCTAAGTGCAATTAACAACCTAATCAAGGATTAAGGAGTTAACTTACTGGATTAGAAAACAAACAAGTTCACAGCAATGACGGCGTGACGGCAGTGAGATCCTGTGTTTATGATAGCTCCAATGGAGGGCTGGAAGGGGTTGAAAATAGCCTTGCAAACTTCTGCTTGCTGCTAGAACTTCGATTTGAGTTCTGCTTTTGTTTGAGCTATTGGTTAGGTGGCTATTGGCGCGGCTTGGTGGTATTGACTTGGTGGGATGGTGGCGCGGGATTGGTTGGATGAACATGTAGTGGTTGGTTCGTCCTAGGTTGTAGCAAGGGAATGGATTAAAGGAGATGAAGAAGGAGAAAGGAAGGAGAAGAAGAAGAAGCAAAGCAGAAGAAGCTGTTCTACTGGGAAGGAGGGGCTAGTGTGTGCACAAAGCAAGAGGGAAAGGGAGGAAAGAGGGAAGAGAGAGGGGGGAGAGGCCAAGAAGTCTTGCATGCAACTAATGGCCTTCCCTTTGAACTCTCTAGACACTTGAGTGCTTTGCCACACAAGTCTTCAGCCCAAGGAAGTCAAGGCACCACCCAATGGCATTTTTCCCTTCCAAAGCTTCCCAAACAAACCAACTTGAAGGCCAAAGAAGACCCCTTCAGCAGCCCTACGAATTTCCTTTATTTTCCCAACCATTTAATTCAATTTGATGGCCAAAGTTTCTCTAATTCAGCCTAAGGAAGTCAATATGCCCCCCAATGGTTAATTTCCTTCCAAATCTTCACAAAATCATCCAACTAGAAGGCCAAAAATATCACCCTTACTTTCCATGTGAATTTGCACCCATTTCCCTTCCAAAGCCTCATCAAATAAACCAAATTGGTATCCAAAAATGCCAACTAAAGGGCCCAAAAAAATTTCCAAAATTTCCCTTGTGACATCTTGAATTTCAAGTTCTGGTTTCAATTAAATAAGTTGGGCTTTTCATCGACGCGCCTATAGTTCTTTTCTTTGAGCTGATCACTCACGGGATAACTAGTCTATCAGGTGAAGCCGTTAAGGGATTTTAATGCAATAGACTTGAGAATTCAACCAGGAATCAACTACTCGACCGTGCTAATCTGCAAGGGTCATTACGGCACGGTCAAAATCGATCAAAGACCGGAGATCTGTCGATTCGATAGAGGTATGTGATTAAGTGTATTTTCATCGAATGACACTAGACCGATTTTTCTATATTTTCTGTATCCTATATCCGTATTTGAAAATCTCGAGATTTCCACGACAACTGAGAGTTATCAATGTGTCAAAGATGCACTTTGTGGCTCGAAAATGATCGGCCATAGGTCAAAAGCGTTAAAAATTCCTAAAAACTACCCGGTAGATTATGACGCACTAAATTGAAATTAACCAAAAAATTGAATCTGATTTCAAAAATTGAAAGTTCTATCATGTCACAAATCATTTTAAGAACGTCGACTCATCCTCCGAAGATTTTTCTGCAAATTAGATTTTCGGTAAAAAAATCCAAAGTAAGGGTATTTTGGATCGGAAAAATCCGATGACCGTTTTTGGTCACATTTTTGGGATTTGAGTTGAATGAATGGATGAAAAAAAATGTGAATTGAAGTGTGGACACCTTGGTGGGATTTATGGACTCCAATTTAGGTCCAATTGGAGGTTAATTGGAGAGGATGTAGTTCAATTTGATGGCCAAGAATCCAAAATTCGTAACTCCCATGGCCCTCAACCTTTTGGACCATTTGAGAGGCTTGTTTGAGAAGCCAAGGGGCCACAACTTGGCTGAGGATGCCAGCCAAGGTGGTGGGGTAGCCACTTGAAAGCTTAGGATATTTTGGTGGCCCCCTCCTTGACCAGCAGACCTTCTTCCTCCTTGAAGCTTGGCTTTCTTCATTGTTGAGGTGTAGAGAGAACTTGAGAAGCCAGAGAAAACTGAGTAGCAGCTTCCCCTCCACTGTCTCATGCCCGCAAAGCCACCGTCGACCTCTTTTCCCCCTCTATTTTCTCTTCTTCCTATTTTTGCTCCAGCTGACTTTTTTCCAAAGATTTAAGTTAAAAGTTGCATTCCCATGCGAATTAGCCCTCGTGCCACCCACCACCGTGACCGGGAGATCCAGTCCATATGGATGGTGGTCGCGCTCACCGAACGGAGCCGCTGGCCGACCTGTCTACTAGTTGGAAGCCGCCGCTTGCTGGTCCGTCGATTCGCCTACCCACCTGCACTGTTTGTGATTTTTGCGATTTTCCTCCCATTCCAACCCTTCCTTCGCCCAGCCCAACCACTAGCAAGTCTCCCTTACCCCCAGGTGCTGCCGGTTGCCGGTCACCCACTCACCGGAGCTTCGGCCAAACCGTTTAACTCCGTTTCTCCTCCGGTAGTCTAGTTTTTGGGAGTTTCAATGGGAATTTGAGCTATTGTTGCTGTTATGAGCTTGGGACTGCCTTGGATCATTGTGGTAGAGGTTCTTGAGCGTAGCCACCGCCGTCTAGCCACCTGAGCTTCCTCCGCCGTTCGTCCACGTCGCTGGAATCATCGCCTAGACTTGCTGAAGCTGCTGCTGCTCCGCTTGCCTCGACTAGTCGCCGTTCAGCCCTTGGTTCTCTGTGGTTCAGCCAAGAACAGAAGCCGAGAAACCAGCAAGGCTTTGGGACTTCGTGGCCCATTTCCGAGCCCTTCTCAAGCTCGCTTGGTGTCGCTGCTAGGAGGTTTATCGCTCGCCTTGGCATTGCCGTCACCGTGGACTCACCGGAACGCTAAACCGGTGAGTTTACTAACTAAATTTTGCTTAAGAGGTTAATGATGCTTAAGGGTTGTTTAGATTAAGCTAAGCATGTTTAGGTGGTTAGATTAGTCTAATTAGAAATTAATTAGATTATGAGATTTGACTAGTGTCGTGACCAATATTTTTCAGGGTCAACCACTTAGGGTTTGACTAATGGATTGTTAAGCCTAGACTTAACTTGGGCTCTCCCAAGCCCATACCAATTCACGACTTTATTCAAGTTCTTAACATGCAATTGATTTTTAACTAGGAGTCGCCACTAATCTATTTTTGGTGGGTAGATTAGAAACCCAAGTAAAGTAACGAGAGATTTACTTTACTCCTACGAACCAGAGATTTGGGTACGGGGACTTGGTTACGCTAGATTTCTCTAACGCCCTTTCGGTACCATTTCTTTTTAATTTGACAAAAATGTTTTGCAGGCAGCTTAAATTGATTTTAAACCATCTCCCGAACATGTAAGGTGATCATACGGGTGCGCAAACCACCAATTTAACACCCAGATAAACAATAAATAAATTACAAAAAAACTTACCTCCAAGCAACGAAAGCATCTGCAATGTTAAATTAAAATCCACATCAACAACCCTAGATATGGTTTCTAATTACCACGCAATTTTTTTATTTCCACATCAACAAAAATACTAAATGACATACATCTCAATGAATCTAACCCTAATGACATGCATATGGCATTTGTTCTTTTTCCTAAAAGAATGCATTTTATCCTAAATAATAAAACTAATTTAACCTATGACTTTTTTGTATTTTTCATGAAATTTGAAATTAGGTGAAATGTGAAAATTACCCAATTAGATTAAGATCCTAATTAATTTATATTAGGAATTAGGTTGAGCCAAATCCTAATTTAAACTAAAATATTATCTTAACCTAAATAATCCTAAAATGCAATCTATTTGATAAAATACCTAAACCTATAATAAATTAAGAAAAACATCATCTAAAATTAAACTAAATGCAATTTCACCATAATATGCAATGACGTGCAAAAATGCCATAATTTTACATGACATATGCATAATGACATTTTTGTGTTTTTCCTTTTTTCCCTTTTTTTAAATTTCGAAATTAAAAATTACCAAATAATTAAACATGCAATTTAGACTAGTGAAGCAGAAATCTAACATCCTAATTTTTTTTTGTGTTTTTCATTTTTTCAAAAATTCAAAATAAATAAATTTCCTATTCTAGACATGCAAAATAATCTAAAACAAGTAACATCCTAACATGCATCTAATCTAACTCAAATATTTTTTCTTTTGCGGGAGCAAACAAATAAAGCATCAAGAACAACACGGCACCAAATCAAGCAAGACATCATCCACGTCCATTTAATTTTGGGAACTAAATTGACGAATCATATCTCGCGCATGAGATCGGATTGACCAATTTTTAAATAAAATCACAAATCATATCTCGAGCGTGAGATCGGATTGGTGATTTTTCCGTACGATTGCGGGTCGTATTTCGAGCATGAAATCGGACCGTCAATCATATGTACGTTGCAAAATTAGGAAGATTTCCCAATTTAAAAGGCTAATCGTGTTGCGAATATCATGGCATATTGGGGATTTCATCATGTGCACCGATGAATATATCAAATAAGGAAACAAAATTTTCGAAAATTAACATAGACAAAATCCTTACCTATCCCAAATATTTGCTTCCAAATTTGGCCTTCGAACAGCGGCTCGTGAATCACAGTAGAGGCTCAACGTGATAGCACAAGGACGACGGGATGACTCACGGGCAGCAGCTCAAGATGACGTGCTGCTCAAGGATGGTGTCTCGCTCGGTAAGTGGTGGCTGATGCTTCGGCGATTCGGCTTGGCAAAGTCAACGAGGATGACCAGCACAGCAGGGGACGTCCACTAGAAGACTGAAAATAAAGCACAAAAGACTGCCAACTCGGTGGGGTAGCATTCAACGGTGGAGAATCGACGAGTCAGGGAGCAACGGCACCAGCGCACAACAATAACGAAACCAAAGCAGCAGCGTAGTCAAGCATAGCAGCTCGAACACGATTGACTTTTCAGGTGGCACGCGTGCAAGGAGCAGCTTGATTGTCGTTGACGGCTCAGTAGGGCAGCAACACGATACGGCGATGTTGGTGACAGAGGCACGGCCAAAGGTCTGGCCGTGAAGTGGGCGCCGGTTTGGACGATCGCCTCGGCCAAGAGCTGGTCAGGACTTCCCTCTCTCTACTCTTTGTCACGTGTGTTCTCTCGTATGTATTGTCACCCGATTTTTTTTTTTTTTTTTTTTCAATTCTGTGGCCTTTCCCTTTTATACTGCCTACCTTGTATTGCAAAAGAGGAAATTTGTATAAGAAAAAGAATCGTTGAAATTCACATTTCCTCCATTACCTCTTGCATGCGTATCCTGTGTTTCCCTCAATATTTTCCCTTGCGTTACCGAATTGGAAATACCAATCAGAGTGAGCGATATTTTGTCGTCGCCTTGCTCCTCCTTCACATTCTATCTGTACGAATTTATCTTGAATTGTGGGAAGCATAATTTGTTATTATCTTATTTCACGATTCCCAAACCTCTTGCACTTTGCCGAATTATTCAATTGCCCTCTTTGCTTCAAATCTATTCAAGACAAACCGGATATACTACTATAGATATGTGTGAAGAGAATATACATTTAGTATCTCCAAAATTTCATTTTTCTTCGTTATCTTCCTCAGCAGAAACATTGGTCAGGCCTTTGGATTTTTTGATGCCCAAGCCAATTTTTTAAAGTTCAAACGTGAGTGGGCTCCTTGTCCGCAATATTGAATGTCCACTTCCGAATTTCGCACGAGATCCATGCAATGCAACTTTGCGTGGACTCATTGTTTGCGTGGACTCATTGTTATGATAATGCTCCTAACGTCCATGCAATTAACTTATATTTTTGCTTAGGGGTCGCGGTTGATCCCTAACTTTTTTTAATGTGATCAATGATAAAATGGATTGTCAAAATTTAGGTGTCAACAGCTGCCCCTCTTTGAAGGTAAGCTCGTAGAGGTTGCCTTCAAAGAGAAATTGAGACCTAAATTTTGAACATGCACGTGCAATGAAGGATTTTTTGTTTGGAAAATGAATTCCATTTTTTAATGCAATTTATATGATGCATGGAAGTGCTAATGCAAATGATAAATGAACTTTACCTGAAATAACTTACCTTTGAGGAGGATAGAGTAATTCGAGGTAGTGAGTGTTACCTGTCTAGGACCCGTATCATTCTACGGTCGCCTAGAATAGTAACATGACTTTGTGAAGATGCTGCTTTCCTAGGACTCGTACCATTCTACGGTCGCCCAGTATGGCAGAAAGGAGCTGCTTTCTCAGGACTCGTACTATTTTACGATTGCCCAATACGGCAGAAAGGTTTTGTAAGGAACTGCTTTCCCAGGACCTGTACCATTCTACGGTCGCCTAGTACGGCAGAAAGGTTTTGTCTAGGACTCGTACCATTCTATGGTTGCCTAAACGGGGATTCATTTTCCAGGACCCGTACCATTCTACGGTCGCTTAGACTGAGGTTTTGCTTGGCTAGGACCCGAACCATTCTTCGGTCGCCCAACCTTGCGATAGAAATCATCTGACCAGGACTCGAACCATTCTTCGGTCGCCTTAATCAGATTGAATCTGGAGAAAAATCTTTGAGGGACAACTTAATTGAGTGTCGGTATGCTTAAAAGGGAATACCTGTGCAATGACAAATCTTCAAGGTATGGATATAGATATACTTACCTGTTAACATCTCTGATCTTCGGGGATACGTCTCCTGCAAAACATGGTCGTAGGAGAGGCAACATGCATTTGTAATCATAAATATGCATCAATTTAATGGAAGTTCATGATGATTTCCATTAATCTTGCATCACCTAATTTCCATTCTGAACACATGAGTGTCATGAATGTGTCAAATGAGGGATCCTTTGGTCTGAAAGGACTTTTCTCTCATCCTCATTAAAATGACCATTTCATCCTGACCTTTGATGTAGGATTTTGTCAATCACTCTATCTTACCATCGTCATGCCAAACAAGGGTCTGAGCAATCTCGCAAGTGGTACGATCTCACCAATCTGAGAGGTCTTTAAGAGGGACCATAATGTGGGCTTGGTTAATGGCTTAACAAAGGGGACTCTTTGAGTCGAATCAATTGAAAGATGACATTTCACAATTGTCTTGGGATTTATAAGTCAAGAAACACACGAAATGAGGCAAAAATTATCTTACTCGGACTTCTTCAAGCGATGCTTTCGAACCTTTGAACTCTTATGTTAATTCAAGTGCCCTAATCTGAAGAGACTTTGCAAGGGACGTAACGTAGGCTTGGTTCATGGGTTGTGAAATCAAAGGGTCATTAGGCTCAAAAAGTGTTTAGATGGTCAAAGTTGATGATCATCTTGACATTTTCACCACTTTCCTTCTCCACTATCGAAGATTTTTTTTCTCATTAAATCTCCATTGATTGCAACAACATTTGAGTTTTAGTATCGCCTTGTTGGGGATACGACTCATTATATCAAGAGTTTGATTTTTTTTTTCTTTTCTGGGCATTGGCCTTGCTTTTACCAGGCACACTGCTTTTCATTCCCCATTTTTTGCACTTATTTTCTTTGGACAAAGTCTCCATTTTTGTCGCCATTCTAGTTCATATCACTTGAATGTTTTTGTCCTGCCCCAGTGTGGGGGATGATCACCAATTGGGTTTAAAATGAAATGAATTCATAAGCTCAAGTGGGCTATGCAATGGATAAAAGTGTATAGGATAGAGAAATGACCGCTCTTCATCATCCTAGGGCATTTTGAATTATCGTACGAGTTACAATGCGAAAGCAATACTCGAAGATTGATGCAAGTGTGAGTAAGAAAATTCCTATCATTCATCTCAAATATTATCCCAATGTGGGATGATCCTTGACATGGATGATTTAAAAACTTTTCACGTGTTTGGGCTTGAAGGGTTAAACAATGGGTATACCTGTAGTGTTTTGGGTAGAGAAAGAACTGCCTCTCGTCACCTTGGTTAGTGTACCCTTTGCGAGATCACCCTCTTCCTTGCGGGCATGGAACTCTTCCACACAACTCACCAAGGATTAATGTATGGGATAGTGTATGGAAAAATGCTTTCCTTTCATCATTCCAAGGTATCTCATTTGACACAATTCATCAAGGAAGAAAAATGCAAGATTCATAACAAATTTGAACAATTCAAATGATTGAGGCATCTTATTCATCATAAAATACTTGCTGTTCAAGACAAGACATGGCAAATTTCATCATGGATAATACTTCTTGACAGCATCTGAATTAACAGGAGTGGAAAACTCACGACCATCCATTTTTGCCAAGATCAAGGCACCGCCAGGAAGTAGCTTCTTTACCACATATAGGCCGCCGTAGTTTGGAGCAAACTTGCCTCCAGGATCTGGAAATATTGGCAATAGCTTCCTTAGAACTAGGTCATTTACCTCGAAATGCCTTGGCCGCACCTTCCGATTGAAAGATCTAGCTACTCTCTGTTGATATGATTGGCCATGGCAAAGAGCCTTCAGTCTTTTTTCGTCGATCAAGTTCAATTGCTCGAGTCTTTGTTGTGACCATTCTGCCTCAGATAACTCCACTTGGGATAAAGCTCTCAGAGAAGGAATCTCCACTTCTACAGGTAGAACTGCCTCCATGCCGTACACCAAAGCAAACGGGGTTGCCCCAGTGGAAGTGCGGATCGATGTCCGATACGCCATCAGTGCGAAGGGTAACCTGTCATGCCAATCTCGATAATTCTTGGCTGTCTTAGCCAAAATCTTCTTAATGTTCTTATTGGCCGCTTCAACGGCCCCGTTCATTTGAGGGCGGTAAGGAGACGAATTCAGATGCTTGATTTTGAACTCTCCAAATAACTCATCAACAAGTTTGTTGTTCAAATTGGTCCCATTATCAGTGATGATTGATTCAGGGACACCATAACGAGTAATTATGTCACGTTTGATGAACTTCGCAACATTGCGTGCAATAACGCTTGCAAAGGATGTAGCTTCAATCCATTTGGAGAAATAATCTATTGCTACCAAAATAAATCGATGCCCATTGGAAGCTTTAGGATTTATTGGGCCGATCACATCAATACCCCACATTAAGAAGGGCCATGGCTCGGAAAACTGATGCAGCTTAGTTGGAGGAACATTTATCTTATCACCATGGATTTGGCAATGATGACAACTCCGTACATGCTTGATGCAGTCACTTTCTAGTGTGAGCCAATAGTAGCCTAATCTCATAATCTTCTTAGCCATCATGTGCCCATTCATATGAGGGCCACATATTCCTTCGTGCACTTCTTGCATGATTTGAGTGGCTTCGGTTGCATCCACACACCGTAACAAGACTGAATCATAAGATCTCTTGTACAAATTCTCGCCACTGACGAAGAATTTTGAGGCCATCTTCGTGATGTACTTCCTATCAGCGGGAGTGCTTCCTTTGGGAAATTCCTGCCTTTTAATGTAGTTCATGATATCGTAATACCACGGTTTTCCATCAGGTTCTTCAGTTATGATCATACAGTAAGCCGGCTTCAGCAAAACTTCTATTTTCAATGGCTCGACTTCTAACCCGTTAGTGACTTGTAACATGGACAACAAAGTCACAAGTGCATCAGCGAATTGGTTGTGAGACCCTGGCAAGTATTCAAACGAAATTTCTTTGAATTGTTTCACGAGATCTTCTAAGTACTCATGATACGGGAGCAGTTTGGCATCTTTAGTCTTCCACTCACCTACGGTATGAAGTATGATCAGTGCTGAATCTCCGAATACTCTTAATTTGGCTACACCTATCTCGATTGCGGCTTGAAGCCCGAGGATGCAAGCCTCATACTCGGCCACATTGTTAGTGCATGGGAATATCAATTTTGCAGCTACCGGATAGTGCTGTCCATCCGGGGATATCAGAACTACCCCAATACCAGAACCAGACAAGTTTACAGCTCCATCAAAGAACATCTTCCATGAGTCTTCATTTACACTCAAGACATGGTCATCAAGGATACGGTCATCGTCATTAGAGACTCTTGAATTCTCGGCCAATAGATTAGCAATTGCTCGACCCTTAACTGACTTTTGTGGCATGAATTGCACATCAAATTCCGAAATCAAAATTTGCCATTTGGCCAACTTACCCACCAAAGCTGGCTGATCAAGTAAGTACTTGATGGGGTCATTCTCAGTCATGAGGAATGTCTGGTAATGCAGTGTGTATTGTCGCAATCTATGCAATACCCACACCAATGCCGCACAAGTCTTTTCAACATCAGAATATTTCAGCTATGATGTAGTGAACTTCTTACTCAGATAATAAATGGCTCGTTCTTTTTTATCAACTGGACTTTCCTGAGCCAACATCACACCCAGCGACTCACTATGGATGGTGAGATAGAGAATCAAGGGATGCCCTAGCGATGGTGGGACGAGTACCGGTGGGTTCATCAAGCACGCTTGCGCTTGTCAAACGCCTCTCGACACTCATCATTCCAGTTGACTCGGGCATTCTTCTTTAAGAGCTTGAAGAATGGCTTGGCAGTTTCAGAGAGTTGGGAAATGAACCGAGCTATGTAATTCAGTCTTCCCAAAAGGCTCCGAACTTCTTTCACTGTTGCTGGAGGTTGCAACTCGCATATGGCCTTAACTTTAGAGGGGTCGATCTCAATTCCTTTATTGCTGACAATAAATCCGAGCAATTTACCGGATGTTGCTCCAAATACGCATTTAGTGGGGTTTAGACGAAGCTTGAATTCACGGAGTCGATCAAACAACTTCTTCAGGGTTTCCACATGACTTCTTCCGGGCCGAGTCTTTGCATTCATATCATCAACATAGACTTCAATCTCCTGATGCATCATATCATGGAATAGTGTTACCATGGCTCGTTGGTAAGTTGCCCCTGCATTCTTGAGTCCGAAGGGCATGATCTTGTAATGAAAGGTCCCCCACGGGGTGATAAATGCAGTTTTCTCCTTATCTTCCTCCTTCATCCTTATCTGATTGTACCCGGAAAACCCATCCATAAACGAGAATAGTTCAAATCCGGCAGTACTATCCACGAGGACATCTATGTGAGGCAAAATGGAAATCATCTTTTGGGCTAGCCTTGTTCAGATCTCGATAGTCGACGCAAACTCAAACTCGACCATCCTTCTTCATCACCGGCACTTTATTAGCCACCCATTCAGGGTATTGTGAGACTTCAATGAATCCCACATTCAAAAGCTTCATCACCTCTTCCTCTATCTTCTTCGAGAGCTCGGGCTTAGTTCTCCGGAGCCTTTGCTTCTTAGGTGGTATGTCCGGATTAGTAGGCAAGCAATGCTCGACGATCGATGGGTCTAAACCAGGCATGTCAGCATAGGTCCATGCAAAGACATCCCGATATTCCTTTAGTAGCTGAGTTAGGCGCTCGGCCTCGTCTTTGGGGAGATTTGCCCCAATTTTAATTTCCTTGACTTCTTCGGTGTCACCTAAATTAATAGTGACAGTCTGCTCGGATGTGAGAGCCTTGGCTTTTTCATGTTGTTCCCAGCTTTGTTGCACCTCAATGGAATCTTCATTCAAGTCCTCGAGGTCATCAATGTCAGCATTCGTTGCATTGGGCTGGACCATTTCCATACTTTTGTATGCCGTAAGATTGCTCCTGAAACATGAAGTAAATAAATTAGAAAGACAAACAAAGTAATCTATATTTTTGTTTTTATGTTTTTGTTGTTTTTTTTTTTTTTTTTTTTTTTTTTTAAAGAATTTTGGCAAAAACATTTTTTCTTAAAAAACATTTTGACATGAGAAAGTATGATGAAGCCCGTGCCTCGGAATTCTCCTTGGATTTTCTTTTTCTTTTATTGGCTGGATATCATCACCGGGCTGGATTGGTGTGCCTCATCATGCCCTCAAAATAAAACTTGTAATTTTATTGATATTCATCAATCAATTACATTTATTGAATGGAAATGCGATTTTCAAGCCCTAAAAAGAAAGCGAAAAACAAGAAATAAAAAACAAGCCCTAGAAAGCGATAAAAATTCCCGCGCAGGGGAATGTGAGAAAGCAGTAAATGATTTACTCTTGTGGGCTAGAGCCCATCTCCTCTGGAGGTCCTTCGTCAATGGTCCCTATGAAGACGTCATCGAAGAGACTAGAGATTCCTTCCAATGCATCTTCGGGGTTTTCCGTTTCTGAGGGTGTCAAATCATCCATGCCACCCCATCCATCTGGGACAATGTCACGGGGATCAATGTAGAAACCGGGAGGAGCCGAATACTTCACCAGATAGTCGAATTTTCCGCTTGGCTGCCCCAGGGTGTCCATTATTTCTGCTTCATCCTGCATCATTATCGGAGGACCAAGGAATGTGTCGTGAATGTTCGGGGGTAATGGGTTTTGCCTTCCTCGCCCGTGGTCAGGTGGTGGGTTCCGCCTTTCATGTCTTCGTCCTCTAGAACTTTCCCCACCTCTTCCATGGTACCCTAATCCAGCAGCACGGGACCTCTGAGGGGCTTCAATGGGGTTTCGAATCCCCTGACCATTTCTTCCAATGCCATTACTAGGAATAAAACCATTCTCAACCATCATCCTTCCCACCATGAGAGCAGCATTTGAAACTTCAGGGTTTGGTGGTGGTGAGTCTCGAGAAGCATGAATAGTGGATACCAACTCAAACGAGTGGTAACTCGATTCGAACTCAAAGTCTGGCTCTACATTGGGGATAGCTGTCTCATGATAAATCCGGTGATCTTCTTCACCATAGACAGTGACCAGCTTCCCTTTGATTACGAATTTCATAGCTTGATGTAGACTTGATGGTACAGCTCCAGCAGCATAAATCCAGGGACGACCCAGCAGAAAATTAAAGGCAGTAGGGATATCCATTACCTGGAAGGGAACATTGAAAACCACCGGCCCTATTTGCACATCAAGGTGAATCTCCCCAAGCACCTCCTTCTTTGTACCATCAAAAGCTCGGACAGAAGTCTTTGCATCATGTATCTTGGACGGGTCCACCTTGAGGCGATGAAGAGTGGCCAGTGGACATATGTTCAAGGCGGACCCATTATCAATGAGTACTCGGGACACATGAGAAGCCTTATGCTTGACAGATACATAGAGTGCCTTGTTATGCCCCTACCTTCGAGAGGGAATTCCTCATCAGAAAAGGCAATCATATCCTTAAGAAGAATCGATCCCACAAAATCTTCCAGCTTGTCCGCCTCGACCGTTTCAGGTACACGAATTTCACTTAACACCTTCATTAGCGATTTTCGATGCACAGGGGATGTAAGCAGGAGTTCAAGCAAAGAAATCAGGGCGGGCGTCTTTTGTAACTGTTCGACCACCTTATACTCGCTTGCTTTGATCACAGCCAGAAACTCCTTAGCCTCTTCATCGGTGCAGGTTTTGCGGGTTGAACATTGGCCTAAGAATAAGTCCGACCAGACCTTGTAACGAGGTCAACATCTAGATCATAAGACCAAGGGACCGCCTTATTGTTGACATATTCATACGGTTGAGGCATTTCAATCACTATCTCATCGTCGGACGCATCTTCAAGTGGGGGCATGTCCACAAGTGAAGGATCAACTTCCTCTTTATTAGCATTAAGCACAGCTTGCTCCTCCTCCCAATCGATAATGATGGGGGAAATAGTGGAAACTATGCAGTTATGGTCAGCATAGACGATGATGCCGTCATCCACCATCCTGGTGACTCTTTCCTTCATCAGTGATAGAGGAACATCCTCCTGATCTAGATAATATCCAGCTCTCACTAGGCCGTTGTAAGCATCTGCCACATGTACCTTCGAGTTCTTGATTCGACCAACTTCAGGCTCTAGGATAGCATTGATCGTACCTTCATGCTCCGGTAATGGATTTTTCTGAACGTTTGGCTGAGCAGTCTGAAATGAAAAGGCCTTTGTGTCCAGGAGGTTTTGGATCTTGTGCTTCAAGGTGAAACATTCATCAGTTGAATGCTCCAATTCACCGCTATGATAGTCGCACTTCTTCGTTGAGTCGTAACCACGAATGTTTTCGCGGTTAGGGCGCTTTAGTTCGCTAGTAAGCAATCCTTTCTTTCTTAGGATTGCCAAAACTTGGGATGGAGATCCAGGGAGAGGAGAGAACTGCCTTCTTGCTTGGGCAAATGATTGACGGCCGGTAGCTTGCTGTTGCCTTGGATTCATCTGGATAGCTAGGGCGCGATTGGCACTTTCCTGGCTATAAGCCATATTTACGTCTACAGCAGCCTCCTTCTCTTTCTTGGCAGAGAATCTTCTACTCGATGGTTCAGTAAACCATCCTTCTCTTATCCCCATCTCGATTTGTTCCCCCATAGGAATAAGCTAATTGAAGTTTTCAACGTACGTGCTGGCCATCCGGATACGGAACTCAGATGGGAGAGTTTTGATAAACAACTTCATCAGCTCCTTGTCAGTAGGCTCGGGGGTAATTTGAGTTGCCAGATTTTGCCATCTCACGGCATACTCTTTGAACGACTCGCTCTTCTTTTTCTCCATCCTCTCAAGATCCTCTCGGGAAGGTGCAATATCCCCGTTGAACTTGTATTGCTTGAGAAATGCGTCACCACTTCATTCCAGTGTTGAGAAGGTTCACATTCTTCATGACATACCAATTCGGTGCGGGCCCAGTCAAACTTGCATGGAATGATTGGATCATGAGAGGCTCGTTCTTGACATATTGGGCCATGCGCACGTGGTACATCTGCAAATGAGCTTTTGGGCAGGAAGTACCATCGTATTTCTCAAAATCCGGTATTTTGAATTTCTTTGGCATCTTGACTTTCTCGTACACGGACAAGTCGAATGGGAGTGAACTCTGTGACTCCTGCAATTGTTTCAACTTTTCTTCCAATTTCGCAAAGCGTTCATCCTGCCCCCTTAGGGATGTTGACAAGCTTAGCCTTTTCCACATTGATCGGGAATGGATCATCTTCCAGCCCGGGCATGTCATCCTCACCCATTTGGGCCTTGTTTGCCGGCTTCGGGACGACTATCTCAGGGAGAGTGGGTGTAGGAGCCGGATTCACTTGGAGGGATTGGATTTGAGTTGTTATAAGCTCCATAGAGGCAGCTAACTGTTGGAGTTGGCCTTCCATAGCGGAGACACGATTACGCATTTCGGTTTGTTCGGCCATTCTAGCTCTTAATCGCGTGATGATGGGCGAACGTGACGGATCCGTTATAACCTAATATTGAAGAAATGAACAAAAATAAGTATCTCATATGAAATATGCCGGTCCATGGTAATAATCTAGAACTTTTATTCATCAATGGAGCTTTTGACAAGCCTAACAAAATAAAAACTAGGAAAGTAAATGACCCAACTTCCTAAACATTAATCTAAAAATAAAAATAGCAAGATTGATTCAAGCATTTCATTTGGCTTGATCAATATACACTCGGGACACCATTCAGCGCAATCGTTTATTCTCTTCTTGAGCTCTTTCAGCAACTCTTTTGAGGCGTTTATTCTCAGCATGATTGGTGATCTTCAATGGCACCTCTGGTATCTTCAGAAGCAACTCTTCAGGGATCTTGTGTTGTTGAATGTACTTAGTCGAGGCATAGTACTTCCTTTCTTTACCTTTCAACTTTTCCTCGGGCCATTTAAGCTTTCGAGGATGGCACATGTCCAACATCGATTTGATAGTGAGAATGGAATCTTCATGGCCTCGGCTTCCATCAACGAAGCTAACTTGGAGTGGATCCGCTTGTAACACTGGGGGAAGCTCTTGTACGACTTGATACTGACGAGTCACTCTAGTCGGATAGTACTCCAATGCTCCAGTGAATCCCAATAGAGGGATTGGGCCAACTCCTCCACACGAGAGTCTCGCTACCCGAACTTGGAACCATTTAGCATGCCATAGGAAACCCTTGGAAGTTGGTTTTTCATGAAAGCTAGCCACCTAGAATAATGATAATCCGGTGCATGTTTTTGATTGTTCTCAAATCTCATAATAGGGTGATTGGAATTACTAACATCATGTATAGTCATTAGACCACCAAACCCTTTTATATGTGAAAGAAACCAAATTTGCAAAAGTTCAGGAGAGGAATGGAAAGTCTTATCACCGCCTCCTTTAAACCGAGTGAGGGAAATGACAGTTTCAGTTAGAACAGTGTTTACAAAATTCTTTCCTTCCAACACTTGTTTAACTAATTGAGCGATCAAAGGGTTAATAGCATTCTTGCAGTAAGGAAAAACTATAAACCCAAAGAAAGCTAAAAGGAAAACCCTTTGCATTTGAGATGAAGTGCCTTTCTCAAAACATTGTTTTAGAAAAGATAAAGGACATGCATTGCGGTTAGCCTTTAAAACCTTTCTTAAATCGTCTTCCTTAATTCTCAGAAAATCAGATAAGGCCATAACAGGATCTATTCCGATAGGCGGACTAATCAATTCAGCTTTCAAGGATTTTCCTATGGCAATGCTATACTCTTCCAAGGTGGGAGTGAGCTCATGATTACCGCGGAAGATAAAGGTAGAAGTCTTGGGGCACCAACAGTGGGCGAGTGCTTGGATGAGGCCGACATGGATGTTGATACACAGTGGAAGCAATTAATATGTGACTCTACAAACGACGGCCATCTTGATCTAACTTGTCCCACCAAGTGCTAAGCTCTTCCCTTGGAGGGAAAATAATTCGAATGTTCGGTGTCCCCATTGTATATTGATCAAGACTCAGGACAATCCTAATGCCATGGACTGACAAAATAATGCGATAAAGTAAGTAAATTGCAAAGGCCAAAAATTTAGAGAACTTACTTTACCAATGATGGGCAATCACATAGACATGCGCATGGTAAGTGGCTCGATTTCTAATCTATAAGGCTTATCAAGGTGGAGCCACAAGGATGATCGACTAGCCACGAGCTTGTGGACTATGTCGGGTCCTCATGACTCCGGCTTAGTCAAAGAGCCGACCCGGGTCGCGAGCATGCGGACCGAGGTGAGTACTCTTGACACCATGAAAGAAACTTCGGGATTGAGATGGGCGACTCATACCGCGAGCATGCGGTCAGAGTGGCAAACATCTCAATACCACCCTAGATGATCCTATGCGGCCCAGGTCCGGCGGCAGGTTGTGTGTGCAATAGTGTAGTGCTAGATGCAAGGCATGCACAACATTTTATATCAAGCAACATTTCATATATGAAAATAAACCATACATTCCTACACCTTCCTACAAAACAAAGGTTAGTAAACACTTCCCCTTGTACCTCCCATCTTGCAAAAACATTTAACACCTTAAATGTTAGGGACGTACCTGGGATCCTCACTGCCAAACAAAAATATATATTTTTTAAAACAGAAATTGGCCTAAGTCCACTAAGAGTTTCAACTCATTTCCCTAGCGGAGTCGCCAAGTTGTCGCGACCAATATTTTTCGGGGTGAACCACCTAGGGTTTGGCTAATGGATTGTTAAGCCTAGACTTAACTCGGGCTCTCCCAACCCCATACCAAATCGCAACTTTAGGTTCAAATTCTTAACATGCAATTGATTTTTAACTAGGAGTCGACACTAATCTATTTTTGATTGGTCGATTAGAAACCCAAGTAAAGTAACGGGAGATTTACTTTACTGCTACGAACCAGAGATTTGGGTACGGGGACTTGGTTACGCTAGATTTCTCTAACACCCTTTCGATACCATTTCTTTTTATTTTGACAAAAAGGTTTTACTGAGCAGCTTGAATTGATTTTAAACCATCTCCCTAACATGTAAGGTGATCATACGGGTGCGCAAACCACCAATTTAACACCCAGATAAACAATAAATAAATTGCAAAAAAACTTACCTCTAAGCAACGAAATCATCTGCAATGTTAAATTAAAATCCACATCAACAACCCTAGATATGGTTTCTAATTAACACGCAATTTTTTTTATTTTCACTTAATTAATGAAAATCATGCAATATGCAATGCAATATTAACTAAATGACCTAATTCTAATGACATGTAATTTCTAATTAAATGGCCCTAGCAAAAATACTAAATGACATACATCTCAATGAATCTAATCTTAATGACATGCATATGTCATTTTTTCTTTTTCCTAAAAGAATGCATTTTATCCTAAATAATAAAGCTAATTTAACCTATGACTTTTTGTATTTTTCATGAAATTCGAAATTAGGTGAAATGTGAAAATTACCTAATTAGATTAAGATCCTAATTAATTTATATTAGGAATTAGGTTGAGCCAAATCCTAATTTAAACTAAAATATTATCTTAACCTATATAATCCTAAAATGCAATCTATTTGATAAAATACCTAAACCTATAATAAATTAAGAAAAACATCATCTAAAATTAAACTAAATGCAATTTCACCTTAATATGCAATGACGTGCAAAAAATGCCCTAATTTTACATGACATATGCATAATGACTTTTTTGTGTTTTTCCTTTTTTCCCTTTTTTTAAATTTCGAAATTAATAATTGCCAAATAATTAAACATGCAATTTAGACTAGTGAAGCAGAAATCTAACATCCTAATTTTTTTGTATTTTTTTTTCAAAAATTCGAAATAAATAAATTTCCTATTCTAGACATGCAAAATAATCTAAAACAAGTAACATCCTACCATGCATCTAATCTAACTCAAACATTTTTTCTTTTACGGGAGCAAACAAATAAAGCATCAAGAACAACACGGCACCAAATCAAGCAAGACATCATCCACGTCCATTTAATTTTGGGAACTAAATTGACGAATAATATCTCGCGCATGAGATCGGATTGGCCAATTTTTAAATAAAATCACGAATCATATCTCGAGTGTGAGATCGGATTGGTGATTTTTCTGTACGATTGCGGGTCGTATTTTTAGTGTGAAATTGGACCGTCAATCATATGTACGTTGCGAAATTAGGAAGATTTCCCAATTTAAAAGGCTAATCGTGTTGTGAATATCATGGCATATTGGGGATTTCATCATGTGCACCGATGAATATGAATATATCAAATAAGGAAACAAAATTTTCGGAAATTAACATAGACAAAATCCTTACCTATCCCAAATATTTGCTTCCAAATTTGGCCTTCGAACAGCGGCTCGTGAATCACAGTAGAGGCTCAACGTGATAGCACAAGGAAGATGGGATGACTCACGGGCAGCAGCTCAAGATGACGTGCTGCTCAAGGATGGTGTCTCGCTCAGTAAGTGGTGGCTGATGCTTCGCTGATTCGGCTTGGCAAAGTCAACGAGGATGACCAGCACAGCAGGGGACGTCCACTAGAAGACTGAAAATAAAGCACAAAAGACTGCCAACTCGGTGGGGTAGCGTTCAACGGTGGAGAATCGACGAGTCAGGGAGCAACGGCGCCAGTGCACAGCAATAACGAAACCAAAGCAGCAGCATAGTCAAGCACAGCAGCACGAACACGATTGACTTTTCAGGTGGCACGCGTGCAAGGAGCAGCTTGATTGTCGTTGACGGCTCAGTAGGGCAGCAACACGATACGGCGATGTTGGTGATAGAGGCACGGCCAGAGGTCTGGCCGTGAAGTGGGCGCCGGTTTGGACGATCGCCTCGGCCAAGAGCTGGTCGGGACTTCCCTCTCTCTACTCTTTCTCACGTGTGTTCTCTGTATGTATTGTCACCCGATTTTTTTTTTTCAATTCTGTGGCCTTTCCCTTTTATACTGCCTACCTTGTATTGCAAAAGAGGAAATTTGTATAAGAAAAAGAATCGTTGAAATTCACATTTCCTCCATTACCTCTTGCATGCGTATCCTGTGTTTCCCTCAATATTTTCCCTTGCGTTACCGAATTGGAAATACCAATCAGAGTGAGCGATATTTTGTCGTCGCCTTGCTCCTCCTTCACATTCTATCGGTACGAGTTTATCTTGAATTGTGGGAAGCATAATTTGTTATTATCTTATTTCACGATTCCCACACCTCTTGCACTTTGCCGAATTATTCAATTGCCCTCTTTGCTTCAAATCTATTCAAGACAAACCGGATATACTGCTATAGATATGTGTGAAGAGAATATACATTTAGTATCTCCAAAATTTCATTTTTCTTCGTTATCTTCCTCAGCAGAAACATTGGTCAGCCCTTTGGATTTTTTGATGCCCAAGCCAATTTTTTAAAGTTCATACGTGAGTGGGCTCCTTGTCCGCAATATTGAATGTCCACTTCCGAATTTCGCACGAGATCCATGCAATGCAACTTTGCGTGGACTCTTTGTTATGATAATGCTCCTAACGTCTATGCAATTAACTTATATTTTTGCTTAGGGGTCGCGGTTGATCCCTAACATTTTTTAATGTGATCAATGATAAAATGGATTGTCAAAATTTAGGTGTCAACAACTAGTTTAGTGGTTAATTAATTAAGGCTAATTAGGCAATTAGATTAGTGTAAGCTTAATTAGGCTCTTAATTAATTATTTGCATTATTTAATTATTTTGAATTTATTAAATTAATTTATATCAAATTAAATTATATTTTATTAGTTTATATTATTTAAATAATTTCAGAATATATTTAATTATTTATTATTTTTCGGAAATTAGACCGGGATAGTCGGTGACCAGAATTTCGTGTTGATTGCATTGGTGTGTTCAAATTATGCAATTAATTGTTGGATTGTGCAAATTGAGTGATGATTGATAAAATTATGGTATTTATTTGGAAAATCCCAAGTGTCGGGTTTTGGACACCGAAAAGTAGTTTTTAAGTACTATACCAAATAGTGCCGTTTGAAAAGGAAATGTATCAATTTTTTTGGTTCGAATTGACCGTGTACCTACATACGACTATTTTCTGGGATGTTTTTTTATATGAAGAAAAGAGGCCAGGGTCACTATTTTAATTGAGGCATTTGTGTGCAACGCACGGTGTCCTGGGCGGAGATTAATTGGTTGTGATTTGGTTAAGAGAACCCGTCTCGAGCGTTTATGCCGGATGTTATTAAATCCCTTTTCGGGTTACTCATGCATTAGGGTATCGGGTCGCAGTAGATTCTGGACCTACGCTCTTTCAGGAAAGCCGTCTTTGAGAGATGTAGCCGTGCTCAATGGGGAAAAGATGATGCCTGGCTACGCTAATAGACCGCCGAACATGGGAGTCGGCCGTACCCTAGAGGGGTCAAATTAACAATTGGAATGCATGATTGATTGAATTTGATGCGTCTGATTATGAGACAAAACTGTGTGGCATGGTATGGGACGTGTCATAATGGTTTGGCCTTATAATCAGGACCCTTGTGATTGATTGAGTTGTTGAGGTCTTTCAATTGTTATGTGCATTAATTATATGCATTTGTAATATGAACTGTGCTGACGTGTAGGAATAAATTGAGGCGAGGTAAGTCATTTATTCTAATTGTGTGGTTGTGTGGCTAGAGCACCCTGAGGTGTATTTTCTTCCTAATAAGGGTTTAGGGAGTGAACTTGCTGAGACATTGTCTCACCTTGTCGTGAGCTTAAATTTTCAAGTCCTTAGCTAGTGGTTGTGGAGGGCCCAAAGCCCCAGAGTCTGTGGAGGTGGAGTCTGAAAGATCGGTGTATGTGTCCAGCTAGTATATCGTAGGACAGCTTCTTTTCGAGAGCCGACCTTTTTGTAGACTTTTGACCAAACTCGTTTTTATCTAAACCCATTGTTTATAAAATTTGGCCTTTGTGAAATGTGTCTTGCTTTCCAATCCCATGCTATTTGTTGTCAGGGGTATTTGTTTTGCTTCCGCATGTGCATTAAAAATGAATGGGTTGGCAACGCGACCTAAGAACATTGCATTTGTATTGACCATAGAGGGATGTGTGCACGCTCAATGTTTGGGGCATGACATTCCTCACAAACTAACTTACTTTGAAGGCCAAAAATCCACACCAAAGTGCCCATTTGAATTTCCACCATTTTAATTTGCCAAAATTGGTTTTTCGCAAAAATTCCCGGCTCAACGAAATTCCTTCAAAAGATGAGACGAGATCCTAAAAATGAATCGTGACACACTCGAACGTTTGATTCCCGAAACCAAGCTTAATTCGTGGTTAAAATCAACCGAACACGATTTTAGTATAATCCAACCTACCGAGTAGTTTTTAGGGATTTTACTGCAGATATATCCCTTAGTGGCTTCACCCAATAGGTTAGTTAACTCGTGAGTGATCAGTTCAGAGAAAAAGGACCATAGGCGCGTTGATGAAAATCCCATTTCATTTTATCGAGACGGGGTTGAAAATTCGGGATGTCACACCTATGATCTTGGAAAATGTAACTCATTGAGTATAGCCACTATTAGATTATAATGGGTTGTGCCTAGGATTGTGATTGCTTATCAATGACCATAAATTGTACTAGGGAGTTGTTTGTAGATTCAAAATTCATAACTGGTTGCAAATAACTACTGCCGGTAGGACATAAGTGTGAAAGCTAGTATGAGCACCAAGAGGGGGGTGAATAGGTGTTTAAACTAAATCTTGGCAAATATATGCGGAATAAAATAAACTTCGAGTAAAATAAAGGAGTTAAGGAAGAGAATAAGAACACAAGATTTATAGTGGTTCGGCTTAATCCAAGCCTACGTCCACTCTCCTACGCTAAAAGCCTTCTTGGCTGGATTCCACTATGCAATCAACAAGAGATTACAACTTTGAATGCAAACACTTAGTAGTAGATCACACTATCTCACTAAGTCACTCTTTTGGTATTTCTCTCACGATCACAAACGTTTAAGCTCTTCAAAGACAAGTGTATGATCGAAGGTCGCTCAGACTTTGGAATTATAAATTCTACGCTTCGTCTCTTACTTGCTCATCGGTCTATGATCTCCTTAAATACTCATCCACTTCCAAATTACCCGTTGGACAATATCTTGAGGATTGTCTTCCAATCTACCAATTGGACAGCTCTGTATCTAGAAGATTTGGTAGCTGTTGAGTGATAAAGATAGAATCCGAAATTGATTCCGATTGCCCATACAAACAGAATCTTGGTTTCCATAAGTAAATCTCCTTTGTATAAAAAGATCTTGTCTTCAAGATCCAATTGTCAATCAATTAGATTGAGTTAATTAACTCAATCTTGATGTGGAATCCAAACCAGATCACTAGCCATTATATGATTGGGCTTGAGTTACGTTCTGTCGAATTTGGATGTAAAGTCTGAGAGCCATAGACTTTACAATCTGAGTCTGAGTGCAATAGACTTTACAATCTGAGTCTGAACATATTCTACTTCAGCATAGAGTCTGTCTTCTAGTTCAGCTTCAACATAGGGTCTGTCTTCTGGTTAATCCAAGTATAGATTTGATAATATTTTTACACATTCTATCATCTGCATAGCCTATTACTCAACCATCAAATACATTAGCAGCTTTTGATTTATTTTGTCATCTTCAAAACATCATAAGGGATTTCCCTAACAATAAGTACCTATGTGGTAATCTTTCTAAAGTTTTACTGGCAAAATAATACCCCAAGTGCCATAAAAGAACACTTAAGTGCCAAAAGTTAGAAAAGTAATATTAGATGCCACTTTATTTTAAAAATGAGACATTTGAGTGCCACATTTGGCAAACCCCGCCGGAAATCTTACGTGGTAATTTTTTTTATTAATTTTGCTTGCTTATGTGACTCGCCGGAAGGTTGACTCAACAAAGAAACAAAATCAATGTTGTTTTAGCACAAAAATTAATTAAATTAAATTTAAAACAAAACCCTCGCCGCCCCGCTGAACCTCTTGCTTTTTCTTTTTAATTTCATTTTTTAAAATTTCATTTTAAATTAAATTTAATTAATTTTTATATTAATTATTTATCCATTTTAGTAGCAAAACGACGTCGTTTTAGCACTTGTCTAGCTGCGTCAGTGTGCAAAATGATGTTGTTTTGCATTTGACTTGCCAGAAAATTGTTACGTCAGCGTTTGGCTAGATTTTCTCGTCGTTGACACTTAATTGATCCATTTTACTCCGATTTTGGCATTTAAATGTCATTTTCCTAACTTTTGACACTTAAATATCCCTTCATGCCAAGTTTTGGCACTCCAGATGTTTAGGACTCAATGTTTACTCAATCAATAATGCCTTTTATTGCAATTTATTCTCATGTTTGTTTTGCACTTTAAATTTCTAATGCCGTTGCATGTCGTTGCATTTTCAGTTCCTTTACTTTTTTTAGCTATTTACTTTTCCGTTCAAAATTCAAAAAGATCTTTTTGTTCCCTTAAAATCCATTAATGTCATCCATATCATTAGACTTTCACTTTTCGGTGAAGTATCATATTTTAGAGAGGGAGAAAAGAAAATATATTGTCAGGCTTGTATTCAGATTGTAGACTACTATTGAAAAGTCTATTGGGACTTTGAACTTGAAATTGACTCGGTTAATGAGTTAGAAGAAGAAATCAAGAAAACAATGAAAAGAAGGAAAGTCCAGTTGAGTAGTTTCCTTCTCCAACTAGGTGTTGATTTTCTCTAAGGCGTGCCTGCAATATATATTGTATTGAGCGGCGCCCTTGTTGCAAAAAAAAGAAGAAAAAAAAAAAAAGAGTTGATCTTGAAGTGCCAGTTTCGCGAGTGCTTGGCCATAGGTTTTCTCTATTGATTTCATTCATGCAATTACAGCCGGAAGAATTAGTGTTCAAACCAATTAAATCTTGTGAGTTCAATATTTCTTAATTCCCTTGTGATATTGAGAAATTATTTAGTGAGAAATTGTGAGGCTTAACATTGCATTTGCTATTAGATATAATTGGGGCTTGAAAAACACTATAAGTATTTGAGTGACTTGAGTGTATAATATTCGTTATATCGCTTGATCTATAATAGAATTTGCTACTGCTCACCTTGTAAACATAGTTTACTATAATTGAATAACATAAATATGATATCCGATTTATTTTCTTTAATTATATCTATTTTATTTTTTGATCACTCTCTTTTTGCAACAATATTAATCATAAGATAGATTCTCTAGCACCATCAAGTTCTTTCTTGTTTTTCGACACTTAAAATGTGATATCTCGAAATTTGGCCCTATATTAAAATATATGAAGTGGTTATTTTATTGACGGATTTATGGTTATTTTACTATGAATTGATCATTCACGAGTTAACTAATTTATTGGGTGAGACTGTAAAGGATTAAAACACGAAGGATTAGATAGTTCAATTAGGAATAGACTGCTCAACCATAAGGATTGACAAGGGTCAATACTACGCTGTAATAAATCAATTAGTGAACAAATATAAATTGATTCGACGAAAGTACGTAATCGATTCGCAGATGATTCCATATGATTATGATATTGGCATCGAACGACAATAAACCGATTTTCTATTGATATTACACTCGGGATATGTAATTGAACTCTCACAATTACATGACAACCGAGGGTTGTCCACAATTCGAAGAGGCACAAATGTGGATCGAAAATTATTAACCACGGATCAACCACGCAAGAGCCCTGAAAGCCACGAAGTTGCAGGTTGTCTGTATGTAGGGAAGAGAAATATTGACACTTGGTTTCTTCTCTGCAGATCTTTTTTGTCTTCCACTAGGGATCACAGTTTAGTATGCTTTCTTTAGAGATGAACATATATTTTCTCACTTTGAGATGGAGGAATCATTAAGTCTAATGTTCCTATATGTGATCATCCTTTTGCATGGGTAAGTAGTATCTCAGGTGTACTTCAAGCATTTCTATTTCTCTCTCAGTTTGGAAGCTGTACATATCTCTGGCAACCTTTAATTCAAAAAACTTGACTTCAGCTACACTTGTGGAGCTATGCATGGAAATGTCTGCGCTTTCCAAAAATGAAAATTTCAGAAGGGAATGAGGGTTACAACTGTAGAAAGCATTGCATTCGTATGCTTTTGATGATATTCCCAGTCGATTGATGATCATATTATCAGTCCACGACGTGTAAGTCAACTGGTCCCCATCGGGGTATTTTTTTGGAGAGACTGCAACAAATGGAATATCAATTCCAAGGAAAAGTGCAAGACGTAAGCCAAGTGAGAAAAGTCAATCAGAACACAGAAAAAAGAACCCTCTGTTTAGTGGCAGAGTCATAGACTTTTGCCTCGGAGGGCATCTTTTACAAGTTGATGACTCCATGCCATTTGGATCCCCTACGTACACAAAAGAAGAAAATAAAGAATCGAAGGAGAAGAGGTTTATCATTCTGCTTGCCAAAAATGCTCTCGCTAAAAGAAGATAGCTTAAAATAGAATTCAACTCTAGTCAAGAATCCTATTGTGCTGCTTTTGATTGAGAAAGGTCAGAAACATTCCATGTGGAGGTATTATGAAGGTCGGGAAGAGAGACACCTATGCAGTGTTGAGGATAAGAGTTGTGGTATAGAGAATCAAATTATCTTTGAATTCAAGCTAAAAGCTGCATGGCTAGCTTTGCTTGTTGGACCAAAGTAGTACCCTTATTTTGGAAAATGTCAATTTTATTATTCAGCCGCTCATACCTAGCGTCGGCAAACGGTTCTCGCAAAGAAATAAATACTTAGTTCAAACTCTGCATCATATAGGACCTCATTTAATCATCTTATTCAGGATAATATGGCAAAAAATCATCTGGTATAGTTCATTGCCAAGCTGGTCCAAGAAATGCAATGAGATAAAGAATTGTACAGATCAAACTTATGGCCGAAATTCAATTAAAGCCCTGGAATATTGACTTCAACCCAAGTTACAGCAAGGAATATGTAACAGGATGAAGCGGATAAATGAGTGATTAAGAGCCACCCATCGATATCTTCTCATAAATTTTCGACTGCCTCTTTTGCGCAGTTGCACACCTGTAATCCCTCTACATATGAAACGATGATATTCTAATATGGAGAGCTTGATTATACCTACAAGAGTGATAACTATTTTTTCATGCTTTTAACCAAAAAAAAAAAAAAAAACAAAGAGACAAATTTAAATGAGAATATTTGTATGAGGCAAATTGACAAAAGGAGGTCTTGCAAATATTGAAATTCGAAATACCCCACTAATAAAAGTCTGAATTTGCTTTGATTCGATCTTATATTCTCTTCCATTCCCTATAAATGGATATACAAATGCAAACAAAAAATTGAAGTACTGGACTTGAGTACGAGAAGAAGAAGAGAGGCTAACATGAAGATAAGAGTCTCATTTGATAGCCAAGGATGACTTGCCTGCTCCGAACTTGCTCTATTTGAGCTGAACTAAGTGTTCGAGTAGTTCAGCCCGGTATCAGGCAGTCTCCTTGGCTAGTCAGAAAGTCTCTAATCTTTCATGTCAGGCTTCTTCTTCCTTGTAAAAGCAGCTACTCCTTGAAGATACAAATTTGTCTGTTCTTTTTTTTTATTCACATCACATACCTAGAGGCATTGGAATGTTTTTGTGAGGAAGAGAGGCCTTACATGAGATGACGAGTCTGGTTTGTCAGCCAAGGATGACTTGCCTGCTTTGTGCAAGAGGCTTCGATTATGAACGCCACTCTTGTCCATTTATGCACACGATTACATGATCACCAAGCATGTCATCCTGGCTTATCTGACGTGCTCTTCATGTTCATGTTAGGTCTTCTCTTCTTCTTTGAAAGCGTCTACCTTCCTTGGGCCACAGGTGCATCGGGAATCAGCACAAGAAATTCTACAAAAGTTGCGAATGGCATTAATATAAAAACCCAAAAAGGAAAGGAAAAATGAAAATTGATTTTTGCGGTTTTGCTATGGATATGGGATACGCCAATTGTGCAGCTTTGATTATCGAGAGAACACTTCAACGCATGGCTATGTGCAGACGATGTATGCGTCGAGAATGTGTGGCTATATGCACTGTCGATGGTACATGCAAATCAACGGTTTTTCACCGACAAGTTCGGGATCCGATTACCTTCCGGGTGCTGTCTACTCTCCCATTTTGGATTTTGCCAGCACACACTTGAATCGAACATTGTAAGTGCTATGCAGTGGCGTGAAAATTTAAGATTTGTAAATGGACATTTTTCAAAAGAAAACATTTTAAGTGCTATGCGCTAGTGCAAAAAGTTAGGATTTGGAAATTAACATTTTGAAGATAAAATGACATTTTCGTAAATAGGGACACCATGATAATTGATGTAAAAGTGTATAATGATCTCCATAAAAGGGAAACTTATGCATGTATATGGAATATAAGTGATCATTAGGTCAATTGTGAGGTATGCATTCGGTATTTTCCCTAGAAAATTTGAAGAAAGAAAAAAGTGGCAAAGTGCGGATGCCCACATGTGTGTGCTCAAGAATAAATTTTCATTGATCCTAATCTTATCCCTCTATTCTCTCAATTGAACCACACTAGAATCCGCCATTCGTTGTCATAGTTCACCGGATCATTTGGGTGATTCATGCCTCATTGATCTAATATGTGATTGGTCAGATCCACATCAATTGGATATGTTGATAGTGTAAACAAGAATTTTCCATTAGACATTGGTCAATAACTTTCATGGAAACGCATTAATAGTGAATTTGGAACTTTAAAAGTTAAAAATTTAGGTAATGCCAATGTCATCTCGTCCATGCATGGTTTAGATGCTAAAAAGGTATTGACTATTCAATTATTGACAAGTGGTAAGTTTAGTCGATGAGAGCAAAGTTTTATAAAAATGAATGTCATTAATGAAGAAAGCAGCCAATAACCTAGATGAAATCGATACTTTGCTTATGAAGTCATGATGATGGACATCGCAAAAGTTATAGACCGAGGTCCTTTACCAGTCAACGAGTGTTGTCAACAGCCAACAAAGCGTTGGAGGTCAGGAAAAAAAGAAGAAAAACAATATGTTGGATTGATGCAAGCACACAATTGCCCGTTGGTTACCCTTGTTGTCACGGCCCGAACTCCGAGCACATGAACATCCCTCGGTGGTCGATTAAAATGCAACATTCCCAGGATGCGTTGCCGACCCATTCGTTTTATGCACATGCGGAAGCGAATTAAACATATACCCGGACAACAACAAACATGTGATAGAAAAGCAGGACAACCAATTTTTCTCGAAACACACTTTATAAATATCTCAAGTTGGTCCTACCAGTATAATAGAATTTGCTACTGCTCACCCTGTAAACATAGGTTACTATAATCGAATAATGTAAATATGATATCCGATTTATTTTCTTTAATTATATCTATTTTAGTTTTTGATCACTCTCTTTTGAAACAATATTAATCATAAGATAGATTCTCTAGCACCATCAAGTTCTTTCTTGTTTTTTGACACTTAAAATGTGATATCTCGAAATTTGGCCCTATATTAAAATATATGAAGTGGTTATTTTATCGATGGACTTATGGTTATTTTACTATGAATTGATCATTCACGAGTTAACTAATTTATTAGGCAAGATTGTAAAGGATTAAAACACGAAGGATTAGATAGTTCGATCAGGAATAGACCGCTTAACCATAAGGATAGACAATGGTCAATACTACGCTGTTATAAATCAATTAGCGAATGGATATAAATTGATTCGACGAAAGTACGTAATCGATTCGCAGATGATTCCGAACAATTATGATATTGGCATCGAATGATAATAAACCGATTTTCTATCAATATTACACTCGAGATATGTAATTGAACTCTCACGATTACATGACAACTGAGGGTCATCCACAATTCGAAGAGGCATAGATGTGGATCGAAAATTATTGACCACGGATCAACCACGCAAGACCCCTAAAAGCCACTTGATAGCTTAGGTTGTACTAAAGTTAGGTTTGATTGATTTTTAACCATGAAATTTAATTCGATTTTGGATATTGAACTTTCGAGGGTTTTGAGATTTAATTATTAAACGTCGTCTCATCGTCTGTTGAATTACTGGCGAGTCTGAAATTTTCGGAAAAGGAATTATTGGACGAAAATTTGGGGATTGGAAAAAGAAAAACAAGAAATTTGGATCCAATGCAAAATGATGATTTTAGGGCTAAGATTTTGAGTTTTAAAGGAAAATATAAATAAAAAGAAATGTGGGAACATAATACTAGGCAAAGAGGGTCTTAAGGGGAGTAGGTGATAAGTAGGGGTGAGCATGGCCCGGGTTGGGCCGGTCCACCCCCTAATCCTAGGACCAACCCGCACAGTGCTAGTCCTCAATTTTTGAGACCAATGACCAACCTTATTGAGCTTGGGATTGAGGACCGAACCGACCCAATTGATTCGGTCCGGTTCCAGGGTTAACCCGGGACCAACTGATAATTTTTTATCTCATTTTTTGTACTCCTTAAAAAAGTGATTAAAGACTGGACTAACCTAATAGGTTCAGTCCGATTTCAAGGTCGACCCAGGACTAACCAATAATTTTTTATTTCATTTTTTGTACTCCTTGAAAGGGCAGCTGAGGACCGTACCGATTCAATGGGTTCAATGATGAGCAAGGTTAGCTAAGGAAGGCAAGCGGTAAGGGTCAAGTGGGGTGAGCGTCGAATATAATGAGCATCGAATGTCGAGCGGGGTGTAATAAGCCAAGTGAGCATTGTGCGGCGAGTGGCACGAGTGATCCAAAGCGAGCAAGGTGAGTGTCAAGTGGTGAGCGGATAAGTTGTTTTTTTCGATTTTAGCAAATTGAAGACTAAGAGGACAAATAAGACAGAAGAGAATGAATACCAGAAGAGGATGCCATAAGGTGCATTTTTGAACGCCGTGAGGACTCCTCACAAAAACATTTTCCTCCTTCGTAAATTATGACTAATGACATCGTAAAAGACATTAAAAATCTAAGTTATTAAAGAACAACGTAAAATTACTTGAACTTCTTACTAAATAGCTGTTTACTATTGTTGACGCCGTTTATTTTAAGATTTTCTTTATATATAAAAATATATAAATAGTATTTTATATATATATATATATATATATATATATATATATATATATATATATATAGTCAGGTTTGGTCCGGTTTCAACTGACTTAGAATTCTCAGGACCGAGAATTGACCGGCATAATGCTGGTTCAAAATTTCTAAGACCAAGGATCGACCCAGTCTCATTGGGAATCGGACCAAAACCGGCAGGATTGAGCTGGTCCAGGGTTGGTCCAGGGTCAAAAAATCTAAAAAAACCTATTTCCTCTCTCTCTCCCTTCTGCCAAGTCCCTCCTCTTCCCTTTTCTTTTTCTTCCCTCTCTCTCTCTTTCTCTCCCTCTCCTCCTCCCTCACGCCACCTTCTGCCACACCCCACCTTTTTCCTTTTTATTTTCTTTTTCTTCTCTCTTTCTTCTCCCTCTTTTCTCCTTCTCTCTTCTTCTCTCCACCCCACACAATTTTCCTTCCCCCCATTGTTGCAAAGCACCCAACGTCCTTTTTCCTTCTTCTCCCCATTTTCTTCCCCCATTCTCCTGATTCTGACCAAAGCACCCAGCCCCACATCTCCTCTTCTTTTACTTCCATTTTCATCATTTTCTTCTCAATATTTCCCTTCCTTGCCAACCCTTTGGCCACCGTTCTTCACCGTCGTTGCCCGCACCACTACCATTGCACTCCCCCACCCATCCGCACCGCGCTCACCGCCACTTGTGACCCTCAAACCGTAAGCCACAGTCACCGTCGTCCTCACCTCGAGCCGCCACCGACGTTGAGCCTTCATTCGAGCCATGAACGTAATGTTCTCGACACCATCGCGCCACCGTCATCGTGAGCTCACCATCATCGGAAACCCGTGAGTTAACTTTTTAACCGTGGATTAAGATGTTAATTACGTTTAGGGGATAGATTAGAAATCCACTCCTGAAACTTACACGTCCCCACCCCATCCCCCCCTGAGAATGTGGGGATTTGAACCCCTCACCTCCCCCTTCCATGTTGGAAGGGTGGCCACTGGGGCGAATCCCAGGTGGTTGGAATAATGATTTTTAATATTAGTTAATGTTGGTTTAGCTTTAATTGCAAATAAAAATGGTTTAGATTAAATTTAAGTACGATTAGCTTAAGTAATTATGATTAGATTAATTAATCGTGATTATATTAATTAATTGAGTTTAGTTTAATTAATTGTGATTTATTTAATTAACCGTAATTTATTTATTTGATCGTTATTTACTTAATTAATCATAATTATTTTAGTTAACGTCGATTACTTTTAATTAAGTACATTTAGGTTAATTAATTAGGTTTAGTTTAATTAATTGTAATTAGCCTAATTAATCACGATTAGTGTAATTAATGATGGATTAGCCGTTTAGTAGAATTTTACGCCCGTTTTTCTGGTTGAGTTTGTGCATAATTCAGACTGTTTGCACGTGTGAGGCCATGTTATTGATTGCCCAATTATAGATTTTATTGATTATTTTTAAAAAGGGTTTTATGGGCAAGAAAATAGAGAATTTTGAGGTGTCGGGTTTGGACGTCAAATTTTACATACTAAATAAAACAATGGGGTTTCAAAATAGAAGTGTACAAAGTTTGACAGGTTGATTTCAAATATGTGACTACGTACAAATATTTTACTGAGATTTTTAAATGTGAAAAATTGCTAAAGTTAATTATTTGAGAACGAGTTCTTTTGTTCCGGGCTAATTAATGGCAATAAAAATTTGTTTGATTGTTGGTGTGCTTGAGTGGTCAGTTGATCGAACTTGTCACCCAACATGAGTTTGAGGGCAATGTCGGATTTTTATTGGATGCCCGATGGGGGTTCGGATGCCGAGTCGCGATTGAGGCCGGATCGATGCTTCTTTATGGAACGCCGTTTAGGCGGGGTTTCTAGATGATGTCGTGCCCGATGGGACGGGACGATGCCTGGTCATACTGGAAGACCGCAAACTCTTGTGTTGGCCGTGGCCCAATGAGTTGTAATAATTGGAACACGTATGTTTGACAGTGCGCTTGGCTATTATGGATTGTGTTATGATTATTATTTGTGTGTTGCGATAATATTGCCATGTGAGGTGTACTAATATGCAGGGGCATGCCAAGACAAGGTAAGATTGTATGCTGTTGTGTGTTTAGGTTGTCTCTGAGATGAATTAGCTTCTTAATCGAGGTTTAGGAAGTTGACTTGCTGAGATTTTTCTCACCTTATTGTTGTTAATTATTTTTAGGGCCGTAGCATGGAGAACTGCTAAGTGTGGTTGTGATGGGCGAGAGATGTGACACTTTTTGGCTGGCCTTGCCGTTAGTGAAGTTTAAGTTAACCTCGACTTTTCTGACCATTTTTGCTCATAGGTCGTGTGGGAGTTACCTTTTGTTGTAGACCTATACATGTTAAACTCCTAGGATTAACAAGTTGATAAATAAATCGCCACTTTTGGAAATCATCTATTGTGTTTTACTATCCCTACTATGATGATTGACTGGGTGTTGTTTATTTGAGTTGCTTCCACATGCGTTTAATCTATAGATAAAAAGAATGGGTTGGCGATGCATCCTAGGACATCGCAATTTAATCAACCGCCCAGGGATGTTCGCATGCTCGAGATTCGAGGCGTGACATAAAACCTAATCTCGAGATATCCCCAAAATTTGAATTCATAACATCTACTAAGGCATAAGTTTAATTCCTCTCATTTTCACTTGCCATCGATTAGTCCTCCAATGTTCCCTTTGTTTCAGTTACATAGTCTAAATATACCATCACATCATTCCCTTAAAATATGTGTTAGTAAACTCTCATGTAATCTATGAAAATCTTCCGCTAAATTCACGTTTTCACTATCTCCTCAAATAAAGATCATCCATAATATCATTAAATGTAATCCTTTCTAGTTATTCAGAATCATTAACTCTTAGGCTGCATTTGATCGTACGAATTTCTAATCGGGATATAATTGGATAAGATAAGATATAAAATCTAAGGATTTTTCTATGTCTTATCCACCATTTAAAAGTTGATTAAAAATAAGATAAAATTAAAATAACTAAATTGTCATTTTTTGTTATTTTGAATTTCTTATATTAGAATTCAAATATTATTAATATTGAAATATAATTTTAGTTTTGTTAATTTAAGAAGACTATTATTCGAGAAAAATAACTTTCTTATTATGGATGTTATAAATCCTATTCACTTTTATCTCATTTCCTTTATGGAATAATTTTATTTGGTCTATATCCCTTTTATATCCGACTTTATCCTATCTTGAGCATGTACCAAACGCAAGATAGGATAAATTGAATTTTATCATGACTGCAAAATGCAACCTTAATGCAAGACACAATTTGTAAAGATTTGTATCAAACTAGATATTGTGGGTACATCCAGTAGTAACACTAAGATAGAGATTCCCTCCCTCATATTCCTTAGTGCTGCTTAAGATCACTGAGGCAAGAAATTATCTACTTTCCATAAAATTCAAAGAAGAATATCAGAGTTTGCTATTGTGATTTTCCTATGGTGGGTGTGGACTCTCAAATGAAATTATTTGAAACCCTACCCTGCACTTGTCCGAGAGTCTAGGTGAACCAGTTATTAACGAACTTGCTCTTAACTTAAGAGGACTTGAGGAAAGAAATAAATGGAGTGTCTCTCGTACATGGCTTCTTTTAACTTAACTTCGAGCTACAACCGGTGAATTTATTTTAATGATGCATGCAACGATGGTGCTGATGATATGTGGATGTGCAGCGGGGACGGCTATCGGGTATGCAGGTCAATACAGGGAGAGGAGGATAGGTTGGGTTGGCCTTGCAACAGAGTGAGCAACTTCTGCAACTTCTGCAATCAAGTGTTGGTTTCCGTTGTACGTCCATGATGGGGTGCGATTGGACCGCACCATTTCGACTTGATATGTTACGATGGAAAGACACCAATGAAAGGGTGTGAAGGAGACGTAAAAGTCTCCCGAACACAACCGTTGGAATGGTTGGCAAAACATGGAAGGATACATTCGCAAATCCTCTCATTTCTCTCTCTCTTTCCATCAAAGAAGAGAAGGCATTCCATTCAATTTTACAAGAACAATCAGCATTTACTCTGTGGAAATCGATTGCTTTCATCATGATTGCATTCAGACCAACGTGAGATAGTTTTGTTCGTGATTTATCCGCAATTCAACGTTCGTTCCGGGGTTAATTGTTGTTTGCGCATCGGAATCAAGTAAGTCGTCTTCCGCCGACTTGAATTTCAACATTGGTATCAAAGCCCGGTTGTGATTTCTGCCTTGTTTTAATTGAATTTTCTCATTTACTGCTTGATATTGAGATCAAGAGATTGAATTCTACACTGTTTTGATATTTATTGCTCGAAATTGCAATATGAAAAACTCGAAAATCGAACCGAAGCGAAGAACGGGTTCGAGGTCGCGTGCATCCGTGCGGTTTTGGCCATTTTTCGAAATATTTTTTTGGCCAAAATCAATTTTTAAATATACAGGGTGAAAGTAGCTCGTCGAGACGAGTCCGACGATGGGTCGAGCGCCGCCGGAGGACGCTGGACGCGCCCACACCCGCGGCCAGAAGCCGCTGCGTGTGGGCGCCACGCGCCTGAAGCGCTTGGGAACGCCAGACGTGCGCACACACGCGCGGTCGCGGCGAACCGGCACGTGCGCGACGCATGCCGCGCGCATGGCGCGGCAAACCGGCGCATGATGACGTCACCATGACGTCACCCAACGGTCGGTAACCGCTGGGATGACGTCATCGATGACGTGTCACCGCGCGGACAGTTGGCCGGCACCCGACCCGACCCGACCCGACCCCGACCCGACCCGACCCGACCCGACCCGACCGACCGTTCAACGACCGGGTCAACCGGTCAACCGGACCAACCGGTCAACCAAAACGGTCGGACCGGTCGGACCGGTTGGACCGGTTGGACCGATCGGACCGGCCAGGAGCCCTTGGGCTCATTGGCGCATGCGCCACACGCGCCGCGCACTCAGGCGGTGCGTGTGGGTGCGTGCGAGCTCCGATTGGAGCGTGGTCTGTGGCGTTTGGTTCGTATGAGTGTCCTCTACACTGTGGTATATTTATTTTATACTTTTGAATTTTATAAATGTATGAAAATGCGTAGGAAACCCTATGTACGCGTATTTTTTGGGGTTTAATGCATAGTTTATTCATTTGTAGCTTGTATTTTCTTGTGATTTAGGAAATACAGTAGCTAGCTTGTGTGCAAATGATGTCATATATGCTGTGTAGAGCTTGGTTCGATGATATGATGTATATATTTAATATACTTGCAATTTTCTAGTTGCTAGAAAATTCAAACAATGGTAGGAAATCCATTACATGTTGAATTGCAATTTTGATTATAGTTGAAGCATGATTGTCGTTTGTACGTTGGTTCATATCATGCTATGTATTTGTGTTAATGGAAAAATATAGAAATTACTTGAGATCATGTAATTATTTTTCCTAGTGGGAGTTCGTAGGTTGGTAGAATTGAAAGGAGTTCTCACCTAGAACTTAAAATTTGCGCAAATTAAACTAATTATTGATAATAGAACAATTGTACATAGAAGTTGATTGGGAACATAGTGAACTTTTGATTTTGTGTCTTTTGTTGAATTATCATTAATTTAGTTTGTCTTTGCTGCAAATTAAATATGTGTGTTACTCTGAAAAGTGTGCTAGTATTGATTCTGCGTTTATTATGTCAATGTGTTATAGCAATTGATTATGGCTTCGGCATCCAAGACCATTGTGGCTGACCTCAATAAGGGTGAGAAGCTGAACGGTGACAATTATGATATTTGGCACCGAAAGGTTCAGTACATCCTTGAGGAGCAAGAGGTTTTGGAAACCCTCAACCATACCATGGATGAACCTGAGCATGGAACTTCAGCTCAACACAAGAGAGATCTAGAAGCTTATCAAGCTTGGAAAAAGAAAAATAGCATTGCTCGCATCACGTTGCTGAGCTGTATGCAAGATGATCTCATGTGTGAGTTTGAAAGTTATGATAAAGCTCAAGCTATGTGGGTTGCCTTGAAAGATAAGTTTGGGGGTACATCTGCCACTAAGTTGAGGAGACTCACCATCAAGTTTGACACATTCCGAAAGCGCCCAAATGTAACGATGAGGCAGCATCTTCGGGAGATGTCAAACATGATTCGTGAGCTGAAGTCGGCAGGTCACTCCCTTACTGATGAACAGCAAGTTCAGGCTGTTATAAGGTCTCTTCCTAACAATTGGGAGCATATGAAGATCAATATGACGCATAATGAGAATATTGTCACTTTTGATGATATTGCGCGTCATTTGGAATTAGAGGATGAGCGCCTAGAGGCTGCGAGATCCTTTACCCATGCTTATGTTGCTGAATTGAGTTCACGCAAAGTTTCGGGCTTCAAGCGCAAGAGGAATCTTCAATTCAACAACAAAGGGAAGAAGACTGATCAGGCACCAAAAAGGGCTAAGACCTTCCAACGCAAGAAGCGTGGTGGGAAGAAGGACAAGGCCAAGATGAAGTGCTACAATTGTGGCAAGATGGGTCACTTTGCTCGTGAATGCACTGAGCCGAAAAAGGTACCCTATTACTCCATTACTTTGAGTAATGCTTTTGTTTCTAGTACTATAATGCTTGCTGAATCTCATCCAATGTGGATTGTAGACTCGGGAGCAACAGACCACGTAGCTAGAGACCGAGAAGCATTTGTGGAGTATCGTCGGATACAGCCTGGAAGAAGATGGATATATGTTGGGAATAACTCAAGAGTTGAAGTGAAGGGTATCGGCACATGTAAATTAATTTTACGTGGTGGTCGAAACCTATTCCTACATGATGTCCTTTATGCTCCAGATATTCGACGAAACTTGGTCTCCGTAGTTGTTCTTCTTAGCTTAGGTTATGTATTGAATTTCCATGGTGATTGTGTTGACATTTTGTATGGAACAGTTTATTATGGTTCAGGTCATGTATCGAATGGTTTTATGGTGTTAGACATTGACTATGATCAGTACAATGTTAATGTTGATGGTTGTTTTTCTTTAATTGCATCTTCTAATAATGTTGAGATTGATGCAAGTACTTGGCATGCTAGATTAGGTCACATTGGATTGCAAAGAATGCAAAGATTAGCTAGAGAAGGCCTTTTAGGGTCACTCACTAATGTTAGTCTATCCGTATGTGAACATTGTCTAGCGGGAAAAACAACTAGAAAACCATTCGGTAAAGGGACTAGAGCTGAATTTCCATTGCATCTCATACATTCTGACATTTGTGGTCCTTTGAATGTGAGGGCGAGGCATGGAGCCTCATATTTCATCACTTTCATAGATGACTTCACACGTTTTGGTTATGTCTTTCTGATCTCCCATAAGTCAGAAGCATTAGACTGCTTTAGACGATATATAGCGATGGTAGAGAATCAGTTGAACAAAACAATAAAGGCATTGAGAACCGATCGTGGACGTGAGTATCTATCGGAGCAATTCAAGGCTCTTTGTGATGAAAAGGGAATTGTACGACAATTGACTATTCCTGGTACTCCACAACAAAATGGGGTAGCTGAGAGAAGGAATAGAACCCTATTGGAAATGGTTAGGTCTATGATGGCGCAAGCAAATTTACCTATCTCCTATTGGGGAGATGCGTTATTGACTGCTGCCTATATACTTAACCGAGTGCCCTCAAAATCGGTCACTTCCACCCCTTATGAATTATGGACTGGTAGGAAACCAGACTTGAGTAGTCTACGTCCATGGGGATGTGCAGCTTATGTTCATGATTCTTCCCATAAACATGGCAAATTAGGTCCTAGAGGGAAGAAATGTATCTTTATAAGATATTCTGAACACTCCAAAGGGTACGTGTTCATAGGTGAACAAGCTGATGGAAGTGTGACCGAAATGGAGTCACGAGATGTCACGTTCTTGGAGAACGATTTTCCTAGTAGATGTGAGATTGATAAGGACTTCCAATTATATGAGATGGAAGATCCTAATAACACACCCACTAATGTTGTAGAGGGAAATGAAGATTTACCTCAACATGCAAGACCTAGTGGGAGTGTTGCATCGCTGATGAATTGAATTCAAGAGAAATTCAATTGCGTAAAAGTAATCGTAAAAGTATTCCCCGTCGTCGTTTTGAGATTGAAGGGGAAGCATTTATGATTGCTCAAAAAGACGATGCCGAGCCTAAGACTGTTCAAGAGGCTCTCTCATCCTCTGATAAGGAAGAATGGAGAAAAGCTTTAGAAGATGAGATGGAGTCTATGAGAGCAAATCATGTCTTGGACTTGATTGATCTACTACCCAACTGTAAGGCCATTGGAAACAAATGGGTCTTTAAGATTAAGCAAAGGGCGAATGGATCCATTGAAAAGTATAAGGTTCGCCTAGTGGCAAAAGGTTATACTCAACAAAAGGGTATAGACTATGAGGAAACATTTTCACCAGTTGTAAGGTTTGCCTCAATACGCCTTATTCTAGCCATCGTTGCACATTTGGACCTTGAATTACATCAAATGGATGTAAAGACGGCATTTCTCAATGGAGAACTAGATGAGGAAATCTATATGAAACAACCAATAGGTTTCATAGCTAAAGGTCAAGAGCATAAAGTTTGCAAGCTTCATCGCTCAATATATGGCCTTAAGCAATCATCTAGACAGTGGTATCTTCGTTTTCATCGAGCCATAACAACTTTTGGTTTCACGATGATCGAAGAAGATCACTGTGTATATGTCAAGCGGTCCAAAGATAAATTTGTGATTTTATCACTTTATGTGGACGATATTCTATTGGCTGGAAATGACAAGGTTTTGGTTATCACCATAAAAGAATGGTTGTCCTCCAATTTTGAAATGAAGGACATGGGAGAAGCTGCTTATATATTAGGAGTTAAGATCGAAAGAGATCGATCAAGGAAACTCCTTACTTTTTCACAAGAGTCTTATATTATGAAGATTCTTGAACGTTTCAATATGCAGCACTGTAATCCCATTGATACCCTTGTCATGCAAGGTGAAGGCCTAAGTACTGAAATGTGTCATAAGACTCCAGAAGAAATTAAAGTAATGGAAACTGTTCCTTACGCTAGTGCGGTCGGAAGTTTGATGTATACTATGATGTGTACTCAACCCGACATATGTTATGCCGTGGGATTGGTGAGCCGATATCAATCAAATCCCCGTTAAGCACACTAGAAAGCAGCGAAGAGGATCCTAAGATACTTGAAGGGCACCATGGACTATTGACTTTGTTACCAAGAGAATGATTTACGTCTATTAGGCTATTCAGATGCCGATTGGGGTGGAGACCTAGATGAGCGTAAATCGACTTCTGGATATGCGTTCTTGCTCAATGGAGGTGCGATTTCTTGGAATAGCAAGAAACAGACATGCACGGCCTTGTCTACGATGGAGGCAGAATTTATTGCATGTTCTGCCGCAGTGCAAGAAGCAATATGGCTAAAACGTTTCTTGGAAAATTTAGCCACTGTCACTAAGGTTCCAAGACCGGTGATAGTTTATTGCGATAGTCAAGCAGCCATTGCCTATGTGAAAGATCCCAAGTATCATGGAAGGACGAAGCACATTGACATAAAGAACAACTTCATAAGAGATATTATAGCGCAGAAAGAAGTGATCCTACAATACATTTCAACCAATAGAATGGTTGCTGATCCATTTACGAAGGCTATTCCTAGAGACATATTCTTGACCCACAGGATGTCACTAGGATTGCGTAGAATGTGATATGTGTTATTGTAGAGGATCATTGGTTTATGTATTTGTGGACATATGTATTGTACTTGTTTGTTTATTAGTGATTTGATGTTTTATCAATAAGTACAAATCCACTATGAGACTAGCACAAACACACATATATTATTGAAAAGTATGTCAGCAGGCAATGATTGGCTCACTCACACGAGCAATCGCCTCAAGTGCTTTAGATAGCACGTTGAGATGAGACGTTATGTACAAATAAATGCTGAAGAGCAAGTTTGGTACATAAAATATGTCGCCTTGATTGGAGTCAAGATGAGGTCTGTGATTTGTTTATAATAAGACCGAACATGATAGTCCCACAATCATGTATGCCTGAAAGATGCCGGATGCGAGTACTTAATTGGGCGCTATAGAAAGCGAGCTGATATAGCACTCGGGCTAAACATGAGTACGTGAGAAGCACGTGACTATGTTTAGGCTAAGATCCGTATAGTGGATATATTTGATAAATGACATACGCTCTTATAGAAAGAGTAATCCACTATAGCATGTAATTCATACTACATGTGCATTGTACGACCAATAAGGGAAGATGAGTAAAATTTTCCCTATTTATTCATCGTGTGAGCCCTTGAGGTAATTTATAATTTACCTCATTTTGTACCCTATGTTACTTCTGACTATGTTGTCAAAGTGAAAGATTAATGTTGCTACTTTAGTGTTTTACCGGCGGTCGTGAATAGATATGGCCTTATGGGACGTGTCTAGGAAAGCAGTTGTTCTGAAATAGAGAGAGACATGAGTACGAAAGAAGACTATTGTTGTTTTACATCTATCACATGTATTTACTGGTCGACCAATTATATCACCCTTTGTGGTTGTGGATATAATTGTAAATACATGGCGTTTTTGAGAAAAGTCAAGTATAGCCTTTAAGGGACAGGTATACTTAGACTGATGTAACAAAATATGTCTAGGGCACTATGAGACATCGATTGTTTATTCTTTTTTGGGGTTGTAGTCATTATGTCATCCCTAACAAGTGCATAATTTGAGCTCCCAAGTGCAGGTGTACTCATTAGTCGCATGGCTTATTTGCCAGTATTAATTGTTTTGTAAAATTGATGAATGTTGAATGCCTTATATTCTTGATAGAGCGCTATCAAGCCCATCATGTCCGAGTGGGAGATGTTGTACTTTAGCTAGTTAGCTAGTACGTCCATGATGGGGTGCGATTGGACGCACCATTTCGTCTTGATATGCTACGATGGAAAGACACCATTTGAAAGGGTATGAAGGAGACATATAAAAGACTCCCGAACACAACCGTTGGAATGGTTGGCAATTCATTTGCACCAAAAAATTTCCTCTCCCCATTTTCATCAGAGAAGAGAAGGCATTCCATTTCAGTTTTAACAAGAACTATCGGCATTTACGCTGTGGAAATCGAGTGCTTTCCTCATGATTGCATTCAGAACAACGTGAAATAGTTTTGTTCGTGATTCATTCGCAAATTCAACGTTCGTTCCGGGGTTAATTAAAGTTTGCGCATCGGAATCAGGTAAGTCGTCTTCCGCCGACTTGAAATCCAACATTCGAAATACGCCACTAACAAAGTTATGAATTGGCTTCGATCTGATCTCATATTCGCTTCCATTCGCTATAAACAGAGATATAAATGCAAGGAAAAGATTGAAGCGTTGGACTTGAGTAGGAGAAGAAGAAGAGAGGCTAGCATGAAGATGAGAGTCTCATTTGGTAGCCAAGGATGACTTGCCTGCTCCGAACTCACTCTATTCGATCTAAACTGAGTGTTCGAGTAGTTCATCCCGGTATCAGGCAGTCCCTTGGCTAGTCAGAAAGTCTCTTATCTTTCATGTCAGGCTTCTTCCTTCTAAAAGCAACAACTCCTTGAAGATACAAATTTGCCAGTTCTTTTTTTTTTTTTTTTTTTTTTTTTTTTTTTTTTTTTTTTTTTTTATCTCACCACATACCGAGAGGCAATGTTTTTGTGAGGAAGAGAGGCCTTACATGACATGACGAGTCTCGTTTGTTAGCCAAGAATGACTTGCCTGCTTCGTGCAAGAGGCTTCGATTATGGTTGCCATTCTCATCGATTGATGCACACAATTGCATGGTCACCAGGCAGGTCATCCTGGCTTGTCTAATGTGCTCTTCACGTTCATGTTAGGCCTTCTTTTCTTATTTGAAAGCACCCACCTTCCTTGGGCGACAAGTGCATTGGAAATCAGCACAAGGTCTGTGAAATCGTGAAATCTGCGAATGGCGGCTTATATGAACATAAAAAGCTGAAAAGCAAAGGAAAAATGAAAATTGATTTTCACAGTTTTGCTATGGAGAAGGATCACTCTAATTGTGCAGGTTTGATTATCGAAACCATCTGACTTTGAAGGAACACTTCAACGCATGGCCATGTGATGAATACGTCCAGAATGTGGGACTACATGCACTGTCGATGATACGTGCAAATTGACATTTTTCACTGACAAGTTCAAACATCCGATCACTTTCCGGGTACTGTCCACTCTCCCATTTGGGATTTTGCCAGCACGCACTTGAAGTGAACATTTCAAGTGCTATGCACTGGCGCGAAAATTTAGGATTAGGAAATTGACATTTTTGAAAAGATAATATTTTAAGTGCTATGCACTGGTGCTATTAGCTAGGATATGGAAATGGACATGTTGTAAAGATAATGACATTTTCGTAAATAAAGACACAATGATAATTGATGTAAAAGTGAAAAATGTCCACCAAAGGCAAAACTTATGGATGTATATGGTGTATAAGTGATTATTGGGAAAAGTATCAAAAAAGTTCTAAACTTATTGCATTTGTACCAATTCAGTCCTAAACTTTTCAATTGGACCAATTTAGTCCTAAACTTTTTAATATTGGCACCAATTCAGTCCATTCAGTCAATTTTGGCTGGCTGCGCTAATGTGGACGTTGGCCGGTGGCTGAATGCTGATGTGGCAAATTTTATTTTTTTTATGATTTTTATGATTTTCTTTAAAAAATTTTTTTCATTTTTTCCTTTTTTCTTTTCTTTTTCATTTTCTTTTCTAGCCATTGGGCTAGGGCCATGAAGCCCTTGCCTACCGCTAGCGAGGGTCAAGCAAGGGTAGCGACCAGAGGTGCTCCCACCTGGTGTGGCAGTGCTGGAGACGAGCGGCAGGGGAAGACAGCATTCGACAGTGCGAGGCTCGGTGATGGCGGCAGCGGCGACGCGAGACGGAATGGTAGTAGCGACCGGCATTGGGCCAGGGGACTTCAAGGCCGCCGGGCTTGTGGTTGGTCAACGAGGCGACAGGTGGCACCACAGCTGGTCATTGAGGCGAGAAGCTTAGCTTAGCATGAGTCGTAGCCGGTCAACGAGGCCGTGATCGATCGTGCTGCGGTAGCAACAGGCAGCAGCGGTTTAATTCTGATTTGCACTTCTGGCTCAATTCTTGGAACCTTAGTATTCCGTCTTCAGAAATCTAGAAATCAGCCTTTCTTTTATCGGTATCCTTTTACATGATCTTCTGAACATTCGGGTTTATCAACTAAAGCGTTTTGATTCTAATCTGCACTTCTAGCTCAATTGTGAGGGTGGCCATAAGAATCGCAAGGTGGCCTACCTCAAACTTGAAAAGCAAATCTCGAGCTCTCTTAAGTAAAATCCATTCCTTGACCATCATGTGCGCAATTGAAGACTTTCAACTCAGCGCATCTGTGACTTTATTAGCCTTTCTAGGGTGCTATAAGATATCACAATCATAGTCTTTCAGGAGTTCCATCCAGTGACGCTATCTCATATTCAACTCTTTCTGAGAGAATAAGTACTTGAGACTTTGATGGTTTGTAAAGATCTGGAATCTTTCTCCGCACGAATAATATCTCCAAATCTTTAGAGCGAAAATAATCACTGTGAGTTCTAAGTCATGCATCGGATAATTCAGCTCATGAGGTCTCAACTGGCAGGATGCATATGCAACAACTCTGCCATGTTGCATTAACATGCAACCCAATCCTCTAAATGATGCATCACTATAGATCTCATATCCTCCAAGACTAGATGGTATGGTTAGCATTGGTGTGGTAGTCAGCTTCTGCTTAAGCTCTTGGAAACTACACTCGCACTTATCTGTCTACACAAACTTTTCTTCCTTTTTTAATAGTCGAGTCAACGGTGAGACTAATGCTGAAAACCCTTCCATGAACCTTCTGTAATGTCTGGCTAAACCCAAAAAACTTCTAATCTTTGTCACGGTAGTTGGCCTTGGCCAATTGATAATTGCTTCGACTTTGGTCGGGTCCACGGAGATTCCCTCGCTTGAAATCACGTGACTTAGGAAAGCAACACGAGTCAACTAAAACTCGCACTTACTGAACTTGATGTACAGCTCATGATTCCTTAATGTCTAAAGCTCCAATCTCAAATGCCTTTCATGCTCCTCTGGACTTCTCGAGTATTCCGGGATGTCGTCGATGAACATGATTAAAACTGATCCAGATAGTCTTTGAAAACTCAATTCATCAAGTCCATAAAAGCAGTTGGGACGTTCGTCAAACCAAATGGCATTACAGTGAACTCATAATGATCGTATCACTTATGAAATGCTGACTTCGGTATGTCCTCATTTCTAATCCTCAGCTGACGATATCCCGTCCTCAAGTTGATCTTCGAGAATATCGACGCTCCTTGAAGTTGGTCAAATAAGTCGTCGATCCTCGGCAGTGTATACTTGTTCTTGATTGTCACTTGATTGAGTTGGCGATAGTCGATGCACATACGCAACGAACCATCTTTTTTCTTCACGAACAAAATTGGTGCTCCCCAAAGTGATGCACGGGGACGTATGAATCCCTTATCCAACAACTTCTGCACCTTCAATTCTTTCAACTCAGACAACGCCATCCGGTAAGGAGCCTTAGAGATTGGCTCTGTCCTGGGAGCTAACTCGATCACAAACTCTATCTCCCTCTCTGGTGGTAGACATGGCAATTCTTTCGGGAACACATCCGGAAATTTTTGTACCACTGTGGTATCTTCAATCTTCAGCTCATCAACTGTCGTATCCACGACAGTCGCCAAGTAACCTTGGCAACCCCCGTCTAACAAACGGGTTGCCTCAAGTGATGAGATTAAGGAAGTTGAGGGTCCTCCTTGACTCCTAATAAACTCGAAACTTTCATCTGCTAATGGGTTAAACTGAATCGCTTTACGATAACAGTCCTCTTAGCTCATTGCTGGGTGAGCCAGTCAATGCCGATTATTATATTAAAATCATACATGGCTAGGACTCTCAAATTTATCCTCCCCTCTCATTCACCAATCACTAACTTGCAACCAAGACAACCCACTTTATTTAACACCTTATCCTTTAACGGTATAGATATGCTAACCACTGACTCCAACAACTCAAGAATCAATCCTATCAGCTTAACAAATTGCTCAACTATAAACAAATGAGTTGCACTAGGGTCAAATAAAGCATAAGCAGCGTGGTCATTCAGTGAAACAGTACTTGTAATCACATCAGGTGAGTCCTCAGCCTGTCCTCTAGTGATAGCGTGTACGTGCTTCCTTGAGATGGAGGCCTGTTTAGTCCACCCTGCTCTGCATTCGGGGGCGCGTACCCTTTATGTTGATCCATCGACGGCAGTGGCAATTGCGGCGGTCCCATCGGTCTTCTGGGACAATTCCTAGCTATGTGACCCTGCTGGCCACACTCATAACAAGCACCCGGCCTAGAGTGGCACGGGGTTGACCCATGTCGTCTATCGTAGAAACGACACACGCCATTCTGTCTTGGCACTGACTTTCCTATCTCACCCTTCTTGTTAAGCGGAACAGGATACCTTCCTCTAGTCATAGGTTTCTTCCCAAACCTATTTCCATTCTTATTTGAGCCAAACCGCAACCTAGATGCAGCGGCTTGTTCGTTCCGGTCTCTCTCTATCAACTGGACCCATTCATACAGGTCATTGTAGTCCTTCAAATTGAATGGCACCAGGGGACTCCTCAATTCTGGTTTGAGCCCATCTTTGAACCTTTTAGCCCGGTCTACCGGATCTTCGATTAGTCTGGGGGCGTACTGTGATAGTTCAGTGAACTTCATTTCATACTAATCTACTGTCATCATACCTTGACGAAGGCGTTGGAATTCTGCCATCTTCAGTTCCCTAGCACTATCAGAAAAGTACTTGCTATTGAATACTTCGATAAAGGCGTTCCACTCTGGAACCACACCTTCTGAGAACACTATTCCTTTGGTGGCCCTCCACCAAGTGCCTGAGTTACCCTGCACTTGATAGACTGCAAGGACGATTTTCTCCTCCTCTGTGCACCTCAGCAGTGCACATGCTTTCTCTAAGTCCTGGATCCAGAGGGCTGCAGCTTTGGGGTCTCCTACACCAGTGAATCTCGGCGGGTTCAACTTCAGAAATTGCTCGATGAGCTTATGCATAGGCCTCTCTCTCTGTCAACAACCTCGTTCCCAAGTGGAACTTCAATAGGTGCAGCAGTAGGTGCGACTATAGCTGCAGCAGCAGCAGCAGTAGCAATAGTAACATTAGCTGCGGCATTGATGGTAGTAGTGGCGGCTGTCGTAGTGGCGGTTGAAGTAGCGGCGGTGGCAGCTTGATTCTAGGCCTGCTACCCTACCACATTCCTGAGCATCTCTAGCACCTGCATGATTCTGTTGAACCTCGGATCACCAGGGGCTACTATCCCAGCATCAACTGGAGGCAGTGCTACTCCACTAGTGTTAGCCTGAACTAGCGCTCTACCACGACCCCCTCGAGTACCGACCCTTGTTGGCGTCCTACCCCGAGTTGCAGGTCCAACGGTCCTTTTCCTAGGAGTCCTCTGCTTTTGATCACTCATTACGCAAGATTCTTACAGAAACCTACTTTCTAATTTCACACAGAATTAGAAGTTGAGCGATCACACCAAACAATCTACCAAATAGCTATCATTCGCATGCATCAGCACAATAAAACAGCCTTTCCTACTAACTATACCATAACCTATCACACCTTATCACTCCAACTATCAACTAGCTCTGATACCACTTCGGGCGGGGATGTCACGCCCTGATCCTCGAGCGCGTGCCCTTCCCTCGGTGGTCGATGAAATTTGCGACATTCCATGACGCGTCGCCGGCCCATTTATTTTATTGCACATACGGAAGCGAATTAAAAACCCTTGACAGCAAACAACATGGGATAGGAAAGTAGGACAATCACATCAAACCAAGCACCTTTATACACAAGTTGAGTTTATATACAAAGGTCTACAAAAGATCTATGTAGAGAAGTTTAGATCAAAAAGGGTTTACGGAGACTCTAAACTCCAGGCTCTCCAGTCCTCGGCTTCGGGTCCTCTACAGCACCATCAGGTGGGTTAGCTACACCCTCACCAAAAGTAGCATCGACAACCATCGCGGGATCTCAAAACCTTGGAGGGGACCCACTCTGTACCCATTGAGTCCATGGCGGAACCACGCCTTGGATTGATGAGGTACCCTCTCAAGTAGGCCCTCATCGACCCAAACGGTGGTCATGATCAACTCATAAACTCAATGACTATCAGGGATCTGGACATCTATCCCCCACTCAGTAATAGCTTGCGGCTGTCCAAAATGTTTCGGAGGAATTGCCATCTAAGGACTTGAAAATATTGAGCCTACGACGGGGTGAGACAATGTCTCAGCAAGTTCACTCCCTAAATCCGATTAGGAAGGAAATAAGCCTAGGGTATCCTAACCACCCAACCACACAATCATAGAGACTTATCTTGTCTCAAATCCTTCTTGCATGTTAGTATAGTTCATATTACAAACATAACAGTATTCATGCTCAAACAATTGGAATGCCAACACTTTCATCTCAAACAGTCACAGGGATCCCGATTATAGGGCTAAATTGTTATGACATGTCCCATTTTGTGCCACACAATTTTGTCCCATAATTCGGCGCATCAATTTCACTCAACATGCATTCCAATTGTTAATTACGGCCACACACGGGCACGGCCTACTCGAAGTTTGGCGGTTTTGTGGCTTAGCCAGGCGTTGTCTCGCCCTATTGAGCACGGCAATGTCACTATGTTAATGGCATTCCATAAAAGAGCATCAGCCCAGCCTTTACTGCGACTGACATCCATTGGTAGGGCATCCCATATAGGGGCAACGTCCAGCTCAATAGCTCGGGACAGGTTCTCATAACCATTCATGCACCCATCCAATTCTCGGCCAAGATATTGTGCTTTGCACTCAAATGTCCCAATAAAAATAACGTACTTGGCCCATTTTATTCGTATTAAAAACACACAGTAAAATAGTTGTGTGTGGATACACAGTCAATTCGAACCAGAAAGATTAATACCCTTCCTTTTAAAATCCCACTATTTGATATAGTCTTTGATATTGTAGGTACATCCAGTGGTAACACTAAGATAGAGATTCACTCCCTCATATTCCTTAGTGTGCCTTAAGATCACCGAGGCAAGAAATTATCTACTTTCCATAAAATTCAAAGAAAAATATCAGAGTTTGCTATCGTGATTTTACTATGGTGGGTGTGGACTCTCAAATGAAATTATTTGAAACCCTACAGCAGTTATTAACGAACTTGCTCTGTGGTATTGACTTGGTCATATAGATATTGGAAAGCTCATCCTTAACTTAAGAGGACTTGAGGGAAGAAATAAATGGAAAGTCACTCGTATATGGCTTCTTTAACTTAACTTCGAGCTACAACTGGTGAATTTATTTTATGATGCATGCAACGATGGTGCTGATGATATGTGGATGTGCAGCGGGGACGGCTATCGGGTATGCAGGTCAATACAGGGAGAGGAGGATGGGTTGGGTTGGCCTTGCAACAGAGTGAGCAACTTCTGCAACCAAGTGTTGGTTTCCGTTGTTTTCTCTTACTTGGCCTTCTCCTGCTACTTGGCTCTTACCATCACTTCTGTCGACAAGCTATCATCTTCTCCCCTTGAGTGACTCAAAAGAGTTTTGACGCAGTCGCGGGTTGTCTGTCGTATGTGGGGAAGAGAAATATTGACACTTGGTTTCTTCTCTGCAGATCTGTTTCGTCTTCACTAGGGATCGCAGTTTAGTATGGCTTCTTTAGAGATGAACATATATTTTCTCACTTTGAGATGGAGGAATCATTAAGTCTAATGTTCCTATATGTGATCATCCTTCTGCATGGGTAAGTAGTATCTCAGGTGTACTTCAAGCATTTCTATTTCTCTCTTAGTTTGGAAGCTGTACATATCTCTGGCAACCTTTAATTCAAAAAACTTAACTTCAGCTACGCTTGTGGAGCTATGCATGGAAATGTCTGCGCTTTCCAGAAATGAAAATTACAGAAGGGAATGAGGGTTACAACTGTAGAAAGCATTGCATTCTTATCCTTTTGATGATATTCCCAGTCGATTGATGATCATATTATCAGTCCACGACGTGTAAGTCAACTGGTCCCCATCGGGGTATTTTTTTGGAGAGACTGCAACAAATGGAATATCAATTCCAAGGAAAAGTGCAGGACGTAAGCCAAGTGAGAAAAGTCAATCAGAACACAGAAAAAAGAACCCTCTGTTTAGTGGCAGAGTCATAGACTTTTGCCCTGGAGGGCATCTTTTACAAGTTGATGTCTCGATGCCATTTGGATCCCCTACGTACACAAAAGAAGAAAATAAAGAATCGAAGGAGAAGAGGTTTATCATTCTGCTTGCCAAAAATGCTCTCGCTAAAAGAATATCGCTTAAAATAGAATTCAACTCTAGTCAAGAATCCTATTGTGCTGCTTTTGATGGAGAAAGGTTAGAAACATTCCATGTGGAGGTATTATGAAGGTCGGGAACAAGACACCTACGCAGTGTTGAGGATAAGAGTTGTGGGTATAGAGAATCAAATTATCTTTGAATTCAAGCTTAAAGCTGCATGGCTAGCTTTGCTTTTTGGACCAAAGTAGTACCCTTATTTTGGAAAATGTCAATCTTATTTTTCAACCCCTCATACCTAGCGTTGGCAAACGGTTCTCGCAAAGAAATAAATACTTAGTTCAAACTCTGCAACATAAAGGACCTCATTTAATCATCTTATTCAGGGAATATGGCAAAAATCATCTGGTATAGTTCATTGCCAAGCTGGTCCAAGAAATGCAATGAGATAAAGAATTGTACAGATCAAACTTATCACCGAAATTCAATTAAAGCCCAGGAATATTGACTTCAACCCAAGTTACAGCAAGGAATATGTAACAGGATGAAGCGGATAAATGAGTGAGTAAGAGCCATCCATCGATATCTTCTCATAAATTTTCGACTGGCTCTTTTGCGCAGTTGCACATCTGTAAGCCCTCTGCATATGAAACGATGATATTCTAATATGGAGAGCTTGATTATACCTACTAGAGTGATAACTATTTTTACATGCTTTTAACCAAAAAAAAAAAAAAAAAAAAACAAACAAAACAAACAGAGAGACATTTAGAAGAGAATATTTGTATGAGGCAAATTGACTAAAGGAGGTCTTGCAAATATTGACATTCGAAATACCCCACTAATAAAAGTCTGAATTGGCTTTGATTCGATCTTATATTCTCTTCCATTCCCTATAAATAGATATACAAATGCAAACAAAAAATTGAAGTACTGGACTTGAGTAGGAGAAGAAGAAGAGAGGCTAACATGAAGATAAGAGTCTCATTTGGTAGCCAAGGATGACTTGCCTGCTCCGAACTTGCTCTATTCGAGCTGAACTAAGTGTTCGAGTAGTTTGGCCCGGTATCAGGCAATCTCCTTGGCTAGTCAGAAAGTCTCTAATCTTTCATGTCAGGCTTCTTCTTCCTTGTAAAAGCAACTACTCCTTGAAGATACAAATTTGTCTGTTCTTTTTATTTTATTCACATCACACACCTAGAGGCATTGGAATGTTTTTGTGAGGAAGAGAGGCCTTACATGAGATGACGAGTCTGGTTTGTCAGCCAAGGATGACTTGCCTGCTTTGTGCAAGAGGCTTCGATTATGAACGCCACTCTTGTCCATTTATGCACACGATTGCATGATCACCAAGCAAGTCATCCAGGCTTATCTGACGTGCTCTTCATGTTCATGTTAGGTCTTCTCTTCTTCTTTGAAAGCGTCTACCTTCCTTGGGCCACAGGTGCATCGGGAGTCAGCACAAGAAATTCTACAAAAGTTGCGAATGGCATTAATATAAAAACCCAAAAAGGAAAGGAAAAATGAAAATTGATTTTTGCGGTTTTGCTATAGATATGGGATACGCCAATTGTGCAGCTTTGATTATCGAGAGAACACTTCAACGCATGGCTATTTGCAGATGATGTATGCGTCGAGAATGTGTGGCTATATGCACTGTCGATGGTACATGCAAATCAACAGTTTTTCACCGACAAGTTCGGGATCCGATTACCTTCCGGGTGCTGTCTACTCTCCCATTTTGGATTTTGCCAGCACACACTTGAATCGAACATTGTAAGTGCTATGCAGTGGCGTGAAAATTTAAGATTTGTAAATGGACATTTTTGAAAAGAAAACATTTTAAGTGCTATGCGCTAGTGCGAAAAGTTAGGATTTAGAAATTAACATTTTGAAGATAAAATAACATTTTCGTAAATAGGGACACCATGATAATTGATGTACAAGTGTAAAATGATCTCCATAAAAGGGAAACTTATTCATATATATGGAATATAAGTGATCATTAGGTCAATTGTGAGGTATGCATTCGGTATTTTCCCTAGAAAATTTGAAGAAGGAAAAAAGTGGCAAAGTGCGGGCACCTACATGTGTGTGCTCAAGAATATGTATTTTCATTGATCCTAATCTTATCCCTCTATTCTCTCAATTGAACCACACTAGAATCCGCCATTCGTTGTCATAGTTCACCGGATCATTTGGGTGATTCATGCCTCATTGATCTAATATGTGATTGGTCAGATCCACATCAATTGGATATGTTGATAGTGTAAACAAGAATTTTCCATTAGACATTGGTCAATAACTTTCATGGAAACGCATTAATAGTGAATTTGGAACTTTAAAAGTTAAAAATTTAGGTAATGCCAATGTCATCTCGTCCATGCATGGTTTAGATGCTAAAAAGGTATTGACTATTCAATTATTGACAAGTGGTAAGTTTAGTCGATGAGAGCAAAGTTTGATAAAAATGAAGGTCATTAATGAAGAAAGCAGCCAATAACCTAGAGGAAATCGATACTTCGCTTATGAAGTCATGACAATGGACATCGCAAAAGTTATAAACCGAGGTCCTTTACCAGTCAACGAGTGTTGTCAACTGCCAACAGAGTGTTGGAGGTCAGGAAAAAAAAAGAAAAACAATATGCTGGATTGATGCAAGCACACAATTGCCCATTGGTTACCCTTGTTGTCATGGCTCAAACTCCAAGTGCGTGAACATCCCTCGGTGGTTGATTAAAATGCGACATTCCCAGGATGCGTCACCGACCCATTCGTTTTATGCACATGGGGAAGCGAATTAAACATATACCCGGACAACAACAAACATGTGATAGAAAAGCAGGACAACCAATTTTTCTCAAAACACACTTTATAAATATCTCAAGTTGGTCCTACCAGTCTATACACATAAGTCTCGTTCAAATAGAACTACTGAACTATCTACGCTCTTGATCCTGCCGTCTTGGCTTCGGGTTCTCCACACTGGGAACCTGAAAATATTTAAATCACGTCGGAATGAGATAAAAAATTTTGCAAGTCAACACCCTAAACCCTCGATTAGGACGAGAATTCATTTAGAGGCATCCTAAACATGCACCATCCAGAACTTACCTCGATTGGGCGCGTCCTTGCACATTAGTGCACCATATACGCATTATAAATATCACAAGCATGCTTAACAACTAGAACACCTCATTTCACATATCAATCAATCACAGGGGTCCTGATTATATGGTAAAATCGTTATGACACATCCCATATTGTACTATACAATTTTGCCTCATAATCAGGCGCGGATAACTCATATCGGCGGTTCAATCTACACTCGATATTCCAACTCAATATCCAAACTCGAGATTTTAGAGGTGGCTCCCATGAAATATCGTGTAGCACTTAGCCCTCGACCACATAAAACAATAGCTCAAGGTTCTAGAGGTGGCTCATACGAGGTTTCACTATTGTGTAGCACTTAGCCCTTGACTACACAAAGCAATAGCTCAAGGTTCAAGAGGTGGCTCCCATGTGACTCAAGTTGCCATGTCACACTTAGCCCTTGACAACAATCAATAACAGTACAAGATTCTAGAGGTGACTCACATAAGGTTTCGTTGTTGTGTAGCAGTTAGTCCTTTACCCAATTACAACACATTTGACTTCCTTGGCCCAACACATCACCTCATCTTTCAATGGTCATCACATAATCACATAATCACATAATCACATATGGCCCTTCAATGGCTATCCTTTGCCATGACCATAAATCATTACCATAGCCCAACCATTCACATCTCATCACACACAAGTTTCAAGCATGTCACGGGTCAACTACATCACCAAGTATGCAATTTTTAGCAAGCAAATCATTAAGAACCATCAAAAACTACTACCAGTCCTAACTAGCAGAAACAGTCCACTCGCACGTCTCCAATTTTAAATCCAGAAACCTAATCAAACGAGTTCAGAAAATTCCCAAATTTGAATATGTTGTAAAAGACACATAAAACAAATATTTTTTATGCACACACATTAACCCAAATCCTTCTAGATTAAGTCAAATAAATCGCTCAATCCAGTACAAAAACTAGGTCTGTTTGTAGAAAGTCTATTTTCCAAAATCAATTTTGTTTGAAGTCCAAACTTGTCCATTTGGTCTAAAATTAGACTATGTTACACTACAAGATGTAACCAATAAATTTCATGAAAGAACCCTTTCAAAATTCGAACCCTAAGGGTTAATGAAAATTTATTGAATCCCAAACGGTCACTAGTTCTAGCAAGAACAAAGGTTCTGTTTTGTTTTTAACGAAGTTGAAATCATTTTTTTTTAAATTCATAAAATCTTAGGAAAAATATATGTTATAGTTGAAGACGTCTAAAACATTTTTTAAGAAGGAATCAACCTCAAAATTGTAGCATATTTCGATCCACAAAAATGGCAAATAATGAGGGTCCAGAAACTAGATCCAGGAGAAATCCCCTGAATTCGACTAATCCACCGTCATTAGTGCTAATCCAACCAATTAGATCAACACTAATCCATCTTAAGGCTAATCTAACCAAGCTAGAATAACACTAATCCATCTTAAGGCTAATCTTACTTTATACTAATTTAACTAAGCTAATTAGCACTAATCTAACCCCCTAAGTGCAATTAACAATTTAATCAAGGATTATGGAGTTAACTCATTGGATTAGCAAACAAATGGGTTCACAGCAACGACGGCGTGACGGTAGTGAGATCCTGTGTTTACGATAGCTCCAACGAAGGGCTAGAAGGGGTTGAAAATAGCCTTGCAAGCTTCTGCTTGCTGTTGGAACTTCGATTCGAGTTTTGCTTCTGTTTGAGCTGCTGGTTGGGTGGCTGTTGGCGTGGCTCCGTGGGATTGTGGTGTGGGATTGGTTGGATGAACGTGTGGTGGCTAGTTTGTCCTAGGTTGCAGCAAGGGAATGGATTGAAGGAGATGAAGAAGGAGAAAGGAAGGAGAAGAAGAAGAAGCAAAGCAGAAGCAGAAGCTGTTCTGCTGGGAAGGAGGGGCTGGTGTGTGCACAAAGCAAGAGGGAAAGGGAGGAGAGAGGGAAGAGAGAGGGGGACAAGAGGCCAAGAAGTCTTGCTTGCAACCAATGGCCTTCCCCTTGAACTCTCTAGACACTTGAGTGTTTTGCCACACAAGTTTTCAGCCCAAGGAAGTCAAGGCACCACCCAATGGCATTTTTCCCTTCCAAAGCTTCCCAAACAAGCCAACTTGAAGGCCAAAGAAAACCCCTTCAGCAGCCCTAGGAATTTCATTTCTTTTTCCAACCATTTAATTCAATTTGATGGCCAAAGTTTCTCTAATTCAGCCCAAGGAAGTCAATATGCCACCCAATGGTTAATTTCCTTCCAAATCTTCACAAAATCATCCAACTAGAAGGCCAAAAATATCACCCCTACTTTCCATGTGAATTTGCACCCATTTTCCTTCCAAAGCTTCATCAAATAAACCAAATTGGTATCCAAAAATGCCAACTAAAGGGCCCAAACAAATTTCCATAACTTCTCTTGTGACATCTTGAATTTTAAGTTCTGGTTTCGATTAAATAAGTTTAGCTTTTCATCGACGCGCCTATAGTTCTTTTCCTTGAGCTGATCACTCATGGGATAACTAGTCTATCAGATGAAGCCGTTAAGGAATTTTAATGCAATAGACTTGAGAATTCGACCAGGAAGCAACTGCTCTACTATACTAATTTGCAAGGGTCATTATGGTACAGTCAAAATCAATCAAAGACCGAAGATCGGTCTATTCGATAGAGGTATATGATTAAGTGTATTTTCATCGAACAACACTAAACCGATTTTTCTGTATTTTCTGTACCTTGTGTCCGTATTTGAAATCTCGAGATTTCCATGACAACTGAGAGTTACCAATGTGTCGAAAATGCACTTTGTGGCTCGAAAATGATCAACCATAGGTCAAAAGCATTAAACGTTCCTAAAAACTACCCGGTAGATTAGGATGCGCTAAATTGAAATTAACTGAAAAATTGAACCTAATTTTGGAAATTGGAAATTCTGTCATGTCACAAATCATTTTAGGAAGGTCGACTCATCCTCCGAAGATTTTTCTGCAAATAGAGATTTTTGGCGAAAAATCCAAATAAGGGTATTTTGGATCGGAAAAATCCGATGACTGTTTTTGGTCACGTTTTTGGGATTTGAGTTGGACGAATGGATGAAGAAAAATATGAATTGAAGTGTGGACACCTTGGTGGGATTTATGGACTCCAATTTAGGTCCAATTTGAGGTTAATTGGAGAGGATGTAGTCAATTTGATGGCCAAGAATCCAAAATTCGTAGCCCCTATGGCCCTCAACCTTTTGGACAATTTGAGAGGCTTGTTTGAGAAGCCAAGGGGCTACAACTTGGCTAAGGATGCCAGCCAAAGTGGTGGGGTAGCCACTTGAGAGCTTAGGATATTTTGGTGGTCCCCTCCTTGACCAGTAGACCTTCTTCCTCCTTGAAGCTTGGCTTTCTCCATTGTTGAGGTGTAGAGAGAACTTGAGAAGCCGAGAAAACGAGCAGCAGCTTCCCATCCACTGTCTCATGCTCGCAAAGCCACCGTTGACTCTTTTCCCCCTCCGTTTTCTCTTCTTCCTATTTTTGTTCCAGCTGACGTTTCTCCAAAGATTTGAGTTAAAAGTTGCATTCCCGTGCGAATCAGCCTTTGTGCCACCCACCGCCGTAACCAAGAGACCTAGTCCATATGGACGGTGGTCGCCGCTTGCCGAACGGAGCCGCTGGCCGACCCGTCTACTATCCGGAAGCCGCTCGTTGGTCAGTCGGTCTGCCTACCCACACCTCCGCACTGTTTCACGATTTTCGCGATTTTCCTCCCATTCCAACCCTTCCTCCGCCCAGCCCAACCATTAGCAAGTCTCCCTTGACCCCCAGGTGCCACCGGTTGCCGGCCACCCGCTCACCAGAGTTCTGGCCAAGCCGCTTAACTCCGTTTCTTCTCCGGCAGTCTAGTTTTTGGGAGTTTCAGTGGGAATCTGAATTGTTGTTGCTGTTCTGAGCTTGGGACCGCTTTGGATCGCTATGGTAGAGGTTCTCGAGCGTAGCCACCGTCGTCTAGCCACTTGAGCTTCCTCCGCCATCCGTCCAAGCCGCTGGAATCATCACCTAGATTTGCTGAAGCCGCTGCTACTCTGCCTGCCTTGACTAGCCGTCGTTTAGCCAAGAACAAAAGCCGAGAAACTAGCAAGGCTTTGGGACTTCGTAGCCCATTTCCGAGCCCTTCTCAGGCTTGCTTGGTGTCGCCGCTAGGAGGTTTATTGCTCGTTTTGGCATTGCTGTCACCGTTGACTCACCGGAACGCTATACCGGTGAGTTTACTCACTAAATTTTGCTTAGGAGGTTAATGATTCTTAAGGGTTGTTTAGATTAAGCTAAGCATGTTTAGGTGGTTAGATTAGTCTAATTAGAAATTAATTAGATTACGAGATTTGACTAGTTTAGTGGTTAATTAATTAAGGCTGATTGGGCAATTAGATTAATGTAAGCTTAATTAGGCTCTAATTAATTATTTGCATTATTTAATTATTTCGAATTTATTAAATTAATTTATACTAAATTATATTATATTTTATTAGTTTATATTATTTAAATAATTTCATAATATATTTAATTATTTATTATTTTTCGAAAATTAGACCGGGATAGTTGGTGACTGGAATTTCGTGTTGATTGCATTGGTGTGTTCAAATTATGCAATTAATTGTTGGATTGTGCAAATTGAGTGATGATTGATAAAATTATGGTATTTATTCTGAAAATCCCGAGTGTCGGGTTTTGGACACCAAAAAATAGTTTTTAAGTACTATACCAAATAGTGGGGTTTGAAAAGGAAATGTATTAATTTTTCTGGTTCGAATTGACCGTGTACCTACACACGACTATTTTCCGGAATGTTTTTTTTATATGAAGAAAATAGGCCATGGTCACTATTTTAATTAAGGCATTTGTGTGCAATGCACGGTGTCCAGGGCTGAGATTAATTGGTTGTGTGTTGGTTAAGAGAACCCGTCTCGAGCGTTTATGTCGGACGTTACTAAATCCCTTTTCGGGTTACCCATGCATTAGGTATCGGGTCGCAGTAGATTCTAGACTTACGCTCCTTCAGGAAAGCCGTCTTTGAGAGATGTAGCCATGCTCAATGGGGAAGAGATGATGCTTGGCTACGCTAATAGACCGCCGAACATGGGAGTTGGCCGTACCCTAGAGGGGTCAAATTAACAATTGGAATGCATGATTGATTGAATTTAATGTGTCTGATTATGAGACAAAACTGTGCAACATGGTATGGGACGTGTCATAACCGTTTTGCCTTATAATCAGGACCCTTGTGATTGATTGAGTTGTTAAGGCGTTTTTATTGTTATGTGCATTAATTATATGCATTTGTGATATGAACTGTGCTGACGTGTAGGAAGAAATTGAGGCAAGGTAAGTCATTTGTTCTAATTGTGTGATTGTGTGGCTAGAGCGCTCTGAGGTGTATTTTCTTCCTAATAAGGGTTTAGGAAGTGAACTTGCTAAGACATTATCTCACCCTGTCGTGAGCTTACATTTTCAAGTCCTTAGCTGGTGGTTATGGAGGGCCCAAAGCCTCGGAGTCTATAGAGGTGGAGTCTGAAAGATCGGCGTATGTGTCCGGCTAGTATATCGTAGGACAACTTCTTTTTGAGAGCCGGCCTTTTTGTAGACTTTTGACCAGACTCGTTTTGTATCTAAACCCATTGTTTATAAAAGTTGGCCTTTGTGAAATGCGCCCTGCTTTCGAATCTCATGTTGTTTGTTGTCAGGGGTATTTGTTTCGCTTCCGCATGTGCATTAAAAATGAATGGGTCGGCAACGCGTCCTGGGAACGTTGCATTTGTATTGACCATAGAGGGATGTGTGCACGCTCAATGTTTAGGGCGTGACATTCCTCACAGACTAACTAACTTTGAAGGCCAAAAATCCACACCAAAGTGCCCATTTGAATTTCCACCATTTTAATTTGCCAAAATTGGTTTTCCGCAAAAATTCCCGGCTTAACGGAATTCCTTCAAAAGATGAGACGAGGTCCTAAAAATGAATTGTGACACACTCGAACGTTTGATTCCCGAAATCAAGCTCAATTCGTGGTTAAAATCAACTGAATGCGATTTTAGTACAATCCAACCTACCGGGTAGCTTTTAGGGATTTTACTACAGATATATCCCTTAGCGGCTTCACCCAATAGGTTAGTTAACTCATGAATGATCAGCTCAGAGAAAAAGGACCATAGATGTGTTGATGAAAAGCCCATTTCATTTTATCGAGACGGGGTTGAAAATTTGGGATGTTACACCTGTGATCTTGGAAAATGTAACTCGTTGAGTATAACCGCTATTAGATTATAATGGGTTGTGCCTAGGATCGTGATTGCTTATCAATGACCATAAATTGTACTAGGGAGTTTTTTGTAGATTCAAAATTCATAACTGGTTGCAAATAACTACTGCCGGTAGGACATAAGTGCCTATGTAGTAATCTTTCTAAAGTTTTATTGGCAAAATAATACCCCAAGTGCCACAAGGGAACACTTAAGTGCCAAAAGTTAGAAAAGTAATATAAGATGCCACTTTATTTAAAAAATGAGGCATTTGAGTGCCACATTTGGCAAACCCAGCTGGAAATTTTATGTAGTAATTTTTATTAATTTTGCTTGCTTATGTGACTCGCCGAAGGCTAACTCAACAAAGAAACAAAATCAACGTTGTTTTAGCACAAAAATTAATTAAATTAAATTTAAAACAAAACCCTCGCCGCCGTCCGCTGAACCTCTTGCTTTTTCTTTTTGATTTCATTGTTTTAAAATATGATTTTAAATTTAATTTAATTAATTTTTATATTAATTATTTATCCATTTTAGTAGCAAAAACGACGTCGTTTTAGCACTTATCTAGCTGCGTCAATGTGCAAAATGACGTCGTTTTGCATTTGACTTGCCGAAAAATTGTTACGTCAGCGTTTGGCTAGATTTTCTCATCGTTGACATTTAATTGATCCATTTTACTCCGATTTTGGCATTTAAATGTTATTTTCCTAACTTTTGACACTCAAGTGTCCATTCATGCCAAGTTTTGGCACTCCAGATGTTTAGGACTCAATGTTTACTCAATCAAAAATGCCTTTTATTGCAATTTATTCTCATGTTTGTTTTGCACTTTAAATTTCTAATGCCGTTGCATGTCCTTGCATTTTCAATTCCTTTACTTTTTTTTAGCTATTTACTTTTCCGTTCAAAATTCAAAAAGATCTTTTTTGTTCCCTTAAAATCCATTAATGTCATCCATATCATTAGACTTTCACTTTTCGGTGAAGTATCATATTTTAGAGAGGGAGAAAAGAAAATATATCGTCAGGCTTGTATTTAGATTGTAGACTACTATCGAAAAGTCTATTGGGACTTTGAACTTGAAATTGACTCGGTTAATTAGTTAGAAGAAGAAATCAAGAAAACAATGAAAAGAAGGAAAGTCCAGTTGAGTAGTTTCCTTCTCCAACTAGGTGTTGATTTTCTCTATGGCGTGCCTGCAATATATATTGTATTGAGCGGCGCCCTTGTTGCGAAAAAAAGAAAAAAAAAAAAAGAGTTGATCTTGAAGTGCCAGTTTCGCGAGTGCTTGGCCATAGGTTTTCTCTGTTGATTTCATTCATGCAATTACAACCGGAAGAATTAGTGTTCAAACCAATTAAATCTTGTGAGTTCAAGATTTCTTAATTCCTTTGTGAGATTGAGAAATTATTTAGTGAGAAATTGCGAGGCTTAACATTGCATTCGTTATTAGATATAATTGGGACTTGAAAAACACTATAAATATTTGAGTGACTTGAGTGTATAATATTCGTTATATCGCTTGATCTATAATAGAATTTGCTACTGCTCACCCTATAAACATAGGTTACTATAATCGGATAACGTAAATATGATATCCGATTTATTTTCTTTAATTATATCTATTTTATTTTTTGATCACTCTCTTTTTGCAACAATATTAATCATAAGATAGATTCTCTAGCACCATCAAGTTCTTTCTTGTTTTTCGACACTTAAAATGTGATATCTCAAAATTTGGCCCTATATTAAAATATATGAAGTGGTTATTTTATTGATGGACTTATGGTTATTTTACTATGAATTGATCATTCATGAATTAACTAATTCATTGGGTGAGACTGTAAATGATTAAAACATGAAGGATTAGATAGTTCGATTAGGAATAGACCGCTCAACCATAAGGATTGACAATGGTCAATACTACGCTGTAATAAATCAATTAGCGAACATATATAAATTGATTCGATGAAAGTACGTAATCGATTCGCAGATGATTCCATACGATTATGATATTGGCATGGAACGACAATAAACCGATTTTCTATTGATATTACACTGGGGATATGTAATTGAACTCTCACGATTACATGACAACCGAGGGTCATCCATAATTCGAAGAGGCACAAATGTGGATAAAAAATTATTGACCACGAATCAACCACGCAAGAGCCCTAAAAGCCACCTGATAGCTTAGGTTGTACTAAAGTTAGGTTCGATTGATTTTTAACCATAAAATTTAATTCGATTTTGGATATCGAACTTTCGAGGGTTTCGAGATTTAATTATTAAACGTTGTCTCATCATTCGTTGAATTACTGGCGAGAATATTTTTGGACGAAAATTTGGGGATTGGAAAAAGAAAAACAAGAAATTTGGATCCAATGCAAAATGATGATTTTAGGGCTAAGATTTTGAGTTTTAAACGAAAATATAAATAAAAAGAAATGTGGGAACATAATACTAGGCAAAGAGGGTCTTAAGGGGAGTAGGTGAGCATGGTCCGGGTTGGGCCGGTCCACTCTCTAATTATCAGTAGGGATGAGCATGGTCCAGGTTGGGCCGGTCCACCCTCCAATCCTACGACCAACTCGCACAGTGCTGGTCCTCAATTTTTGGGACCGAGGACCGACCCTATTAAGCTTGGGACTAAGAACCAAACTGGCCCAATGGGTTCGATCCGATTCCAATGTTAACTTGGGACCAACTGATAATTTTTTATTTCATTTTTTGTACTATTTAACAAAGCGATTGAGGATTGGACTAACCAAATAGGTTCAGTCCGGTTTCAAGGTAGACCAATGACTAACCAATAATTTTTTATTTCATTTTTTGTACTCATTGAAAGGCCAACTGAGGACTGTACCGACCTAATGGGTTCGATAATGAGCAAGGTCAGCTAAGGAAAGTAAGCAATGAGAGTCAAGTGGGGTGAGCGTCAAATATAATGAGCATCGAATGGCAAGCAGGGAGCAACAAGCCAAGCGAGCATCGAGCGGCGAGCAGCATGAGTGATCCAAAGCAAGCAAGGTGAGTGTCAAGTGGTAGCGTAGAAGATTTTTTTTTTGGATTTTAGCAAATTGAAGACTAAGAGGACAAATAAGATAGAAGAGAACGAATACTAGAAGATGATGCCATAAAGTGCATTTTTGGACGCAATGAAGACTCTTAACAAAAACATTTTCCTCCTTCGTAAATTATGACTATTGACGCTGTAAAAGACATTAACAATCTAAGTTATTAAAGAACAATGTAAAATTACTTGAAATCCTTACTAAATAGCTGTTTAATGTTGTTGACACCGTTTACTTTAAGGTTGTCTCTATATATAAACTCAGGACCAAGGATTGACCTGCATAATGCTGGTCCAGAAATTCTAGGATCAAGGACCGACCCAGTCTCCTTGGGAACCGGACCAGGACCGGCAGGATTGGGCTGGTCTAGGGTCGGTCCAGGGTAAAAAAATCTAAAAAAATATATTTTCTCTCTCTCCCTACCCTTCATGTCCTCTCCCTTCTGGCAAGTCCCTCCTCTTCCCTTTTCTTTTCTTTTTCTTCTCTCTCTTCCTCTCTCTCTCCCTCTCCTCCTCCCTCACGCCACCTTTTTGCCACACCCCACCTTTTTCCTTTTTATTTTCCTTTTCTTCTCTCTTTCTTCTCCCTCTTTTCTCCTTCTCTCTTCTCTTTCCCACCCCACGCAATTTTCCTTCCCCCCTTGTTGCAAACCACCCAACCTCATTTTCCTTCTTCTCCTCCCCATTTTCTTCCCCCATTCTCCTCGTTCTGACCGAAGCACCCAGGCCCACATCTCCCCTTCTTTTACTTCCATTTTCATCATTTTCTTCTCAATATTTCCCTTCCTTGCCAACCCTTTGGCCGCCGTTCTTCACCGTCGTTCCCCGCACCACTACCACTACGCTCCACCACCAATCCGCACTTTGTGCTCACCGCCACTTGTGACCCTCAAACCGCAAGCCACTGTCACCGTGTCCTCACCTCGAGCCGCCGCCAACATTGAGCCTTCATTTGAGCCATGAGCGAACGTTCTCGATACCGTCGCGCCACCGTCACCGTGAGCTCACCTTCATTGGAAACCCGTGAGTTAACTTTTTAACTGTGGGTTAGATGTTAATTACGTTTAGGGGATAGATTAGTTTGGGAATAATGAAGTTTAATATTAGTTAATGTTGGTTTAGCTTTAATTGCAATTTAAAATGGTTTAGATTAAATTTAAGTACGATTAGTTTAAGTAATTATGATTAGATTAATTAATCGTGATTAGATTAATTAATTGAGTTTAGTTTAATTAATTGTGATTTATTTAATTAACCGTAATTTATTTATTTAATAGTTATTTGCTTGATTAATCATAATTATTTTAGTTAACGTCGATTACTTTTAATTAAGTACATTTAGGTTAATTAATTAGGTTTAGTTTAATTAATTATAATTAACCTAATTGATCGCGATTAGTGTAATTAATGATGGATTAGCCGTTAAGCAGAATTTTATGCCCATTTTCTGGTTGAGTTTGTGCATAATTCAGACCGTTTGCACGTGTGAGGCCATGTTATTGATTGCCCAATTATAGATTTTATTTATTATTCTTAAAAAGGGTTTTATGGGCAAGAAAATAGAGAATTTTGAGGTGTCGAGTTTGGACGTCAAATTTTATGTACTAAATAAAACAATGGGGTTTCAAAATAGAAGTGTACAAAGTTTGACAGGTTGATTTCAAATATGTGACTACGTACAAATATTTTAATGAGATTTTTAAATGTGAAAAATTGCTAAAGTTAATTTTTTGAGAACGAATTCTTTTGTTCTGGGCTAATTAATGGCAATAAAAATTTGTTTGATTGTTGGTGTGCTTGAGTGGTCATTTGATCGAACTTGTCACCCAACATGAGTTTGACAGGATTTTGCTATATCTTATCCACCATTTAAAAGTTTATTAAAAATAAGATAAAATTAAAATAACTAAATTGTCATTTTTTGTTATTTTGAATTTCTTATATTAGAATTCAAATATTATTAATATTGAAATATAATTTTAGTTTTGTTAATTTAAGAAGACTATTATTTGAGAAAAATAACTTTCTTATTATTGATGTTATAAATCCTATCCCTTTTTATCTCATCTTCTTTATGGAATAATTTTATTTGGTGTATATCCCCTTTATATCCAACTTTATCCTATCTTGAGCATGTACCAAACGCAAGATAGGATAAATTGAATTTTATCATGACTGCAAAATGCAACCTTAATGCAAGACACAATTTATCAAACTAGATATTGTAGGTACATCCAGTAGTAACACTAAGATAGAGATTCCCTCCCTCATATTCCTTAGTGCTCCTTAAGATCACCGAGGCAAAAAATTATCTACTTTCCATAAAATTCAAAGAAGAATATCAGAGTTTGCTATTGTGATTTTACTATGGTGGGTGTGGACTCTCAAATGAAATTATTTGAAACCCTACCCTGCACTTGTCCGAGAGTCTAGGTGAACCAGTTATTAACGAACTTGCTCTGTGGTATTGACTTGGTCATATAGATATTGGAAAGCTTATTCTTAACTTAAGAGGACTTGAGGAAAGAAATAAATGGAGTGTCTCTCGTATATGGCTTCTTTAACTTAACTTCGAGCTACAACCGGTGAATTTATTTTAATGATGCATGCAACGATGGTGCTGATGATATGTGGATGTGCAGCGGGGACGGCTATCGGGTATGCAGGTCAATACAGGGAGAGGAGGATAGGTTGGGTTGGCCTTGCAACAGAGTGAGCAACTTCTGCAACTTCTGCAATCAAGTGTTGGTTTCCGTTGTTTTCTCTTACTTGGCCTTCTCCTGCTACTTAACTCTTACCATCACTTCTGCCGACAAGCTATCATCTTCTCCCCTTGAGTGACTTGAAAGAGTTTTGACGCAGTCGCAGGTTCTGTATGTAGGGAAGAGAAATATTGACACTTGGTTTCTTCTCTGCAGATCTTTTTCGTCTTCCACTAGGGATCGCAGTTTAGTACGCTTTCTTTAGAGATGAACATATATTTTCTCAGTTTGAGATGGAGGAATCATTAAGTCTAATGTTCCTATATGTGATCATCCTTCTGCATGGGTAAGTAGTATCTCAGGTGTACTTCAAGCATTTCTATTTCTCTCTCAGTTTGGAAGCTGTACATATCTCTGGCAACCTTTAATTCAAAAAACTTAACTTCAGCTACACTTGTGGAGCTATGCATGGAAATGTCTGCGCTTTCCAGAAATGAAAATTTCAGAAGGGAATGAGGGTTACAACTGTAGAAAGCATTGCATTCTTATCCTTTAGATGATATTCCCAGTCGATTGATGATCATATTATCAGTCCACGAGGTGTAAGTCAACAGGTCCCCATCGGGGTATTTTTTTGGAGAGACTGCAACAAATGGAATATCAATTCCAAGGAAAAGTGCAAGACGTAAGCCAAGTGAGAAAAGTCAATCAGAACACAGAAAAAAGAACCCTCTGTTTAGTGGCAGAGTCATAGACTTTTGCCCTGGAGGGCATCTTTTACAAGTTGATGTCTCCATGCCATTTGGATCCCCTGCGTACACAAAAGAAGAAAAGAAAGAATCAAAGGAGAAGAGGTTTATCATTCTGCTTGCCAAAAATTCTCTCGCTAAAAGAAGATGGCTTAAAATAGAATTCAACTCTAGTCAAGAATCCTATTGTGCTGCTTTTGATGGAGAAAGGTTAGAAACATTCCTTGTGGAGGTATTATGAGGGTCGGGAACAAGACACCTTCGCAGTGTTGAGGATAAGAGTTGTGGGTATAGAGAATCAAATTATCTTTGACTTCAAGCTAAAGCTGCATGGCTAGCTTTGCTTTTTGGACCAAAGTAGTACCCTTATTTTGGAAAATGTCAATTTTATTTTTCAACCGCTCATACCTAGCGTCGGCAAACGGTTCTCGCAAAGAAATAAATACTTAGTTCAAACTCTGCAACATAAAGGACCTCATTTAATCATCTTATTCAGGAGAATATGGCAAAAAATCATCTGGTATAGTTCATTGCCAAGCTGGTCCAAGAAATGCAATGAGATAAAGAATTGTACGGATCAAACTTATCACCGAAATTCAATTAAAGCCCAGGAATATTGACTTCAACCCAAGTTACAGCAAGGAATATGTAACAGGATGAAGCGGATAAATGAGTGAGTAAGAGCCATCCATCGATATCTTCTCATAAATTTTCGACTGGCTCTTTTGCGCAGTTGCACACCTGTAAGCCCTCTGCATATGAAACGATGATATTCTAATATGGAGAGCTTGATTATACCTACTAGAGTGATAACTATTTTTACATGCTTTTAACCAAAAAAAAAAAAAAAAAAAAAAAAAAAAAAAAAAAAAACAAACAGAGAGACATTTAGAAGAGAATATTTGTATGAGGCAAATTTACTAAAGGAGGTCTTGCAAATATTGACATTCGAAATACCCCACTAATAAAAGTCTGAATTGGCTTTGATTCGATCTTATATTCTCTTCCATTCCCTATAAATAGATATACAAATGCAAACAAAAAATTGAAGTACTGGACTTGAGTAGGAGAAGAAGAAGAGAGGCTAACATAAATAGATGACTTGCCTGCGCCGAACTTGCTCTATTCGAGCTGAACTAAGTGTTCGAGTAGTTTGGCCCGGTATCAGGCAGTCTCCTTGGCTAGTCAGAAAGTCTCTAATCTTTCATGTCAGGCTTCTTCTTCCTTGTAAAAGCAACTACTCCTTGAAGATACAAATTTGTCTGTTCTTTTTATTTTATTCACATCACACACCTAGAGGCATTGGAATGTTTTTGTGAGGAAGAGAGGCCTTACATGAGATGACGAGTCGGGTTTGTCAGCCAAGGATGACTTGCCTGCTTTGTGCAAGAGGCTACGATTATGAACGCCACTCTTGTCCATTTATGCACACGATTGCATGATCACCAAGCAAGTCATCCAGGCTTATCTGACGTGCTCTTCATGTTCATGTTAGCTCTTCTCTTCTTCTTTGAAAGCGTCTACCTTCCTTGGGCCACAGGTGCATCGGGAGTCAGCACAAGAAATTCTACAAAAGTTGCAAATGGCATTAATATAAAAACCCAAAAAGGAAAGGAAAAATGAAAATTGATTTTTGCGGTTTTGCTATGGATATGGGATACGCCAATTGTGCAGCTTTGATTATCGAGAGAACACTTCAACGCATGGCTATGTGCAGATGATGTATGCGTCGAGAATGTGTGGCTATATGCACTGTCGATGGTACATGCAAATCAACAGTTTTTCACCGACAAGTTCGGGATCCGATTACCTTCCGGGTGCTGTCTACTCTCCCATTTTGGATTTTGCCAGCACACACTTGAATCGAACATTGTAAGTGCTATGCAGTGGCGTGAAAATTTAAGATTTGTAAATGGACATTTTTGAAAAGAAAACATTTTAAGTGCTATGCGCAAGTGCGAAAAGTTAGGATTTAGAAATTAACATTTTGAAGATAAAATGACATTTTCGTAAATAGGGACTCCATGATAATTGATGTAAAAGTGTAAAATGATCTCAATAAAAGGGAAACTTATGCATGTATATGGAATATAAGTGATCATTAGGTCAATTGTGAGGTATGCATTCGGTATTTTCCCTAGAAAATTTGAAGAAGGAAAAAAGTGGCAAAGTGCGGGCACCTACATGTGTGTGCTCAAGAATATGTATTTTCATTGATCCTAATCTTATCCCTCTATTCTCTCAATTGAACCACACTAGAATCCGCCATTCGTTGTCATAGTTCACCGGATCATTTGGGTGATTCATGCCTCATTGATCTAATATGTGATTGGTCGATCCACATCAATGGGATATGTTGATAGTGTAAACAAGAATTTTCCATTAGACATTGGTCAATAACTTTCATGGAAACGCATTAATAGTGAATTTGGAACTTTAAAAGTAAAAAATTTAGGTAATGCCAATGTCATCTCATCCATGCATGGTTTAGATGCTAAAAAGGTATTGACTATTCAATTATTGACAAGTGGTAAGTTTAGTCGATGAGAGCAAAGTTTGATAAAAATGAAGGTCATTAATGAAGAAAGCAGCCAATAACCTAGAGGAAATCGATACTTTGCTTATGAAGTCATGACGATGGACATCGCAAAAGTTATAGACCGAGGTCCTTTACCAGTCAACGAGTGTTGTCAACAGCCAACAAAGTGTTGGAGGTCAGGAAAAAAAAAGAAGAAAAACAATATGCTGGATTGATGCAAGCACACAATTGCCTGTTGATTACCCTTGTTGTCACGGCCCGAACTCTGAGCGTGTGAACATCCCTTGGTGGTTGATTAAAATGCGACATTTCCAGGATGCATCGCCGACCCATTCGTTTTATGCACATGCGGAAGGGAATTAAACATATACCTGGACAACAACAAACACGTGATAGAAAAGCAGGACAACCAATTTTTCTCAAAACACACTTTATAAATATCTCAAGTTGGTCCTACCAGTCTATACACATAAGTCTCGTTCAAATAGAACTACTGAACTACCTACGCTCCTGACCTTGCTGTCTCAGCTTCGGGTTCTCCACACTAGGAACCTAAAAATATTTAAATCACGATGAGATGAGATAAAAATCTTAGCAAGTCAACACCCTAAACCCTTATTAGAACGAGAATTCATTTAGAGGCGTCGTAAACATGCACCATCCAGAACTTACCTCGATTGGGCGCGTCCCTGCACATTAGTGCACCATATACCCATTATAAATATCACAGGCATGCTTAACAACTAGAACACCTCATTTCACATGTCAATCAATCACAGGGATCCTGATTATAGGATAAAACCGTTATGACACATCTCATACCATACTATACAATTTTGCCCCATAATTAGGTGCGGATAACTCATATCGGTGGTTCAATCTACACTCGATATTCCAACTCAATATCCAAACTCAAGATTCTAGAGGTGGCTCCCATGAAATTACGTTATCGTATAGCACTTAGCCCTCGACCACAAAAAACAATAGCTCAAGGTTCTAGAGGCGGCTCATACGATGTTTCACTATCGTGTAGCACTTAGCCTTTGACTATGCAAATCAATAGCTCAAGATTCTAGAGATGGCTCCCATGTGACTCAAGTCGCCATGTCACACTTAGCCCTTGACTACAATCAGCAATGGTACAAGATTCTAGAGGTGGCTCACACAAGGTTTTGTTGTTGTGTAGCACTTAGTCATTTACCCATTTACAACACATTTGACTTCCTTGGCCCAACACATCACCTCATCTTTCAATGGTCATCACGTAATCACATATCGCCCTTCAATAGCCATCATTTGCCATGACCATAAACCATTACCATAGCACAACCATTCACATCTCATCACACACAAGTTCCAAGCATATCACGGGTCAATTACATCACCAAATATGCAATTTTTAGCAAGCAAATCATTAATAATCATCACAAACTACTATTGGTCCTAACCAGCAGAAACGGTTCACTCGCGTGTCTCCAAGTTTAAATCCAGAAACCTAATCAAACCAGTTCGGAAAATTCCCAAATTTGAATATGTTGTAAAAGACACATAAAACGAACATTTTTTTATGCACACACATTAACCCAGATCCTTCTAGATTAAGTCTAGTAAATCGCTCAATCCAGTATAAAAACTGGGTTTGTTTGTAGAAAGTCTATTTTCCAAAATCAATTTTGTTCGAAGTCCAAACTTGTCCATTTGGTCTAAAATTAGATTATGTTAAACTACAAGATGTAACAAACAACTTTCGTGAAGGAACCCTTTCAAAATTTGAACTCTAAGAGTTAATGAAAATCCATTAAATCCCAAACGGTCACAAATTCTAGCAAAAACAGCGGTTCTGTTTTGTTTTTAACGAAGTTGAAATCATATATATTTTTTTTAAATCCATAAAATCTTAGGAAAAATATATGTTATAGTTGAAGATGTCTAAAACATTTTTAAGAAGGAATCAACCTCAAAATCGTAGCATATGTTGATCCACAAAAATGGCAAACGATGAGGGTCTAGAAACCGATCCGAGAGAAATCCCCCGACTTCGACTAATCCACCCTCATTAGTGCTAATCCAACCAATTAGATCAACACTAATCCATCTTAAGGCTAATTTCACTTTATACTAATTTAACTAAACTAATTAGCACTAATCTAACCCCTAAGTGCAATTAACAACCTAATCAAGGATTATGGAGTTAACTCATCGGATTAGCAAACAAACGAGTTCACAGCAACGACGACGTGACGGTAGTGAGATCCTATGTTTACGATAGTTCCAATGGAGGGTCGGAAGGGGTTGAAAATAGCCTTGCAAGCTTTTGCTTGCTGTTGGAACTTCGATTCGGGTTCTGCTTCTGTTTGAGCTGCTGGTTGGGTGGCTGTTGGCGCGGCTTGGTGGTATTGGCTCGGTGGGATGGTGACGCGGGATTGGTTGGATGAACGTGTGGTGGCTGGTTTGTCCTAAGTTGCAGCAAGGGAATGGATTGAAGGAGATGAAGAAGGAGAAAGGAAAGAGAAGAAGAAGAAGCAAAGCAGAAGCAGAAGCTATTCTGTTGGGAAGGAGGGGCTGGTGTGTGCACAAAGCAAGAGGGAAAGGGAGGAGAGAGGGAAGAGAGAGAGGGGGACAAGAGGTCAAGAAGTCTTGCATGCAACCAATGGCCTTCCCCTTGAACTCTCTAGACACTTGAGTGCTTTGCCACACAAGTCTTCAGCCCAAGGAAGTCAAGGCACCACCTAATAGCATTTTTCCCTTCCAAAGTTTCCCAAACAAGCCAACTTGAAGGCCAAATAAGACCCCTTTAGCAGCCCTACGAATTTCCTTTCTTTTCCCAACCATTTAATTCAATTTGATTGCCAAAGTTTCTCTAGTTCAGCCCAAGGAAGTCAATATGCTGCCCAATGGTTAATTTCCTTCCAAATCTTCACAAAATCATCCAACTAGAATGCCAAAAATATCACCCCTACTTTCCATGTGAATTTGTCATGTCACAAATAATTTTAGGAATGTCGACTCATCGTCCGAAGATTTTTCTGCAAACCGAGATTTTCGGTGAAAAATCCAAAGTAAGGGTATTTTGGATCGGAAAAATCCTATGACTGTTTTTGGTCACGTTTTTGGGATTTGAGTTGGACGAATGGATGAGGAAAAATGTGAATTGAAGTGTGGACACCTTGGTGGGATTTATGGACTCCAATTTAGGTCCAATTGGAGGTTAATTGAAGAGGATGTAGTTCAATTTGATGGCCAAGAATCCAAAATTCGTAGCCCCCATGGCCCTCAACCTTTTGGACCATTTGAGAGGCTTGTTTGAGAAGCCAAGGGGCTACAACTTGGCTAAGGATGCCAGCCAAAGTGGCGGGGTAGCCACTTGAGAGCTTAGGATATTTTAGTGGCCCCCTCCTTGACCAGTAGACCTTCTTCCTCCTTGAAGCTTGGTTTTCTCCATTGTTGAGGTGTAGAGAGAACTTGAGAAGCTAGAGAAAATTGAGCAGTAGCTTCCCCTCCACCGTCTCACGCTCGCAAAGCCACCGTTGACCTCCTTTCCCCCTCTGTTTTCTCTTCTTCCTATTTTTGCTCCAACTGACCTTTCTCCAAAGATTTGAGTTAAAAGTTGCATTCCTGTGTAAATCAGCCCTCGTGCCACCCACCGTCGTGACCAAGAGACCCAATCCATATGGATGGTGGTCACCGCTCGCCAAACAGAGCCGCCGGTCGACTCGTCTACTAGCTAGAAGCCGGCGCTCGCCGGTCCGTCGATCGCCCTACCCGCATGCACTGTTTCATGAATTTCGTCATTTTTCTCCCATTCCAACCCTTCCTCTGCCCAGCCCAACCACTAGCAAGTCTCCCTTGACCCCCAGGTGCCACCTGTTGCTGGCCACCCACTCACCGGAGCTCTGGCCAAGCCGTTTAACTCCGTTTCTACTCCGGCAGTCCAGTTTTTGGGAGTTTTAGTGGGAATCTGAGCTGTTGTTGCTGTTATGAGCTTGGGACCGCCTTGGATCACTGTGGTAGAGGTTCTCAAGTGTAGCCACTGTTGTCTAGCCACCTGAGCTTCCTCCGCCGTCCGTCCAAGCCGCTGGAATCATCGCCTAGACCTGCTAAAGCCACTGCTGCTCTGCCTACCTCGACTAGCTGTCGTTCAGCCAAGAACAGAAGCCGAGAAACCAGCAAGGCTTTGGGACTTCGTGGCCCATTTCCGAGCCCTTCCTAGGCTCGCTTGGTGTCGCCGCTAGGAGGTTTATTGCTTGCCTTGGCATTGCCGTCTCCGTGGACTCACCGGAATGCTAAACCGGTGAGTTTACTCACTAAATTTTGCTTAGGAGGTTAATGATGCTTAAGGGTTGTTTAGATTAAGCTAAGCATGTTTAGGTGGTTAGATTAGTCTAATTAGAAATTAATTAGATTACGAGATTTGACTACTTTAGTGGTTAATTAATTAAGGCTAATTAGGCAATTAGATTAGTGTAAGCTTAATTAGGCTCTTAATTAATTATTTGCATTATTTAATTATTTTGAATTTATTAAATTAAATTATATTTTATTAGTTTATATTATTTAAATAATTTCAGAATATATTTAATTATTTATTATTTTTCGGAAATTAGACCGGGATAGTCGGTGACCGGAATTTCATGTTGATTGCATTAGTGTGTTCAAATTATGCAATTAATTGTTGGATTGTGCAAATTGAGTGATGGTTGATAAAATTATGGTATTTATTATGAAAATCCCGAGTGTCGGGTTTTGGACACCAAAAAGTTGTTTTTAAGTACTATACCAAATAGTGGGGTTTGAAAAGGAAATGTATCAATTTGTCTGGTTCGAATTGACCGTGTACCAACACATGACTATTTTCCGGGATTTTTTTTTATATGAAGAAAATAGGCCAGGGTCACTATTTTAATTGAGGCATTTGTGTGCAATGCACGGTGTCCTGGGCTGAGATTAATTGGCTGTGTGTTGGTTAAGAGAACCCGTCTCGAGCGTTTATGCCGGACGTTACTGAATCTCTTTTCGGGTTACCCATGCATTAGGGTATCGGGTCGCAGTAGATTCTGGACCTACGGTCCTTCGGGAAAGCCGTCTTTGAGAGATGTAGCCGTGCTCAATGGGGAAGAGATGATGCCTGGCTACGGTAATAGACCGCCGAACATGGGAGTCGGCCATACCCTAGAGGGGTCAAATTAACAATTGGAATGCATGATTGATTGAATTTGATGTGCCTGATTATGAGACAAAACTGTGTGGCATGGTATGGGACGTGTCATAACGGTTTGGCCTTATAATCATGACCCTTGTGATTGATTGAGTTGTTGAGGCGTTTCAATTGTTATGTGCATTAATTATATGCATTTGTGATATGAACTGTGCTGATGTGTAGGAAGAAACTGAGGCGAAGTATGTCATTTGTTCTAATTGTGTGGTTGTGTGGCTAGAGCGCCCTGAGGCGTATTTTCTTCCTAATAAGGGTTTAGAGAGTGAATTTACTGAGATATTGTCTCACCCTGTCGTGAGCTTACATTTTCAAGTCCTTAGCTAGTGGTTGTGGAGGGCCCAAAGCCCCAGAGTCTGTGGAGGTGGAGTTTGAAAGATCGGCATATGTGTCCGGCTAGTATATCGTAGGACAACTTCTTTTTGAGAGCCGACCATTTTGTAGACTTTTGACCAAACTTGTTTTGTATCTAAACCCATTGTTTATAAAAGTTGGCCTTTGTGAAATGTGCCCTACTTTCCAATCCCATGCTGTTTGTTGTCAGGGGTATTTGTTTCACTTCCGCATGTGCATTAAAAATGAAAGGGTCGGCAACGCATCCTTGGAACGTTGCATTTGCATTGACTGAAGAGGGATGTGTGCACGCTCAATGTTTGGGGCGTGACATTCCTCACAAACTAACTCACTTTGAAGGCCAAAAATCCACACCAAAGTGCCCATTTGAATTTCCACCATTTTAATTTGCCAAAATTGGTTTTTCGCAAAAATTCCTGGCTCAACGGAATTCCTTCAAAAGATGAGATGAGGTCATAAAAATGAATCGTGACACACTTGAACGTTTGATTCCCGAAACCAAGCTCAATTTGTGGTTAAAATCAACCGAATGTGATTTTAGTACAATCCAACCTACCAAGTAGCTTTTAGGGATTTTACTGCAGATATATCCCTTAGCGCCTTCACCCAATAGGTTAGTTAACTTGTGAGTGATCAGCTTATAGGTTAGGAAAATCCCATTTCGTTTTAAAAGTACCTAGATGTTTGTGATCTTGGAAAATGTAACAAAACTATTATATTATAATGGGTTGTGCCTAGGACCATGATTGCTTATCAATGACCATAAATTGTACTAGGGAGTTGTTTGTAGATTCAAAATTCATAACTGGTTGCAAATAACTACTGCCGATAGGACATAAGTACCTATGTGGTAATCTTTCTAAAGTTTTATTGGCAAAATAATATCCCAAGTGCCACAAGGGAACACTTAAGTACCAAAAGTTAGAAAAGTAATATTAGATGCCACTTTATTTTAAAAATGAGACATTTGAGTGCCACATTTGGCAAACCCCGCCGGAAATCTTATGTGGAAAATTTTTATTAATTTTGCTTCCTTATGTGATTCTCTGGAAGGCTGACTCAACAAAGAAACAAAATCAATGTTGTTTTAGCACAAAAATTAATTAAATTAAATTTAAAACAAAACCCTCGCCGCCGCCCACTGAACCTCTTGCTTTTTCTTTTTGATTTCATTTTTTTAAAATATGGTTTTAAATTTAATTTAATTAATTTTTATATTAATTATTTATCCATTTTAGTAGCAAAACGACGTCATTTTGGCACTTGTCTAGTTGCGTTAGTGTGCAAAATGACGTCATTTTGCATTTGACTTGCCATTTGGCTAGATTTTCTCGTCGTTGACACTTAATTGATCCATTTTACTCCGATTTTGGCATTTAAATGTCATTTTCCTAACTTTTGACACTTAAGTGTCCATTCATGCCAAGTTTTGGCACTCCAGATGTTTAGGACTCAATGTTTACTCAATCAATAATGCCTTTTATTGCAATTTATTCTCATGTTTGTTTTGCACTTTAAATTTCTAATGCCGTTGCATGTCCTTGCATTTTCAATTCCTTTACTTTTTTTAGCTATTTACTTTTCCGTTCAAAATTCAAAAAGATATTTTTTGTTCCCTTAAAATCCATTAATGTCATCCATATCATTAGACTTTCACTTTTCGGTGAAGTATCATATTTTAGAGAGGGAGAAAAGAAAATATATTGTCAGGCTTGTATTCAGATTGTAGACTACTTTTGAAAAGTCTATTGGGACTTTGAACTTGAAATTGACTCGGTTAATTAGTTAGAAGAAGCAATCAAGAAAACAATGAAAAGAAGGAAAGTCCAGTTGAGTAGTTTCCTTCTCCAACTAGGTGTTGATTTTCTCTAAGGCGTGCCTGCAATATATATTGTATTGAGCGGCGCCCTTGTTGCGAAAACAAGAAAAAAAAAAAAAAGAGTTGATCTTGAAGTGCTAGTTTCGCGTGTGCTTGGCCATAGGTTTTTTCTGTTGATTTCATTCATGCAATTACAGCTGGAAGAATTAGTGTTTAAACCAATTAAATCTTGTGAGTTCAAGATTTCTTAATTCCTTTGTGAGATTGAGAAATTATTTAGTGAGAAATTGCGAGGCTTAACATTGCATTCATTATTAGATATAATTGGGGCTGGAAAAACACTATAAATATTTGAGTGACTTGAGTGTATAATATTCGTTATATTGCTCGATCTATAATAGAATTTGCTATTGCTCACCCTGTAAACATAGGTTACTATAATCAAATAACGTAAATATGATATCCGATTTATTTTCTTTAATTATATCTATTTTATTTTTTGATCACTCTCTTTTTGCAACAATATTAATCATAAGATAGATTCTCTAGCACCATCAAGTTCTTTCTTGTTTTTCGACACTTAAAATGTAATATCTCGAAATTTGGCTCTATATTAAAATATATGAAGTGGTTATTTTATTGATGGACTTATGGTTATTTTACTATGAATTGATCATTCACGAGTTAACTAATTTATTGGGTGAGACTGTAAATGATTAAAACACAAAGGATTAGATAGTTCGATCAGGAATAGACCGCTCAATCATAAGGATTGACAAGGGTCAATACTACGTTGTAATAAATCAATTAGCGAATAGATATAAATTGATTCGACGAAAGTACGTAATTGATTCACAGATGATTCCATACGATTATGATATTGGCATCGAACGACAATAAACCGATTTTCTATCGATATTACACTCGGGATATGTAATTGAACTCTCACGATTACATGACAACCGAGGGTCATCCACAATTTGAAGAGGCACAAATATGGATAAAAAATTATTGACCATGGATCAACCACGCAAGAGCCCTAAAAGCCACCCGATAGCTTAGGTTGTACTAAAGTTAGGTTCGATTGATTTTTACCCATAAAATTTTATTCGATTTTGGATATCAAACTTTTGAGGGTTTCGAGATTTAATTATTAAAAGTCGTCTCATCGTCCGTTGAATTACTAGCGAGTCCTAAATTTTCGGAAAATGAATTATTGGACGAAAATTTGGGGATTGGAAAAAGAAAAACAAGAAATTTGGATCCAATGCAAAATGATGATTTTAGGGCTAAGAGTTTGAGTTTTAAATGAAAATATAAATAAAAAGAAATGTGAGAACATAATACTAGGGAAAGAGGGTCTTAAGGGGACTAGGTAATAAGTAGGGCTGAACATGATCTGGGTTGGGCTGGTCCACCCCCTAATCCTAGGACCAACTTGCACAATGCTGGTCCTCAATTTTTGGGACTGATGACCGACCCTATTAATCTTGAGACTGAGAACCGAACCGGCCCAACTCATATTTTTTATTTCATTTTTTGTACTCCTTAAAAAAACGATTGAGGACTAGACTAACCCAATAGGTTCAGTCCGGTTTCAAGGTCGACCCAAGACTAACCAATAATTTTTTATTTCATTTTTTGTACTCATTGAAAGGGCAATTGAGGACCGTATCGACCCAATGGGTTCGATGATGAGCAAGATCAGCTAAGGAAGGTAAGCGGTGAAAGTCAAGTGGGGTGAGCGTCGAACATAATGAGCATCGAATGTTGAGCGGGAAGTAACAAGCCAAGTGAGCATCGAGCGGCAAGTGGCGTGAGTGATCCAAAGCAAGCAAAGTGAGTGTTAAGTGGTGAGCGGAGAAGTTGCTGTTTGTTGCTGTTGTTGTTGTTTTTTTTTTTTTTTTTTTTTTTCGATTTTAGCAAATTGAAGACTAAGATGACAAATAAGACAAAAGATAACGAATACTAGAAGATAATGCCATAAGGTGCATTTTTGGACGCCATGAAGACTCCTCACAAAAACATTTTCCTTCTTCATAAATTATGACTATTGACGCCGTAAAAGACATTAAAAATCTAAGTTATCAAAGAACAATGTAAAATTACTTGAACTCCTTACTAAAGAGCTGTTTAATATTATTGACACCATTTATTTTAAGGTTTTCTCTATATATAAACTCAGGTTCGAGGACTGACCCGCATAATGCTGGTCCAGAAATTCTAGGACCAAGAACCGACCCAGTCTCCTTAGGAACCGGACTTAGGACCGGCAGGATTGGGCCGGTCCAAGGTCGGTCCAGGGTCAAAAATTCTAAAAAAATCTATTTTCTATCTCTCTCCCAAACCCTTCATGTCCTCTCCCTTCTGCCAAGTCCCTCCTCTTCCCTTTTCTTTCTTTTTCTTCTCTCTCTCTTTCTCTCCCTCGCCTCCTCCCTCACGCCACCTTTTGCCACACCCCACCTTTTTCCTTTTTATTTTCTTTTTCTTCTCTCTTTCTTCTCCCTCTTTTCTCCTTCTCTCTTCTCTTCCCCACCCCACGTAATTTTCCTTCCCCCCTTGTTGCAAACCACCCAACCTCCTTTTTCCTTCTTCTCCTCCCCATTTTCTTCCCCCATTCTCCTCATTCTGACCGAAGCACCCAGCCCCACATCTCCCCTTCTTTTACTTCCATTTTCATCATTTTCTTCTCAATATTTCCCTTCCTTGCCAACCCTTTGGCCGCCGTTCTTCACCGTCGTTGCCCACACCACTACCACTGCGCTCCACCACCCATCCGCACCGCGCTCACCGCCACTTGTGACCCTCAAACTGCAAGCCACCGTCACCATCGCCCTCACCTCGAGCCGCTGCCGATGTTGAGCCTTCATTCGAGCCATGAGCAAATGTTACACCGTCGCGCCACCGTCACCGTGACCTTACCGTCATTGGAAACCCGTGAGCTAACTTTTTAACCGTGGATTAAGATGTTAATTACGTTTAGGGGATAGATTAGTTTGGGAATAATGAAGTTTAATATTAGTTAATGTTGGTTTAGCTTTAATTGCAATTAAAAATGGTTTAGATTAAATTTAAGTACGATTAGTTTAAGTAATTATGATTAGATTAATTAATCGTGATTAGATTAATTAATTGAGTTTAGTTTAATTAATTGTGATTTATTTAATTAACCATAATTTATTTATTTAATCGTTATTTGCTTAATTAATCATAATTATTTTAGTTAACTTCGATTACTTTTAATTAAGTAGATTTAGGTTAATTAATTAGGTTTAGTTTAACTAATTGTAATTAGCCTAACTAATCGCGATTAGTGTAATCAATGATGGATTAGCCGTTAAGCAGACTTTTATGCCCGTTTTTCTGGCTGAGTTTGTGCATAATTCAGACCGTTTGCACGTGTGAGGCCATGTTATTGATTGCCCAATTATAGATTTTATTTGTTATTTTTAAAAAGGGTTTTATGGGCAAGAAAATAGATCATTTTGAGGTGTCGGGTTTGGACGTCAAATTTTATGTACTAAATAAAACAATGGGGTTTCAAAATAGAAGTGTACAAAGTTTGACATGTTGATTTCAAATATGTGACTATGTACAAATATTTTACTGAGATTTTTAAATGTGAAAAATTGCTAAAATTAATTATTTGAGAACGAATTCTTTTGTTCTAGGCTAATTAATGGCAATAAAAATTTGTTTGATTGTTAGTGTGCTTGAGTGGTCATTTGATCAAACTTGTCACCCAACATGAGTTTGAGGGCAATGTTGGATTTTTATTGGATGCCCGGTGGGGGTTCGGATGCTAAGTCGCGATTGAGGCCGGATCGTGCTCGATGGGACGGGACGATGCCTAGTCATACTAGAAGACCGCAAACTCTTGTGTTGGCCGTGGCCTAATGAGTTGTAATAGTTGGAACACGTATGTTTAACAGTGCCCTTGGCTATTATGGATTGTGTTATGATTATTATTTGTGTGTTGCGATAATATTGCCATGTGAGGTGTACTAATATGCAGGGGCATGCCAAGGCAAGGTAAGATTGTATGCTGTTGCATGTTTAGGCTGTCTCCGAGATGAATTAGCTTCTTAATCGAGGTTTATGAAGCTGACTTGTTGAGATTTTTCTCACCTTATTGTTGTTAATTATTTTTAGGGCTGTAGCGTGGAGAACTGCTACGTGCGGTTGTAGTGGGCGCGAGATGCGACACTTTTTGGTTGGCCTTGCCGTTAGTGAAGTTTAAGTTAACCTTGACTTTTCTGACCATTTTTGCTCATAGGTCGTGTGGGAGTTATCTTTTGTTGTAGACCTATACATGTTAAACTCCTAGGATTAACAAGTTGATAAATAAATAGCCACTTTTGGAAATCATCTATTGTGTTTTACTATCCCTACTATGATGATTGACCGGGTGTTGTTTATTTGAGTTGCTTCCACATGCGTTTAATCTAAAGATAAAAGGAATGGATTGGTGATGCATCCTAGGACATCACAATTTAATCAACTGCTGAGGGATGTTCGCGTGCTCGGGATTCGAGGCGTGACATAAAACCTAATCTCGAGATATCCCCAAAATTTGAATTCATAACATCTACTAAGGCATAAGTTTAATTCCTCTCATTTTCACTTGCCATTGATTAGTCCTCCAACGTTCCCTTTGTTTGAGTTACATAGTCTAAATATACCACCACATCATTCCCTTAAAATATGTGTCAGTAAACTCTCATGTAATCTATGAAAATCTTCCGCTAAATTCACGTTTTCACTATCTCCTCAAATAAAGATCATCCATAATATCATTAAATGTAATCCTTTCTAGTTATTCAAAATCATTAACTCTTAGGCTGCATTTGATCTTATGAATTTCTAATCAAGATATGATTGGATAAGATAGGATATAAAATCCAAGGATTTTGCTATATCTTATCCACCATTTAAAAGTTTATTAAAAATAAGATAAAATTAAAATAACTAAATTGTCATTTTTTGTTATTTTGAATTTCTTATATATTAGAATTCAAATATTATTAATATTGAAATATAATTTTAGTTTTGTTAATTTAAGAAGACTATTATTCGAGAAAAATAACTTTCTTATTATGGATGTTATAAATCCTATTCAGTTTTATCTCATTTTCTTTATGGAATAATTTTATTTGGTCTATATCCCTTTTATATCCGACTTTATATTATCTTGAGCATGTACCAAACGCAAGATAGGATAAATTGAATTTTATCATGATTGCAAAATGCAACCTTAATGCAAGACACAATTTGTAAAGATTTGTATCAAACTAGATATTGTAGGTACATCCAGTAGTAACACTAAGATAGAGATTCCCTCCCTCATATTCCTTAGTGCTCCTTAAGATCACCGAGGCAAGAAATTATCTACTTTCCATAAAATTCAAAGAAGAATATGAGAGTTTGCTATTGTGATTTTACTATGGTGGGTGTGGACTCTCAAATGAAATTATTTGAAACCCTACCCTGCACTTGTCCGAGAGTCTAGGTGAACCAGTTATTAACGAACTTGCTCTTAACTTAAGAGGACTTGAGGAAAGAAATAAATGGAGTGTCTCTCGTACATGGCTTCTTTAACTTAACTTCGAGCTACAACCGGTGAATTTATTTTAATGATGCATGCAACGATGGTGCTGATGATATGTGGATGTGCAGTGGGGACGGCTATCGGGTATGCAGGTCAATACAGGGAGAGGAGGATAGGTTGGGTTGGCCTTGCAACAGAGTGAGCAACTTCTGCAACTTCTGCAATCAAGTGTTGGTTTCCGTTGTTTTCTCTTACTTGGCCTTCTCCTGCTACTTGGCTCTTACCATCACTTCTGCCGACAAGCTATCATCTTCTCCCCTTGAGTGACTTGAAAGAGTTTTGACGCAGTCGCAGGTTGTCTGTATGTAGGGAAGAGAAATATTGACACTTGGTTTCTTCTCTGCAGATCTTTTTCGTCTTCCACTAGGGATCACAGTTTAGTATGCCTTCTTTAGAGATGTATATATATTTTCTCACTTTGAGATGGAGGAATCATTAAGTCTAATGTTCCTATATGTGATCATTCTTCTGCATGGGTAAGTAGTATCTCAGGTGTACTTCAAGCATTTCTATTTCTCTCTCAGTTTGGAAGCTGTACATATCTCTGGCAACCTTTAATTCAAAAAACTTAACTTCTGCTGCACTTGTGGAGCTATGCATGGAAATGTCTCTGCGCTTTCCAGACATGAAAATTTCAGAAGGGAATGAGAGTTACAACTGTAGAAACCATTGCGTTCTTATCCTTTTGATGATATTCCCAGTCGATTGATGATCATATTATCAGTCCACGACGTGTAAGTCAACTGGTCCCCATCGGGGTATTTTTTTTGGAGAGACTGCAACAAATGGAATATCAATTCCAAGGAAAAGTGCAAGACGTAAGCCAAGTGAGAAAAGTCAATCAGAACACAGAAAAAAGAACCCTCTGTTTAGTGGCAGAGTCATAGACTTTTGCCCTGGAGGGCATCTTTTACAAGTTGATGTCTCCATGCCATTTGGATCCCCTACGCACACAAAAGAAGAAAAGAAAGAATCGAAGGATAAGAGGTTTATCATTCTGCTTGCCAAAAATGCTCTCGCTAAAAGAAGATAGTTTAAAATAAAATTCAACTCTTGTCAAGAATCCTATTGTGCTGCTTTTGATGGAGAAAGGTCGGAAACATTCCATGTGGAGGTATTATGAAGGTCGGGAACAGAGACACCTATGCAGTGTCGAGGATAAAAGTTGTCAGTATAGAAAATCAAATTATCTTTGAATTCAAGCTAAAAGCTGCATGGCTAGCTTTGCTTTTTGGACCAAAGTAGTACCCTTATTTTGGAAAATGTCAATTCTATTTTTCAGCCGCTCATATCTAGCGTCGGCAAGAGGTTCTCGCAAAGAAATAAATACTTAGTTCAAACTCTAAATCATTAAGGACCTCTATAATCATCTTATTCAGGATAATATGGCAAAAAATCATCTGGTATAGTTCATTGCCAAGCTGGTCCATGAAATGCAATGCGATAAAGAGTTGTACGAATAAAATTTATCGCTGAAATGCAACTAAAATCCCGGAATATTGACTTTAACCCAAGTTGCCGCAAGGAATATGTAACAGATGAAGCTGATAAATGACTGATTAAGAGCCCTCCATCGATATCTTCTCGTAATTTTCGACTGGCTCTTTTGCACAGTTGCACACCTGTAGGCCTTCCGCATATAACGATGATATTCTAAAACATTGATAACTATTGTTACATACTTTTACAGAAAAAAAAAAGGACAATTTTAAAAGAGAAGATTTGTATGAGGCAAATTGACTAAAGGAGGTCCTACAAATATTGACATTCGAAATACGCCACTAACAAAGTTATGAATTGGCTTCGATCTGATCTCATATTCGCTTCCATTCGCTATAAACAGAGATATAAATGCAAGGAAAAGATTGAAGCGTTGGACTTGAGTAGGAGAAGAAGAAGAGAGGCTAGCATGAAGATGAGAGTCTCATTTGGTAGCCAAGGATGACTTGCCTGCTCCGAACTCACTCTATTCGATCTAAACTGAGTGTTCGAGTAGTTCATCCCGGTATCAGGCAGTCTCCTTGGCTAGTCAGAAAGTCTCTTATCTTTCATGTCAGGCTTCTTCCTTCTAAAAGCAACAACTCCTTGAAGATACAAATTTGGCGGTTCTTTTTTTTTTTTTTTTTTTTTTTTTATCACATCACACACCGAGAGGCAATGTTTTTGTGAGGAAGAGAGGCCTTACATGACATGACGAGTCTCGTTTGTTAGCCAAGAATGACTTGCCTGCTTCGTGCAAGAGGCTTCGATTATGGTTGCCATTCTCATTGATTGATGCACACAATTGCATGGTCACCAGGCAGGTCATCCTGGCTTATCTAATGTGCTCTTCACGTTCATGTTAGGCCTTCTTTTCTTATTTGAAAGCACCCACCTTCCTTGGGAGACAAGTGCATTGGAAATCAGCACAAGGTCTGTGAAATCGTGAAATCTGCGAATGGCAGCTTATATGAACATAAAAAGCTGAAAAGCAAAGGAAAAATGAAAATTGATTTTCGCAGTTTTGCTATGGAGAAGGATCACTCTAATTGTGCAGGTTTGATTATCGAAACCATCTGACTTTGAAGGAACACTTCAACGCATGGCCATGTGATGAATACGTCCAGAATGTGGGACTACATGCACTGTCGATGATACATGCAAATTGACATTTTTTCACTGACAAGTTCAAACATCCGATCACTTTCCGGGTGCTGTCCACTCTCCCATTTGGGATTTTGCCAGCACGCACTTGAAGTGAACATTTCAAGTGCTATGCACTGGCGCGAAAATTTAGGATTAGGAAATCGACATTTTTGAAAAGAAAATATTTTAAGTGCTATGCACTGGTGCTATTAGCTAGGATATGGAAATGGACATGTTGTAAAGATAATGACATTTTTCGTAAATAGAGACACAATGATAATTGATGTAAAAGTGAAAAATGTCCACCAAAGGCAAAACTTATGTATGTATATGGTGTATAAGTGATTATTGGGAAAAGTATCAAAAAAGTCATAAACCTATTGCATTGATACCAATTCAGTCCTAAATTTTTCAATTGGACCAATTTAGTCCTAAACCTTTTAATATTGGCACCAATTCAGTCCATTCAGCCAATTTTGGCTGGCCGGCGCTAATGTGGACGTTGGCCGGCGGCTAAATGCTGACGTGGCAAATTTTATTATTTTTATGATTTTTTTGATTTTTTTGAATTTTTTTTATAATTTTTTTCATTTTTTCTTTTTTTTCCTTTTCTTTTCCAACCATTGGGCTAGGGCCGCGAAGCCCTTGCTTACCGCCGGCGAGGGTCAGGAGGGTAGCGACCGGAGGTGCTCCCACCTGGTGTGGCAGTGCGGGAGACGAGCGGCAAGGGAAGACGGCATTCGACGGTGCAAGGCTCGGTGATGGCGGCGGCGGCGACGTAGGACGGAACGGCAGTAGCGACCGGCATTGGGCCAGGGGACTTCAAGGTGGCCGGGCTTGTGGTTGGTCGACGAGGCGACAAGTGGCACCACAGCTGGTCGTTGAGGTAGCAAGCTCAGCTCGGCATGAGTCGCAGCTGGTCAACGAGGCTGCGATCGATCGTGCTACGGTAGCAATAGGTAGCAGCGGTTTAATTCTGATCTGCACTTCTGGCTCAATTCTTGGAACCGTAGTATTTCATCTTTAGAAATCTAGAAATCAGCATTTCTTTTATTAGTATCCTTTTGCATGATCTTCTGAACATTCGGGTTTATTGACTGAAGCGTTTTAATTTTGATCTGCACTTATGGCTCAATTCTGAGGGTGGCCATAAGAATTGCAAGGTGGCCTACCTCAAACTTGAAAAGCAAATCTCGAGCTCTCTCAAGTAAAATCAATTCCTTGACCATCATGTGCGCAATTGAAGACTTTCAACTCAGCGCATCTGTGACTTTATTAGCCTTTCCAGGGTGATATAAGTTATCATAATCATAGTCATTCAAGAGTTCCATCCAGTGACGCTGTCTCATATTCAACTCTTTCTAAGAGAATAAATACTTGAGACTTTGATGGTCTGTAAAGATCTGGAATCTTTCTCCACACGAATAATTTCTCCAAATCTTTAGAGCGAAAATAATCACTATGAGTTCTAAGTCATGCATTGGATAATTCAGCTCATGAGGTCTCAACTGGTGGGATGTATATGCAACAACTCTGCCATGTTGCATTAACATGCAACCCAATCCTCTAAATGATGCATCATTATAGATCTCATATCCTCCAAGACCATATGGTATGGTTAGCACTAGTGTGGTAGTCAGCTTCTGCTTAAGCTCTTGGAAACTACACTCGCACTTATCTGTCCACACAAACTTTTCTTCCTTTTTCAATAGTCGAGTCAACGGTGAGACTAATGCTGAAAACCCTTCCATGAACCTTCTATAATGCCTAGCTAAACCCAAAAAACTTCTAATCTTTGTCACGGTAGTCGGTCTTGGCCAATCGATAATTGCTTCGATTTTGGTTGGGTCCACGAGATTCCCTTACTTGAAATCACGTGACCTAGGAAAGCAACACGAGTCAACTAAAACTCGAACTTACTGAACTTGGTGTACAGCTCATGATTCCTTAATGTCTGAAGCTCCAATCTCAAATGCCTTTCATCCTCCTCTGGACTTCTCAAGAACACCAAGATGTCATCGATGAACATGATTACAAATTGATCCAGATATTCTTTGAAAACTTGATTCATCAAGTCCATAAAAGCAGCTAGGGCATTCGTCAAACCAAATGGTATTACAGTGAACTCATAATGGCCATATCATGTATGAAACGCTGACTTCGGTATGTCCTCATTTCTAATCCTCAGCTGATGATATCCCGTCCTCAAGTTGATCTTAGAGAATATCGATGCTCCTTGAAGTTGGTCAAACAAGTCGTCGATCCTCGGCAGTGTATACTTGTTCTTGATCGTCACTTGATTGAGTTGGCGATAGTCGATGCACAGATGCAACGAACCATCTTTTTTCTTCACGAACAAAATTAGTGCTCCCCAAGGTGATGCACCGGGATGTATGAATCCCTTATCCAACAACTCCTGCACCTTCAATTCTTTCAACTTAGACAACGCCATCCGGTAAGGAGCCTTAGAGATTGGCTCTGTCTTGGGAGCTAACTCGATCACAAACTCTATCTCCCTCTCTGGCGGCAGACATGACAATTCTTTCGGGAACACATTTGGAAATTTTTGTACCACTGTGATATCTTCAATCTTCAACTCATCAATTGTCGTATCCATGACAGTCGCCAAATAACCTTGGCAACCCCCGTCTAACAAACGGGTTGCCTCAAGTGACGAGATTAAGGAAGTTGAGGGTTCTCCTTGACTCCTAATAAACTCGAAACTTTCATCTGCTAATCGGTTAAATTAAATCGCTTGAGGATAGCAGTCCATCTTAGCTCGTTGCTAGGTGAGCCAGTCCATGCCGATTATTATATCAAAATCATACATGGCTAGGACTCTCAAATCTATCATCCCCTCTCATTCACCAATCACTAACTTGCAACCAGGACAACCCACTTTATTTAACACATTATCTTTTAATGGTGTAGATATGCTAACCACTGACTCCAACAACTCAAGAATCAATTCTACCAGCTTAACAAATTGCTCAACTATAAACAAATGAGTTGAACTAGGGTCAAATAAAGCATAAGCAGTGTGGTCATTCAATGAAGCAGTACCTGTAATCACATCAGGCGAGTCCTCAACCTGTCCTCTAGTGATAGCGTACGTCCTTCCTTGAGATGGAGGCCTATTCAATCCACCCTACTGTGCATTCGGGGGCGCGTACCCTCTATGTTGATCCATCGGCGGCGGTGGCAATTGTGATGGTCCCATTGGTCTTCTAGGACAATTCCTAACTATGTGACCCTGCTGGCCACACTCATAATAAGCACCCGGATAATAAGCCTAGAATGGCATGGGGCTAACCTATGTCGTTTCTTGTAGAAACGACACACGCCATTCTGTCTTGGCGCCGACTTTCCTATCCCACCCTTCCTGTTAGGCGAAACAGGATACCTTCCTCTAGTCATAGGTTTCTTCCCAAACCTATTTTCATTCCTATTTGAGCCAAATTACGACCTAGATGCAGCGGCTTGTTCATTCCGGTCTCTCTCTATCAACTGGACCCATTCATACAGGTCATTGTAGTCCTTCAAATTGAATGGCACCAGCGGACTCCTCAATTCTAGTTTGAGCCCATCTCTGAACCTTCTAGCCCGGTCTATCGGATCTTTGATCAGTCTGGGGGCGTATTGTGATAGTTTAGCGAACTTTGCTTCATACTAATCTACTATCATCGTACCTTGATGAAGGCATTGGAATTCTGCCATCTTCAGTTCCCTAGCACTATCAGAAAAGTACTTGCCATTGAATACTTTGACAAAGGCGTTCCACTCCGGAACCACACCTTCTGAGAACAGTATTCCTTTGGTGGCCCTCCACCAAGTGCTTGAGTTACCCTACAGTTGATAGACTGCAAGGACAATTTTCTCCTCCTCTGTGCACCTCAACAGTGCAAATGCTTTCTCTAAGTTCTGGATCCAGAGGGCTACAGCTTTGGGGTCTCCTGCACCGAGTGAACCTCGACGGGTTCAACTTTAGAAATTGCTCGATGAGCTTATGCATAGGCCTCTCTCTCTCTCAAACTTCAATAGGTGCTGTAGTAGGTGCCACTACAGCTGCAGTAGCAGCAGCAGTAGCAATAGTAGCATTAGCGGCGGCATTGGCGGTAGTAGCGGCGGTTGAAGTGGTGGCGGCGACAGCTTGATTCTAGGCCTGCAACCCTACCACATTCCTAAGCATCTCTAGCGCCTGCATGATCTCGTCGAACATTGGATCACCAAGGGCTACTACCCCAGCACCAACTGGAGGTAGTGCTACTCCACTAGCATTAGCCTGAACCGGCGCTCTACCACGACCCCCTCGAGTACCGACCCTTGTTGGCGTCCTACCCCGAGTCGCAGGTCCAATGGTCCTTTTCCTAAGAGTCCTCTGCTCTTGATCACTCATTACGGAGGATTCTTACAGAAACCTACTTTCCAATTTCAAATAGAATTAGAAGTTGAGCAATCACATCAAACAATCTACCAAACAGCTATCATTCACATGCATCAGCCCACTAAAACGGCATTTCCTACTAACTATCCCATAACCTATCACACCTTATCACTCCAACTATCAACTAGCTTTGATACCACTTCGGGCGAGGATGTCATGCCCCGATCCTCAAGCGCATGCCCTTCCCTCGGTGGTCAATGAAATTTGCGACGTTCCATGTCGCGTCGCCGACCCATTTATTTTATTGCACATACGGAAGCGAATTAAAAACCCTTGACAACAAACAACATGCGATAGGAAAGTAGGACAATCACATCAAACCAAGTACCTTTATACACAAGTTGAGTTTATATACAAAGGTCTACAAAAGATCTATGTAGAGAAGTTGAGATCAAAAAGGGGTTACGAAGACTCTAAACTCCAAGCTCTCCAGTCCTCGGCTCCGGTCCTCTATAGCACCATCAGGGGGGTCAGCTACACCCTCACCAAAAGTAACATCGACAATCACCGCGGGATCTCAAAACCTTAGAGGGGACCCACTTTGTACCCATTGAGTCCATGGCAGAACCACGCCTTGAATTGATGAGGTACCCTCTCAAGTAGGCCCTCATTGACCCAAACGGTGGTCATGATCAACTCATAAACCCAATGACCATTAGGGATCCGGACATCTATCCCCCGTTCAGTAATAGCTCGCGGCTGTCCAAAATGTTCCGAAGAATTGCCATCTAAGGACTTGAAAATATTGAGCCTACAACGGGGTGAGACAATGTCTCAGCAAGTTCACTCCCTAAATCCGATTAGGAAGGAAATACGCCTAGGGTGTCCTAACCACACAATCACACAATCACAGAGACTTATCTTCTCTCAAATCCTTCTTGCATCTCGGTGTAGTTCATATTACAAACATAACAGTATTCATGCTCAAACAATTGGAATGCCAACACTTTCATCTCAAACAGTCATAGGGATCCTGATTATAGGGCCAAATTGTTATGACACGTCCCATTTCTTGCCACACAATTTTGTCCCATAATTCGGCGCATCAATTTCACTCAACATGCATTCCAATTGTTAATTACGGCCACACACGGGCACAGCCTACTCGAAGTTTGGCGGTTTTCTGCCATAGCCAGGCGTTGTCTCACCCCTTTGAACATGGCAATGTCACTACGTTAACGGCATTCCATAAAAGAGCATCGGCCCAGCCTTTACTGCGACTGACATCCATTGGTTGGGCATCCCATATAGGGGCAATGTCCAGCTCAATAGCTCGGGACGGGTTCTCATAACCATTCATGCACCCATCCAATTCTCGGCCAAGATATTGTGCTTTGCACTCAAATGTCCCAATAAAAATAACATACTTGGCCCATTTTATTCGTATTAAAAACACACGGTAAAATAGTTGTGTGTGGATACACGGTCAATTCGAACTAGAAAGATTGATACCCTTCTTTTTAAAATCCCACTATTTGATATAGTCTTTGATATTGTAGGTACATCCAGTGGTAACACTAAGATAGAGATTCAGTCCCTCATATTCCTTAGTGTGCCTTAAGATCACCGAGGCAAGAAATTATCTACTTTCCATAAAATTCAAAGAAAAATATCCGAGTTTGCTTGTGATTTTAGTATGGTGGGTGTGGACTCTCAAATGAAATTATTTGAAACCCTACAGCAGTTATTAACGAACTTGCTCTGTGGTATTGACTTGGTCATATAGATATTGGAAAGCTCATTCTTAACTTAAGAGGACTTGAGAGAAGAAATAAATGGAGTGTCACTCGTATATGGCTTTTTTAACTTAACTTCGAGCAACAACTGGTGAATTTATTTTATGATGCATGCAACGATGGTGCTGATGATATGTGGATGTGTAGCGGGGACGGCTATCGGGTATGCAGGTCAATACAGGGAGAGGAGGATAGGTTGGGTTGGCCTTGCAACAGAGTGAGCAACTTCTGCAACCAAGTGTTGGTTTCCGTTTTTTTCTCTTACTTGGCCTTCTCCTGCTACTTCGCTCTTACCATCACTTCTGCCGACAAGCTATCATCTTCTCCCCTTGAGTGACTTGAAAGAGTTTTGACGCAGTCGCGGGTTGTCTGTCGTATGTAGGGAAGAGAAATATTGACACTTGGTTTCTTCTCTGCAGATCTGTTTCGTCTTCACTAGGGATCGCAGTTTAGTATGTCTTCTTTAGAGATGAACATATATTTTCTCACTTTGAGATGGAGGAATCATTAAGTCTAATGTTCCTATATGTGATCATCCTTTTGCATGGGTAAGTAGTATCTCAGGTGTGCTTCAAGCATTTCTATTTCTCTCTCAGTTTGGAAGCTGTACATATCTCTGGCAACCTTTAATTCAAAAAACTTAACTTCAGCTACACTTGTGGAGCTATGCATGGAAATGTCTGCTTTTTCCAGAAATGAAAATTTCAGAAGCGAATGAGGGTTACAACTGTAGAAAGCATTGCATTCTTATCCTTTTGATGATATTCCCAGTCGATTGATGATCATATTATCAGTCCACGATGTGTAAGTCAACTAGTCCCCATCGGGGTATTTTTTTGTAGAGACTGCAACAAATGGAATATCAATTCCAAGGAAAAGTGCAAGACGTAAGCCAAGTGAGAAAAGTCAATCAGAACACAGAAAAAAGAACCCTCTGTTTAGTGACAGTCAAGACTTTTCCCCTGGAGGGCATCTTTGACAAGTTGATGTCTCCATGCCATTTGGATCCCCTACGTACACAAAAGAAGAAAATAAAGAATCGAAGGATAAGAGGTTTATCATTCTGCTTGCCAAAAATGCTCTCGCTAAAAGAATATAGCTTAAAATAGAATTCAACTCTAGTCAAGAATCCTATTGTGCTGCTTTTGATGGAGAAAGGTCAGAAACATTCCATGTGGAGGTATTATGAAGGTCGGGAAGAGAGACACTTATGCAGTGTTGAGGATAAGAGTTGTGGGTATAGAGAATCAAATTATCTTTGAATTCAAGCTAAAAGCTGCATGGCTAGCTTTGCTTGTTGGACCAAAGTAGTACCCTTATTTTGGAAAATGTCAATTTTATTATTCAGCCGCTCATACCTAGCGTCGGCAAGAGGTTCTCGCAAAGAAATAAATACTTAGTTCAAACTCTGCATCATAAAGGACCTCATTTAATCATCTTATTCAGGATAATATGGCAAAAAATCATCTGGTATAGTTCATTGCCAAGGTGGTCCAAGAAATGCAATGAGATAAAGAATTGTACAGATCAAACTTATTGCCGAAATTCAATTAAAGCCCTGGAATATTGACTTCAACCCAAGTTACAGCAAGGAATATGTAACAGGATGAAGCGGATAAATGAGTGATTAAGAGCCACCCATCGATATCTTCTCATAAATTTTCGACTGGCTCTTTTGCGCAGCTGCACACCTGTAAGCCCTCTGCATATAAAACGATGATATTCTAATATGAAGAGCTTGATTATACCTACAAGAGTGATAACTATTTTTACATGCTTTTACCAAAAAAAAAATAAAAATGGGCAAATTTAAAAGAGAAGATTTGTATGAGGCAAATTGAGTAAAGGAGGTCCTGCAAATATTGACATTCGAAATACCCCACTAATAAAAGTCTGAATTGGCTTTGATTCGATCTCATCTTCTCTTCCATTCCCTATAAATAGATATGCAAATGCAAACAAAAAATTGAAGCACTGGACTTGATTAGGCGAAGAAGAAGAGAGGCTAACATGAAGATAAGAGTCTCATTTGGTAGCCAAGGATAACTTGCCTGCTCCGAACTTTCTCTATTCGAGCTGAACTAAGTGTTCGAGTAGTTCGGCCCGGTATCAGGCAGTCTCCTTGGCTAGTCAGAAAGTCCCTAATCTTTCATGTTAGGCTTCTTCTTCCTTGTAAAAGCAACTACTACTTGAAGATACAAGGTTGTATATTCTTTTTCTTCATCACATCATACACGGAGAAGCATTGGAATGTTTTTGTGAGGAAGAGAGGCTTTACATGACATAACGAGTCTGGTTTGTCAGCCAAGGATGATTTGCCTGCTTTGTGCAAGAGGCTTCGATTATGAACGCCACTCGTTCATTTATGCACACGATTGCATGATCACCAAGCAAGTCATCCTGGCTTATCTGACGTGCTCTTCATGTTCATGTTAGGCCTTCTCTTCTTCTTTGAAAGCGTCTACCTTCCTTGGGCCACAGGTGCATCGGGAGTCAGCACAAGAAATTCTACAAAAGTTGCGAATGGCATTAATATAAAAACCCAAAAAGGAAAGGAAGAATGAAAATTGATTTTTGCGGTTTTGCTATGGATTTGGGATACTCCAATTGTGTAGCTTTGATTATCGAAATCATCTGACTGTGAGAGAACACTTCGACGCATGGCTATGTGCAGATGATGTATGCGTCGAGAATGTGTGGCTATATGCACTGTCGATGGAACATGCAAATGACAGTTTTTCACCGACAAGTTCGGGATCCGATTAGTTTTCGGTTGCTGTCTACTCTCCCATTTTGGATTTTGCCAGCACACACTTCAATTGAACATTTTAAGTGCTATGCAGTGGCGTGAAAATTTAAGATTTGTTAATGGACATTTTTTAAAAGAAAACATTTTAAGTGCTATGCACTAGTGCGAAAAGTTAGGATATGGAAATTAACATTTTGAAGATAAAATGTCATTTTCGTAAGGGTTAATATCCTGAAAAACCTCAAACTAGTATACTTGTGACAAATTTACCTAAAACTATTTTTTTGACCACCAAAAACCCCAAATTGGTATACCTTTGATAAATTTACCCCAAACTAATATACTTGTGACAAATTTACTCTCAGTTAGTTTTTGTTAAATTTTACAGTCAAATTATTAAGTTTAATAATACGTGACGGTTGACTAGTATACCAATTTGAGATTTTACGCTTCGTTTGTCACAGTTTACAATTTTTGTGATTTTTTTGTGATATTAATCAAATTTAACGGAGGGTATATTTGTGACATCCTGAAATTTCAATTATGTTTCCAATTAAATTAAATTTGGCATTTCATCGACGCACTTATATTACTATTTTCAGAGCTGATCACTCCTGAGATAATTAGACTATCTTGGGAAGTCATTAAGGAATTTTAATGCAATAGATTTGAGAATTCGACCATAAATCGATTACTCAATCGTGCTCATTTGCAGAGATCATTACGGCACAGTTCAAAGTCAATTAGAGATCAGAGATAGGTCAGTTCGACAAAGATGTGTGGCTAAACATGGGTGATTCCACTAAATTACAAAATTCTCGTCGACTAGCACTAGACTGATTTTTCTATTGTGTTGGTACCTTGTGTCCGTATTTGAAACCTCGAGATTTTCACGACCATCGAGAGTCACCAATGTGTCGAAAAATATTCATTGTGGCTAAAAGAAAATCGACCACGGGTTATTTGCATTAAAAATTTCTAAAAGCTACCCAGTAGCCTAGGTTACGTTAAAATCGCGCCAGATTGAAATTAACCACGAATTTGAATCCGATTTCAGAAATTGAAAGTTCTTTCATGTCACAAGTCATTTTAGGAATGTCGACTTAGCCTCTAAAGATTTTTCTGCAAACTGAAATTTTTGGGGAAAAGTTGTGATATGGCCGTTTTTGTCTAGAAAATTCAGAGGACCGTTTTTTATTGTGAAATTGCGATGCAAGTAGGATCTATTGGCAAGGAAAAATACCGATTTGATCGTAAGTTGCTGATTTAAGTTGATTCAAGAAGAAATTGAATCCAAATTGAGGGAAATCCACCAAAATTCGTATGCCCATGGTCCATGACTTTTGGACCCTCTCAATTGACTTCCAAGACAAGCAATGGCTACTAGAAAAGAAGCCGAGGAAGCTAGCTGCATGGTGGGGCCTTCTAAAGGGACCAAAGAGATGAGAGGAGACCAAAGTGGTCCCCCCCTTGGCAGCCGGTTCCCCCTTCCCTCTCCTTCTCCCTTGCCCGTCGAGCTCATCCATTTGCAGACCAAGAAGCCTTCAAGATTTCCAGAAAATCGACCAACATCTCCGCCTCCCCCATCGATGTTGCTCGCCACCCGTCGGAACCACTGCATGCCATCGCTCACGCCTGCATGCTTGCATGCGTTGCTCCACCCCTGTCGCTTCCAGCTGCCTCCTTTTTGCCTGCTCACCGTCCCACAAAGCCCCTGGGTCGACGCCGGAACCCCTGGGTTGTCATTCCGCCACCACCAGATGTTGGAGTTGCCCACTTGAGCCGTTGCAGCTTGATTATCTCGCCTGGGCTGTTTCCAACTCAATTGCCTGTCGGAGCAGTCTCTTTAGCCACCAAGCAGAAGTCGAAGATAGTAGGTCTCACAACCACTGTTTAGCCTGCTTCCGAGCCTTTCCAAACCTTGCTTGGCAATTCTGCTTTGGAGTTTATCGATCCCTTCCGCGTCCTCGTCGTTGTGGTCCGAGCGGATCGTTAATCAAGTGAATTTAACTCACTAATCCTTACTTAGTAAGTTAATGACATTTAAGGGTTGATTAGTTTAGACTAAGTATGGATTATGTGGATAGTTAGAATAGATTAGCAATTTAATTAATTGTTATTGCATGTTAGGTGGTTAGTGTAGTGTAATTAGAGCCTAGATAAGCTCTAGTATTTATCTAACGAGTCTTGGAATGTTTCTGGGCCTATTTTGGTGTTTAATTAGGCTTTATGGGCCTAAGTGTGCATTTTTGGCATTTATTAATTATTTTCCGTAATTCTTTAATTAATTATTATTTTTCGAAAATTAGACCGGAATAGCTGGTGACCGTAATTTCGTGCCGATTGCAATGGTGTGATTAAATTATTTATTTGACTACTAATTTGTGCCGATTGAGTGCGATTTGTAATTTTGGGTATTTATCCCAAAAATTATTTAATTTTGATCATTAATTAGAAAATTACTAGGCGTCGGTTTATAATGCCATAAATGTGTTCATGGACTATTGAAATTAGTGGGATTTTAAAAGGAGAAAATATCGTATTTTGGCTAAGGTCGACCGTGTACCTACACACGATTATTTTTATCGAAAATAATAAAAATGGTAAAATGTTAGACGGTTAGGATGGCATACTATATCAACCTACGGGTTCTTATATGTCAGCTTAGAGCGAGCAATATACCGGCATACTATATCAACATGCAGGCCTCGATATGTCAGCTTAGAGCGAGCAATATACTATTTATCAGCTTAGAGCGAGCAGTATACCGGCATACTATATTAACATGCATGCCTCGATATGTCAGCTTAGAGCGAGCAGTATACTATTTATTAGCTTAGAGTGAGCTATACTACCTATTTATCAGTTTAGAGTGAGCTATGCTATCTATTTTCAGCTTAGAGTGAGCAGTCCGTAAGGTGATCGGATTTTATAGATAGTATTGATTGAGATGACCGAGATATGGTCTTAATGACATGGAATTGACTAAGTTGATTGATCAATGATTCGATCTGAATTGATACTTTGCTGTGTTGAAGTGATTCGTTGAATTATTAAATTCTACTGACTTGTAGGAAGGAAATCGAGGCAAAGGTAAGTGCTCTGATTTGTGCTTGTGCTTAGGCAACCCTTAGGGTGTATTTTCTTCCTAATCGGGTCTTAGAGGGTTGAACTTGCTGAGATGTTGTCTCATCCCATTATGAGATAACATTTCAGGTCCCTAGATGGCAACTCCTCCCGAGCGTTTGTGTCAACTAAAGAAGATCACAAAGTAGGTAGTCTACATTCCGATTTATGGGCACCCTAGGGGCTTAGTCTATGAGCTCGTGAAGTCCATGGTCTAGGTTGATGAGGCTCTACCCCATAAGGTACCTCATCGATATAGATCATGGTATCGTCGTGAGCAGCATGGACAAAGAGAGGGTCCCATATTGGAATCGAAGATACCTGTGTATGTGTTGGAGGTTGCTTTTGGGAAAGGCGCAGCAGATCTCCCTGAAGGTTTGATGGTAGACCCGGTAGACTCGGATCTTGCAGATCCAAGAACTTCGGTGTACTCAACTGAAGGCTCCAATGAGAGTGATGAGGTGGAGGAAGAGGATCTATAGTTTCATAAACCCCTCTGTTTTGCAATCCTTGTTTAATTAGATTGGTATTGTATATGACATAGTTGGATATGTATATAAGTGCGTTGTGAGTTTTAGTTCAACAATTTATGGCTCTGTTTTTCTATCCCATCTTGTTGTTGTTTGGGGAATTTATTTATTTGCTTCCGCATGCACATTTAAAAGGAAAGGGTCGACAATGCGTCATGGGACGTCGCTATTTATTCAACCATGGAGGAATGGGCATGTGCTCGGAGGATCGGGATGTGACAATATTTGTCATAAATTTACTAGTTTGGGGTAAATTTATCGTAAATGTATTATTTTAGGGTTTTTTCTAGTCAATCGGGGTAAATTTGTCACATGTATACCGGTTTAGGGTTTTTCATGGTCAAAAAAATAGTTTTGGGTAAATTTGTCACAGGTGTACCGGTTTATGGCTTTTCGTAAATAGGGACACCTTGATAATTGATGTAGAAGTATAAAATGATCTCCACAAAAGGCAAAACTTATGCATGTATATGGAATATAATTGATCATTAGGTCAACTCTAAGGTATGCTTTTAGTATTTTCCCTAGAAAATTTAAAGAAAGAAAAAAGTGGCAAAGTGCAGGTGCCCACATGTGTGTGCTCAAGAATATTTATTTTCATTGATCCTAATCTTATCCCTCTATTCTCTCAATCAAACCACACTAGAATCCGCCATTCGTTGTCATAGTTCACCAGATCATTTGGGTGATTCATGCCCAATTGATCTAATATGTGATTGATCAGATCCATATCAATAAGATATGTTGATAGTGTAAACAAGAATTTTCCATTAGACATTGGCCAATAACTTTCGTGGAAACCCATTAATAGTGAATTTGGAACTTTAAAAGTAAAAAAAAATTGGGTAATGCCAATGTCACCTCGTCCATGCATGGTTTAGATGCTAAATTCGTTTTTAGAGCTTGTGTTGACCCTAAAAAAAGTATTGACTATTCAATTATTGACAAGTGATAAGTTTAGTCAATGAGAGCAAAGTTTAGTGAAAATGAAGGTCATTAATGAACAAAGCAGCCGATAACCTGGAGGAAATCGATGCTTCGCTTATGAAGTCATGACAATGGACATCACAAAAGTTATAGACCGAGGTCCTTTACCAGTCAACGAGTGTTGTCAATAGCCAACTATTGTAGTTTTCGCCAAGTGTTGGAGGCCAGGAAAAAAAGAAAAGAAAAAAAGATGCTGGATCGATGCAAGCCCACGTTTGCCCGTCGGTTACCCCAGTGGTCTTGGAAAACGTAACTCGTTTAGGATAGCCATTATTAGATTATAATGGATTGTGCCTAGGATCGTGATTGCTTATCAATGACCGTAAATAGTACCAGGGAGTCGTTTGTAGATTCAAATTCATAACTGGTTGTAAATAACTACTGCCGGTAGGATATAAGTACCTATGTGGTAATCTTTATAAATGTTTACTCAATCAATAATACCTGTTAATGCAATTTATTCTCATGTTTAACTTTTCGCAAATTTACCTTTCCAGTACTTCAAATTTCTAATGCCATTGCCTTCCATGCAATCTTTAATTCATGCACTTGCATTTTCAATTCCTTTACTTTTTTAGCTATTTATTTTTCCGTTCAAAATTCAAAAAGATCTTTTTTGTTCCCTTGAAATCCATTGATGTCATATCATTAGACTTTCACTATTCGGTGAAGCATCATATTTTGGAGAGAGATAACACACCAATTAAGAGCGATGTTAATAATACATACAAGTACATAGATTCAAATTAAGTTCAACTTTGAAATAATCTAAATTGAATCTGTAACTGGACTTAAATAATTTTGCGATTTAGATCAAAAATTCATTTCCTTTTTTAAGCATCGGCCAATAAATGATACTGAATTTAAACAATTTTTTAGCATCTTTTCTTTTGGTGATTTTATGTTAGATGGTTCTATCGTTTAATTGAACAAAGAACATTTGTTTTTTTCGATACTGATAAATTGCTTAAAGAGTTGGTAAAAACTGTTAGTAAAAAACATTAACTTCATGCCATCCCCCGATAACTTATTTATTAAGTGCCGAAACAAGCTTTAAAGTTTCGGTTGTTAGTCAATTTTAGACTTAGAAGGTTTATTTTGGTCAAACGAAGACCATTTTTTAAGAAGTCCAAATCAAATCTCAAGCTCGCCACGACTAGAATCCAAGCATAGGAAATCCAATGTGACTCCCAAGTGAAATATTTGGTCATTTACCATGTGCCATTTCCAATTCTTAAATTCCACCAAGGGTGAGCTTGAGACTTGGTAAGGTTTCTAAAATTGCCATTGGATTAATATAAATTTGAATATGCACAATCTTTTTTCACACGTCTAATTGACTTTTTTTTTTTTTTTTTTTGCCTAGGAAGGTTCATAATGAAAGTATTAAGAAATGCGGCTTGGTTGACAAATTTTACACCAAAAATGGATTTTGTATACAACACAAAATAGAGTACTCTACTCAACTTGTTCCACGATTCAACCCTCGCCCAGTTTGATGAACATTTTTTGGGGGTCGGGGGGAGGGTGTGGGGGTCTTACTCAATTCGCAAGTTCCCTCACATTGAGGATAAACGACAGTGAGATGGCTCGTTCAAGCGAAAGGAGAGAGCGATGAGATTGGGATTGATGAATCATTCTTTGGGAAGGACCAATCATTTCTTATACCTTCACTAGGGAGATTACTAAGAGGAATTCCAATTTTGAGCCTGTTAGCATATTTAGTTAAACCCACATTCACTTAAAAATTTGAACTAATGAGTAATGGGCCAATTAAGGTATATTAACTGTTCCATACGCATCAACTCGTCGATGTGGGACTTAATACAACTCACATGTGCACTTCAACAATAGCCCCCTCATGTATGAGCTTAGTATTAGGTTTCCTCCCCCAAAATTTAGGTGTCCTTCTTCATCAACATATCTCAACTTAAACCAACTCCCACCATCATCCCTAATCACTTTCTCTAGACCAAACAATGAAGGTTGCCACTGGGACCATGTTGATGCACATAACATCCATTACTTGGAAATTGCGTTGCTTAAAGGAAATTTTCCTTTTTTAGATATATACCAAACATCATAATAGATTGAGAACCATCAATTTACCATTGGTTTCGACACTATTTGTTGGGACTGCACTGAAGAAGTCTGTTGTCACCTTCCCAAAGGTGAATTAGCCAAGGGAAAGCTAATGGATTACTAAGTCTGAAAACTAAGCATGAACCCTCCCAAGTTCTGCCAATTGCAACTTGACACTAAAAAAGTGTTCTTTCTCCAAATAGCAAAACTGGGAAAATCTAATTTTCATTTCTCCTTTCCATTTCAGCGTTTCATGTTTATATACGCCATTCACAACTTTGAGAGACCTTGTGCTAACTGCCAATACACCTGTAGCCCAAGAAAGGTAGGTGCCTCAAAGAAGAAGAGAAGGTCTAACATGAACATGAAGAGCACGTCAAATAAGCCAGGATGACCTGCCTTGTCACCTTGCAACCGTACGCATCGATCGACGAGAACAGCAACTCTAATTGATGCACTCTTGTAAGAAGCAGGCAAGTCATCCTTGGCTAACAAACAAGACTCGTCACGTCATGTAAGGCCTCTCTTCCTCACAAAAACATTCCCATGCCTCTCGGTGTGTGATTTGATAAATAAAAAGAATCGACAACTTTTGTATCTTCGAAGAGTAGTTGCTTTTAGAAGGAAGAAGAAGCCCAACATGAAAGATAAAAGGCTTTCTGACTAGCCAAGGAGACTGCCTGAAACTAGCATGAACGACTCGAACACTCTGAAAGAAGATGGAAAGGAAGAATCCGAGAGAGAGAACTTGAGAATTTTCCTTGTATTCTCTGTGTATGTTTCAATGTACAATGTCCTATTGTTATAATACAAAAATGTGTATAATAAAAGCAACTAAATATTTTACAATTCGGATCCGATTAGATTTGATACTAATTGATCACGATTGATCTTTGAATGGTGTGGAGAATCTTCTTGTGTATTTTTCAACACTCCCCCTCAAGCTGGTGGCATGTAGATATCCAAGACGCCTAGCTTGCTTAGGAGATACGCGTGCTGACTTTGACACAAAGGTTTGGTGAAGACGTTCGCCGGTTGTTCTTTTGTTCGAATCCCCAGTGTCTCGATTATCCCTTGCTGGATCTTTTCTCGTGTGAAATGGCAGTCTACTTCTATGTGTTTCATTCTTTCATGAACGATTGGGTTTGAGGCAAGTTTGAAGGTCGCATCGTTGTCACAAAACAATTTCGTTGGCCCTTGAACTTGTACTCCAAGATCACGAAGTAATCCACGTAGCCACACTATCTCACATGTGGTTTTTGCCACGACCCGATATTCTACTTTTGCTAAGGATAATGAAATAGCCGGTTGCTTCTTTATTTTCCATGAAAGTAAAGAATCCCCTAACTTGATACAGAAACTAGTTATGGACCTCCTACTCATCGGATAGGTTGCATAATCCGCATCGCAATACGTTGTCATCCTCATATCACATTTCTTGGAGAGAAGGATCCCAAGTCCAGGACATTTCTTCAAATACTTTACCACTTTGAGTGCAGCATTCATGTGGGACTGCTTGGGACTGTGCATGAATTGATTTAGGGTTTGCACGGCATAAGTAATGTCTGGCCGGGTCATAGTTAAATATATGAGCTTTCCAACAAGTTTTTGATAACTTATTGGATCTCTCAGTACAGGATCAGCTTCTTGAGAGATTCCAGCATCATAATCTGCTGTGGTCAGCTTGATATTTTGCTCAGTTGGAATTACAGCTGGCTTACATCCAATCTTGCTTCTGATATGATTTCCAGGGCAAATTCCCTCTGGTTGAGGGATATTCCTTGGTCTGATCAAGCAATTTCTATTCCAAGAAAATACTTTGACGACCTTAGATCTTTTATATGGAAAGTAGAATGCAGGTATTGCTTGAAACCTTTGATAGCTATTTCATCATTGCCCATAATCAGTATATCATCTACATATTTCATCAAGTATATAGATGACGTACTTTTGGTCCATGTGAAACGGCATAATCAAATTTGGACCGTTGAAAACCAGCAGCTATCAAGGACTCATAAAATTTTGCGTACCATTGCCTGGATGCTTGCTTAAGCCCATATAGGGATTTGCGGAGACGACATACTTTATTCTCCCCTTGTCTCCGTAAACCCTGTGGGATGTCCATATAAATCTTTTCATCTAGATCTCCATGGAGGAAGGCATTGTGAACATCCATTTGGTGTAATGGCTAGTCCTAATAAGCTGCTATAGAGAGGAAGGATCGGATTGTAACATCTTTGGCTACGGGGGAGAGAAGGTCTCATGATAATCAAAACCTTCATTCTGTGTAAAACCCTTTGCTACCAATCGGGTTTTGTACCTTTCAATCGAACTATTAGCTCGATATTTTATCTTGTAAACCCATTTGCATCCAATTGGCTTACGATGTGGAGGCAGACTGACAAGTTCCCATGTCTGATTATCCACCAGTGCTTGCAATTTTGCTTCCATAGCCTTTTGCCATTGTAGATCGGTGCTTGCCTCATCATAGCTTGAAGGCTCTCACTCTTCAGAAATGCAGGTAATGCAGCATCTACGTTCCTCGGATAATCGATTGAAGGAAACATAAGAAGAAATAGGAAAAAGAATACCTGGTGGATTTCTTACTCCACATATGTAATCTTTGGTCCAAGTTGGTGGACATGTGGCTCGTCCCGAACATCTTGGCTGGATGTCTTCAGAAGATGATTGAGTTGCTGGAGGCTCCACAGGAGATGACTCTAAAGCATTTCCTTCATCCAGGTGTTGATCCGTGTTCGTTGCCAAAGGTGTTAGGGCTGTAGTAGGTATAAGATCAGTACCTATATTATATGAATATGGAAACAAAACATATCCCAGATCACGAATGGACTCTTCGATACGATGAGTATGAGAATGTCCTGGTCTATTTTGGCTTGATTCTTGGGTAGCAAAAGGGAAAAGATCTTCTTGGAATTGAACATCCCTACTAACAAAGAAGTCACCTATAGAGGGATCAAATATTCGGTACCCCTTCTGTAAGGTAGGATACCCCATGAATATGTACCGACGAGCTCGTGGACCCATCTTATCCTTAGGTCCTACTATAGAAGCATAGCATAGGCACCCAAAAATCCTCAGATGATGAAAATCTGGTTTCTTCCCAAAAAGAAGTTCAAAGGGGCTTCGACTGTCAAGAATCTTGGTTGGCATACGGTTGATCAAATATGCTGTAGTCAAAATACAATCTCCACAAAAAATATCCAAAATAGAAGCCTGGAATTTTAAAGCCCGGGCAACTTCCAACAAGTGATGGTGCTTCCTTTCCACTATTCCATTTTGTTGTGGTGTGTAAGTACATGAACTCTCATGCAAGATCCCTTGGGATGATAATAAAGTCGTACACTCATAATTGAAAAATTCTTTCCCATTGTTTGTCCGAATTTTTTGGAGAGTTTTCCCAAATTGAGTCTTTGACAGAGAAAGAAAGGTTCTTAAATGTGACATGACCTGACTCTTAGACTGCATGAGGAAAATCCATGTGGCCCTTGAATGATCATCCACAATGGTGAGAAAGAACCAAGAACCATCATGATTTAGTGTATGATATGGTCCCCAAGCATCAATATGAAGTAAAGAAAAAATGTTAGCTGCACGACTTTTGCTCAATGGAAAGGGGGTACGTGATTGCTTTGTAAGGGGACAAATATGACATTGAGAATAGGGAAATAAAGAACTATGACCCAATATGGAATGGAAAAGGAAATTTTTATCATTGGTAGTCAAATTACACAATGATTGTTTATTACAAGAAAATTGATCTAGATTCTTGGGCGAACTTCTCCAGAAAAATAATCCTTGAGATAGATTACCCCATCCCATCAGTTTCCCAATCAAAAGGGCCTGAAATTGACAACTATCAGCATTGAAGGAAACTTGACATGAATTTTCCTTACAGGCTCTAGACACAGATATAAGATTGAATTGGAACTCAGGAATATAGAGGACGTTTGTGAGAACAATTTGAGAACTAATATTAACTGTCCCAGTTATAGTGACATGAGTAACGTTGCCATTTGGCAATTGTACTATAATAGGGCTATCTAGTTCTTCACTAATGGTAGTAAATAATTTCTTCTCACATGCAATATGATCTCTGGCTCCAGAATCAACAATCCAAGTATTTCTCGATATATTATTTATCAGACAATGAGAAATACCTGTAAAGCTGCTCCCCCTCTTTTGAACTTCTAATTTTTGTAGTGCCTGCATCAACTGCTCATATTCACCATGAGCAATGGGTTGATTCGCATTTGCCTGTCCTGTGATTTGATATGCTGCTGCTGATATCTCCTTGCCCTTTTTTTTTCTCCAGGTCTACCATGCAACTTCCAGCAATTTTCAACTGTGTGATGGGGTTGTTTGCAAAAATCACAATACAATTTCCCCTTATTTTTTGAATTCGGCCCATAGGAATTAGGCCCATAGGAGTTCGGCCCATAAGAGTTTGGCCCATGGGAAGTAGGCCCGTAAGGATTTGGCCCGTGATTCTTCGAAAAATTTCTTCCATTGGATCCTTTAATGACAGAAACATCTCCACCGTCCGGATCTCCAGAGTTGCGCGCCCCTCTTGAGCCATCCGATCGAGGTGCGCGATCGTGGCCGTCCGAAGCAAACCCTTTAAAGGGCTTTGGTTCTGCAAACCCTAGCGCCGTGTCGCGTCTCTTCTCTAGGGTTCACGAGCCCCTTTCGATTCTTGTGGGCAGTGCTAGGGTTTCTGCCCCTTTCCCTTCCATCGAGGCGAGCCTTTGGCTTTCCTCTTGCATGGCGAGCTGGAAAATACGGCCGATTGAGGGTGCAGGCTCCATTGTGAGTATCTGTGACCTGAAATGGAGGTAAGATTCGTTAAGAATAAGCAGGAACCGTGTCGCCTTCTCTTTGTCTTTTATCGCCTTGTATTGTTGGAGGGTGGCTTCAGGTCCATCAAGCTTCTCTTTTGCTGCTTCCAGCTCATTTCAGAGAGTTGAGAGCTTGTTGAAGCACGTCGTCACATACATGTTTCCTTGCTTCAATTCGGAAAGGGCCTGATGTAGCGAGAAGATTCTCGCCCGATCTAGTTTTCCATACATCTTGCATATATTATCCCAAATTTTTTTTGAATCCTTTGTGGGAGGTAAACTGGCCGCTATTTCTGGGCTTATACAATTACTTATCCACGTCTTGACCAACTGGTTGCATTTTTTCTATTGTCGCCCTAATTTCTCATCAGTTGGGACCAGAATGGTTCTGTCGATGAATCCCTCCTTATCTTTTGTTACGAGAGCTCGACGGAATTCGCGTGCCCAATTTGAGTAATTCTTCGGTCCTGTGAGGGGGTGGCTGATAAGTTGCAACTCAGGTCCATCAGCGTTGGAGACATACAGCGTGTCGCCGGGTTCTGGGCGACCCATGGCGGCCGCAAAGGGAAAAGGTATAAACCCTGTTGGGAATCTTGTATTGTTTGTAGTTTGACCTGGATTGAAAGCGCCTGCATTCGAATTTCTTGATTCGCTCGTCTGCTCAGGATCGATGGATGAGCCTGCCCCAGTGTTGGTTGGTAGGCCTCCATTGGTCTGCACGCTTTGGCAGCCCGGCTGTGATGTGTCTGGATTCGATTCATGGATCCATGGGTATGGCATCCACTGATAAGGATAGCTAGAGAAAGGCAACCCTGGATTGAATTGAGCCGGATAATGTTGCCATTGCGTGTGTTGTGCGTGAAATTGGCCTTGACTGGGTTGCTGTTCAACTACTGGATTGATGATGGATGAATCTGGATTGGGCGAAACATGAGGCGTCGTATTCCTTGCTGACTGATCTTCGGTGGCTAAGGTAGGTGTCTGTGGATTTGTCATGATGAAGAATTTCAAAGAAATTTTGCAGCAATTCTGTTCTGCAGGTTGGTTTTTTTCTTTGGCAAAGGACAAAGACTCAAGGAAGAATTCCTGTCGGGTGCTGTTTTGTTTTGCAAGTGTCGCAACAACCAAAAATAGAAAAGAACCGGAGGCAATTCGAAGAAAAGTGCAGAAGCTATGTCAGGATCAGAGAGCTCTGATACCATGAAAGAAGATGGAAAGGAAGAATCCGAGAGAGAGAACTTGAGAATTTTCCTTGTATTCTCTGTGTATGTTTCAATGTACAATGTCCTATTGTTATAATACAAAAATGTGTATAATAAAAGCAACTAAATATTTTACAATTCAGATCCGATTAGATCCGATACTAATTGATCATGATTGATCTTTGAATGGTGTGGAGAATCTTCTTGCGTATCTTCCAACACACTCAATTCAGATCAAATAGACTGAGTTCGGAGCAGGCAAGTCATCCTTGACTACCAAATGAGACCCTTGTCTTCATGTTAGCCTCTCTTCTTCTTCTTCTTCTCCTACCTAGGCCCACTGCTTCAAGTTTTTGGCTTGCACTCATGTCTCTTTTTATAGTGAATGGAAGCGAATATGAGATCAGATTCCAAACCCCGCCTATGTTTTAGGAGGACCTCCTTAAGTCAATTTGTCACATACAAATGTTCTCAATTTAACTTGTCCCTTTTTTTATAAGCAAGTAATAATTCTTATCACTGTCCACGGTGATTAAGCTCCCCCTATGAGAATATATTCTTTTTACAAGCGCAGGGCGTACGGTTGCGTAATGTTCATCGAACTGAGCAAAAAGGCCAGCCGAAAAGATAGGAGAAGATATCGATGGATGGCTATTAATGAGGTATTTATCAGCATCATTTTCTTATCTTTTCCTTGAGGCAACTTGGGTTGAAGGCAATATTCGTGGGCTTTGGTTGCATTTCAATAAAAAGTGCTGCCTCGTGCGATTTTTGAATTGCAAAGCATTTCATGGACCAAAACCCAGCTTCGCAATGAAAAATATCTGATGATTTCTAGGCATAAAATCCTGAATTAAATGATCAAATCAGGTCCTTTATGACCAGAGTTTGCACTAAGGGTCCGTTCGTTTCGCGGTAAATGGGCTATTTCCAGAAAATTATTTTTCATAAGTTATCTTCCAAAAAAATGACAATATTTTCTAGTAATCGACTAAAACCTAAAAATATTTCATAAAATATTTTCTAAGACTTCACCACTTAGGTATGCATCATTTACCGACTTATAAATCCATCAAATATGAACTTGCTTTTAAATCCGGGCAAACTTGCTTCATATCTTTGTTCCCTCATTGTTGTCAAACGCTCATTTACTAAAAAAAAATGTTCGTATGGATTTTGAAAAGAAGCAAAAGAGAAAAGAAGCAAAGCATGTACAACCCTAATGAGAATCTTCCAATTGGCCTATTCTCCCCCTACGTCTTTTGTGTTCTAATAAACAAAAGAAAAAAGAAGCAAAGCATGTAGAGCTTTTTGCTTGAGTAATGTATAACTGCAGGGTAGAGTAAATAAAGAAAAGAATAAGCAAGAGTGTAGGGCGTGAGCTTGAGATCGACGAGCTCGAGGTTCACCTAGCAATGGCCGATAACTAGCCAAGAAAGAAGAAGATGGAAAACAAAAAAAAAAAAAAAAACAAAAGAAATAGAAATAGAAAAGAAAAAGGAAGTTAAAAAAAATTCGAATTAAAAAAGAAAAAGAAAATTAAAAAATAATTCGAATAAAAAAGAAAAGAAGAAAAAGAAATAGGAGGAGGAAATAAAGATTTGTAGATGTGTGCGATAAGAGAGATCGAGTGAGGAAAATGTTTTTCACTTTTTAAAAATGGAAAATATTTTCCCTTAATTTAGAAGACTATTTTCTTTTGATGGAAAACATTTTCCTAAAGGAATTGATTTTCCGTGAAACGAAAGTCGGAAAATCCAGAAAACATTTTCGCGGAAATTATTTTCTGTGAAACGAAAGGAGCATAAATATTTACTTCTTTACCAGAACTGTTGGAATGTGCCGATGCTAGATATGAGTGGTGAAAAAAATATAATTGACAAATCTTGCAATATAATGGTCCTATTTGGGTCCAAAAGGGTCAAAAGTGCCATGCACGTCTTAGCTTGAATTCAGAGATAATTTGATTCCCTATGCCCACAACTCTTATCCCAGGTGTCTCTCTTCCTGACCCCCCAGTACCTCCAATTGGAATGTTTCTGACCATTCTCCATCAGAAGCAGCACAATATCTGATACGAAAGGTTGTTTGGAATTTGGGCTCTTGACTAGAGTTGAATTTTTCTTTTATGCTTCCTTCTTCTAGTGATAGAATTCTTGGCAAGCATACTGAACAATTCTCTTATCCTTCGAATATTTTTGCGTGTACGCACAGATCTCAATAGCATGGAGACATCAACTTGTGATAGATGCCCTCGGAAGGAAAAGTCATTGACCCTGCCACCAAACATAGGGTTCTTTCTTTCTTTCTTTTTTGGTGCTGATTGACTTTGTTCGCTTAGCTTACATCTTGCATCTTTTCTTTGGAACTGATATTCCATTTGTAGGTTTCATACCGTCCATCGCCAAGTGAAAAGATTTGTTTCCATGACCATTGCCTGAACAGTACGATCTATGTGTCTATGATTGATTAAATTGATTTATCCATTCCATTTGCAAATGAATTATAGATGGACACATGATGATTTGTTAAAACCCTTTCTAGAAGTAATTTTTCAGTGAATTTTGGATAGAATAATCCTTCTTTGAATTGCGAGGGCCATAATTAAACGGTTTAATTTTCTGGTGTGAGGACACAAGACATACTACTTACCGGTGCAGAAGAATAATTATACATGTGAACAATAGACTTAATGTTCCCACAAAAATCTCTCTTGCAAAAGACCTTTCAAGCATACACTTGACAGTTGAAAGTTACTAGAGTAAATACAGGTAGATCTCATCAACATCACCTAACCCACAAAATTATGGACACTAAATGTGAAAAAGACATGTTCAGAATGATTAAAGAGCTCCATCTCCAATGACAAAAATATTTATACATCTCTGAAGAAGGCAAACCATGCTGTGGTCTCTTGTGGAAGAGGAAAAAGATCAGCAGAAGAAGAAACCGAGAGTCAATATCTCTCTTCCCTACATAAGACAGATAAAACCTGTGACTTCGTTGAAACTTTTTCCAGTCACTCAAGGCGATAAGACGAGAGCTTGTCAGTGGATGTGATGGTAAGAACCGAATAGCTGAAGAGGCCAGACACGAGATATCATCGGAAACCAACACGTGGTTGCAGAGCTTGGTCACTCTGTTGCAAAGGCCATCCCAACCCATCCACTCCTTCCTTTAACGACCCACATTCCCAATGACTGTCCCCGTTATTCATCCAAATATCATCAGCATTGTCATTGCCGGACAAAATAAATTCCCCAGCTGTAGCCGAAAGTTAAGGTGAAGAAGCCATTTTCGAGTAACAGTCCATTAATTTTTTTCAAGCAAGGTTTCAACTGAAATTACACGAACAACCTCTGATAAGCATGAGTAAACACGCCTGAGCTAACACAAGGCAAACGTAAGGTGTGTTTGGGAAGACTTTTGGGGAAAGTTTTAGAACTTAATTGCACTTTTTAAAAGTTTTATGATTCAATTGCATTTTCATGATAAGTTTTAAGACTTCTAATGCACTTATCCTTTTTTGGAATTTGGAACTTACTTTGCACGCTTTGGAACTTGGAATCTATCTTGTCATAGGTTTTATGGTTCACCTAGGCTCCACTTGTATTATTAATCGAACAATTGTAAGGAATTATCACATTTAATGACTGCCACTTACGGCTAAACCATTGACTACAACTTATATTTAGATACGCGAAGAATATAAAACATTAACAAAGTAAAAATCTCAATCATAAAATGTAAGTTCAAATTAGTGGTTCCATATAATATACTCATCTTGGACGTCACGGAACACCATAGAATCGGGTAAAGACATAGACTTAAAAAAACACAAAAACTTGTTATGGGCTGAGGTTCTAGGTTCCATTTACCTAGAACCTAGAACCTACCATTCGAAATAGATTCTCTAATTTTTGAAACCTGAAATCTATTTTATTTATCTTGGAACCTAGAATCGAATAAGTTTCCACTAGTTTGGTTCTCTGATTCTAGGTTCCACCCTAGAAGTATGCTTACCCCTAATGCGCGTCTTGTTCAGAGGGGAAAGTTTGAGCTTTTAAGAACTGAGTCTTAGTGAGTATATATGAGTGTAAAAAATACACTATAGATGAAGAGAAAGTCGGATATTGTCCAGGAATAGGCAGACTCCATATTTTACAAAAAAGAAAAAAATATTTATTTTCCAATCAGTATCTAGAAAGCTTTTTTAGCTTTCATCTCGGGGCAATCCATGCCCTTCGGCAGCTAGAGGTAGTTTTTTCAAGATGAAAGGTAACTGGATTGGGGTGGCACCCTTGGACCCCAAAAGAAAGGCTTTGACCTACTGGCTATTGGAAAGTCTCTGTATTTTATGGAAAGTAAATTTACCTCAGTGATCTTAAGGAGCACCAAGGAATATGAGGGAGTGGATCTTCATCTTAGTGTTACTATTGGATGTGCCTATAATATTTATTTAATATATAAATCTTATAAATTGTGTCTTAGGTGCATTAAGAGTAAATGATTCAGTAATCCTAGAAAGGATTACATTTAAATGATATTTTTGGTGACCTCTATTTGAGGAGTTAGTGAAAACATGAAATATAGTTGAAGATTGTCCATAGTACATGAGAGTTTTATTTTTTATTTTTCATTTTTTTTCATCTTCAATCTTTTATTGAAGAAATGAAAGGAAAACTAGTAAAGGCTCACTTACATTGCTTGTTAGGGTACTTTGAAAAGCATTATGGTGAATTTGGAGATGAATATGCTCTTTTTAATCCAGTGTAAGTGTCAGAATATGTTACATTATATCTACCATATATTGAAAGATAAGAGAGAACAGAATAAAATGATATTGAAGCTTACTAGACTGTGCAAGAGGTGGTAGTTGTTTTATATATTGGGAAAATCATAAAAAAAAAAATCATAAACATATTGCATTTGTGCCGATCCAATCCTAAATCTTTCAATTTAGCCAATTTAGTTCTAAACTTTTAATAATTTATCAATAAAGTTCATTTGTGGCAAATTTTAACTGGAAATTGATAATGTGAATACTAGCCTCCAAGGTGGCATAGTGGATGTTGATATGAATTTTTTTTTAAAGTTTCTATTTTTTTTGTATTTTTCAGAATTCTTATTGATAAGGGCCACGACCCTCACCAGTGGCTAGCAAGGGTTCATTGCGCTCGCATGTGTCCCTTGCCTAGCTCTGAGCAAGAACTGTGGGTCCTTGCTGACCAAAGCAAGGGATGCAGCCCTTAAAAAAAGAAAATAAAAGAAAAAATAATAAATAATAAAAAACTTTCCATGTCAACGTGGGCTATGCCATGTAGAATGGCCAATATCCACATCATTAATTTTTAGCCAAATTGATGAGATAGACTATAATGATAAATTGTCAAAAGGTTTATGACTAAATTAGCCAAATTAAAAGGTTTATGACGGAATTTGCACAAATATAATAGGTTTAAAATTTTTTAAGTAATTTTCCCATTTTATATTGGAACATTGGGCACCTCTTTATTATACACATTATTAACTAGTTGACCTTTACACATGGAAAAAATTTGCTCGATTGTCAAGTTCGCTTGCAGAAGAATATATGGTAATAATTTCAAGTATCTATGCAGTTCTGCAACAATTTGATATCTTTCAGCATACGCTAATCTGGAAAATACAAGTAGGAGAAGTGATATTTTCTGTAGAAATATATGAACTTGCATTAGGTTTCTAAAGTCGTCCATGGATTAACATAATTTTGAATATGCACAATTTTTTTCACACAACGTCTGATTAACTCAAATTTTCGCCTTAGAAAGCCATGAAAAATGTATTAGAAAATGTGGATTGGTGACAAATTTCACACCAACAATGGATTTTGTTAACAATACAAAGTATAATACTATACTCAACTTATTCGACGCTAGTTTAGCCCTTGCTCAGTTTGATGAGCATTTTTTTGGGGGGTGGGGGGCTCTTATAAATCAATTCGCAAGTCTCCTCACATTGATGATAGTCGCTTCAATCTAGTACGGTCATGGACTAATGTCCCAGAATGATCAGCAGCTCAACCTTATAAAACGATTCAACACCTAAACAAGTAACTTACATCCTTCACATTAACCTAGAATGCATGTAGATTCTAGGTAAGGAAGCAAACATTTCATCTGATAACCACTTATGCACTCTAATTATGAAAATACTAAATACAAACATGAATCTTACCTTTAGTGGAGATCATCTTTCAATTTTACATAAATTATCCTTGTATCCCTATTCATGAAAATGGCATCTACTTACCAGAGATATCCATCCCAAATCCTGAAGTCTCGCACTCGTACAAAAAACTAAAAAATAACTGAAATCCAGATCACAAAAACCTTTAGCAAGATGCTAAAATGAGTTTGTAAGTGATTATTGGGTTAAAAATGAATGATGTTTGGCATTTTCTTAATTTTCGGTTATTATAAGTGTCAAAAGCTTTAGCAATTCTGGCATATATATGGAGTTGAGCCCCTTTATCATTCTGAATAAGCGGGCTATTCTTAACCGCCTAATTTCAAAACTACAGGTGATACAATAAGGGTTCTTATATATTTGTCAACATTTAGATTATGCCCAAGTCGAACGTCTCTTCTTATGATGGAATAATTAAAATAAAGGGCATAGACATGATAGGAAGTGAAACCTAGGCCAATGTTGATGTTATGTAAAAGCAAGGTATCAATCTTGGTGAGAACTTCAGGAACTGGCATCATAAATGGTTGGCTACTGTAATCCAAAATGGGGGAGTATACAGCACTTAGAGGGTGATTCGATGTTTCAACTCCTCGGTGAAATACTGTTGATTTGCATGTATCATAGAAAGTGCATTGAACCACACGTTCTCGACACATTTATCACGTGCACGTACCCATGCGTTGAAGTATCCCTCGAAAGATGGTTTTCATAATGAAACCCGAGCAATAGAGTGTTGTTTCTCCAACTAGCAAAACCGGAAAAATTAATTTTCATTTCTCCTTTCCTTTTCGGCGTTACATGTTAATATAAGCTATTCACGACTTTGACAAACCTTCTTGTGCTGACTTCCAATACACCTGTGGCCCAAGAAAGGAGGCGCCTCAAAGAAGAAGAGAAGGCCTAACATGAACATAAAGAGCACGTTAGATAAGCCAGGATGACCTGCCTTGTCACCCTACAGTCGTGAGCGTCTATCGATGAGAACAGCTCCCCTAATCAAAGCTCTCTTGCAAGATGTAGGCAAGTCATCCTTGGCTAACAAACAAGACTCATCATGTCATGTAAGGCCTCTCTTCCTCACAAAAACATTCCAATGCCTCTCAGTGTGTGATTTGATGAATAAAAAGAACCAACTAATTTGTATCTTCTAGGAGTAGTTGATTTAGAAGGAAGAAGAAGCCTAACACAAAAGATAAGAGACTTTCTGATTAGCCAAGGAGACTGCCTGAAACCAGCACGAACTACTCAAATACTCAACTCAGGTGAATAGATCGAGTCGGAGCAGGCAAGTCATCCTTGGCTACCAAATGAGACTCTTCTCTTCGTGTTAGCCTCTCTTCTTCTTCTCCTACTTAAGTCCAATGCTTCATTTTGTTCTTGCATTCATGTCTGCTTTATAGGGAATGGAGCAGAATATGAGATCAGATTCCAAAGGCCACCTGTATTTTAGGAGGACCTCCTTAAGTCAACTTGCGTCGTACAAATCTTCTCTATTTAATTTGTCCTTTTTTTCATAAGCATGTAATGAGCTTAATCACTTTGCAGCCTTATCACTCTGATAAGTGATTAAGCTCCTCATATTAGAAATATTCTTTTTATAAGCACTAGGCTTTTAGGTGTGTATTTTTGACTGAACTGAGCAGGAAAGACTGCCGAAAAGATAGGAAAAGATATTGATGGATGGCTATTGATCAGGTATTTATCAGCATTATCCTGTTACATTTTCCTTAAGGCAGCTTGGTTGAAATCAATATTCCTGGGCTTTAAAAGTATTTGAGAAAAAAAGTGTGATGCCTTGTGCAATTTTTAAATTGCAATGCATTTCATGGACTGAAACCCAGCTTGGCAATGTACTATATCGGCTGATTTCTTGCGATAAAATCCTGAATAAAATGATTAAATGAGGTCCTTTATGACCGGAGTTTACCAAGTATTTACTTCTTTGCCAGAACTGCTTGAATGTGCCGAAGCTAGACATGAGTGGTGAAAAAAGGGTTAATTAACAAATCTTGCAAAATAATGGTACTATTTGGGTCCAAAAGGCCAAGCTAGCGATGCAGGTTTTAGCTTGATCTCAGAGGTAATTTGATTCTCTATACCCACGAATCTTTTCCTCAATAATAGGTTTACGGATGCGTCTCTTCGTGACCCTCATAAAACCTCCACTTGGCATGTTTCTGACCTTTCTCCGTCGGAAGCAGCACAGAATCTGATACCAAAGGTTCTTGTTTTAATTTGGATTCTTGACTAGAGTGGAATCTTATTTTATGCTTCCTTCTTTTAGTGAGAGAATTCTTGGCAGCATACTGATCAATCCTCTTGTCCTTCCATTCGTTTTGTGTGTACGTGTAGATCTCAATGGCATGGAGACATCAACTTGTGAAGATGCCCTCCACGGGAAAAGCCAATGACGCTGTCACCAAAAATAGGGTTCTATGTTTCTTTGTCGTTGCTGTCGTTTTTTTTTTTTTTTTTGGTGCTGATTGACTTTGTTCACCTGGTTTGCGTCTTCCACCTTTTCTTTGGAATTTGTATTCCATTTGTTGCAAACCCTTTAAAAAAATACCTTCATGAGGACCAGTTAAATTACATGTCGTGGATCAATAATAAGATCATCAATCAGAGTGAGAATATCACTAAAAGGAAAAGAATAAAATGCTTTCTACAGTTTTGACTCTCATTCCCTTTTGAAATTTTAATTTCTGGAAAGATTTTTAATTCAGGTTGCCAGAGATGTGTACATCTTCTAAAAAGAAAGAGAGAGATATGCTTGAACCAGGCTAGTTCAGGGTTGTGATTCGAGAGTGTGCACCAACACGGAATTAAACTTTCCTTTCTCCAATTGAAAAGCACTTGCGCAAAAATGGCTGGAAGCAAAGAGGCTTTAGTTCTGTTGTGGTAGCTGCAAAAGAGACGTGCATGTTTAGCGTAAGTCAGAATCCATGACTGGCTGAGACAAGGGTAATCGAGAACCATTTCACGATAAGCTTTTATCTTGTCCATTGCCCAGTGTAAAGATTAGTTTCCATGACTGTTGCCTGAACAGTACGATCTATATGTCTATGATTGATTAGATCAATTTATCCATTCCCTTTGCAGGCGAATTGCGGATGGACATGTGATGATTTGTTAGAAACCCTTTCCACAATTGATTTTTCAGTGAATTTTGGACAGAATAAACCTTCTTCGAATTGCAAGTGCCATAATCGAACTTGTTAATTATCTAGTGTGAGTACATTTTATATATTTTTATACAAAATATCACATGATATCATCCCCACTTGTATTTTCTTGATTAGCATATGCTCAAAGATATCGAAATATTGTAGAATTGCTTATATACCTAAGATTATTACCAAAAAAAAGCATATATTCTTCAAGTGATATTTTGATAATCAAGAACTTTTTTTCATGTGTAAAGTTCAACTAGTTAATAATTGGATATAATGATGCACGCTGTTATGTTCCAATAAGCCCAATGACCCAATACAAAACAACTAGCATCTCTTACACATAGCTAGGGCCACACTCAAATGAGATTCTTTATTTTGTCTCAAATAAAGTTTAGTACATAAAGTTCGCACTTTTTTGAGAAAGTCCTAAAAAAATCAAAAATGGAATTGGCCCTAGAATTGCTTATATACCTAAGATTATTACCATATATTCTTCAGTAATCAAAACTTTTTTTGTCATGTGTAAAGTTCAAAAATAATTGGTATAATCAAGTTCGAAATACTTAGTAAATGAGATTCAAAGTGCAGTCATAAAACTCGACTTCGAAAACTAAAAGTTATAAAAGTTATAAAAAGTGCAATTAAGTCTTAAAGCTTTCAAAAAATGCAATTAACAAAAGGACTTGATTGGACCAATTTAATAAATTTTAGAATTAATTGCACTTTTTGAAAGTTTTAGGACTCAAATGCACTTTCGTAATAAATTTTAAGACTTCCAATGCACTTATCCCAAAAAAATTAATTCTTTTATTCTGTTCTCTCTTATCTTTTGTGGTATCGTAGGTATGATGAGTAACATATTATGATTCTTACATTGGATAAATTGTACATATTCATCTCCAATTTTCTTTTTTTGTTGACAAATATTCATCTCCAATTCACCCTATACCTTTCCAAAGTCCCCAAACATGCAACGCAAGTGAGCCTTTACTAGTTTTCCTTTCATTTCTTTAGTAAGATTGAAGATGAAATTTAGATTGAAAGAAAGGATATGATTATCAAAGAATGTCACTGCTAATCTAACTTAAGGTGGATCGTATGCCCTTTATGCATATTGCTTAATCAAGTTTGGGGATCCAACATCCTTTGAATTTTAAGCGATCTGTTCGTCATGGCCTAAAATGAAAGTACTATAGCAATCAACTATTCAAGCGATCTATGTTTTGTCAACTCTAAAAATCAATTCTTAAATGCTCTCTACTATCTCCAAAGTATTATCAGTCAACATAATAACCTCAAGACAATTTTGTCAAGCACCATCAAGTTTTTTCTTGTTTTATGACACTCAATACAAATCTTGAGATATCCACAAAATATCGTAACATCTACTAAAGCATAAGTCTAATTCCTTGGATTGTCAGAAAAAGTGCCAAAAAAGTCATAAACCTTTTTTTGGTGCCGATTTAGTCCTAAACATTTTTATATTGTGCCAATTCAGTCATTTCCGGACAATTTTGGCCGGATTTTGCTGACTAAACGCCAGCTAGCTAACGTGGCCTGATCAGCGTTAACGTGGATAACTTTTAATAATATTTTTGAATTTTTGAATTTCTTTAATTTTTTTAATTTTATTTTTCTTTATTTTTTTCTTTTTCTTTTTTTCTTCCTCCAGCTGGTCGCGGACCTCGGCGGTGGCCACCCTCAAGGCCTGGGCGGCGAGGCTCACCCTCGTCGAATCTGGCGAGGGTCGAGCCTCACCCATGGCCGGCGAGGGCAAGCCCCGCCAGCTCAGCGCCAGGAGGCCATCTCTGGTGGAGACGCAAGGGACACAGAGAACAAGAGGATCGCGAAGCAAAGGGAATCTCGACAATTGCGCCAAAGAGAGAGAGAGAGAGAGAGAGAGAGAGAGAGAGATCTTCGACGGCACGCGGAGCTTGTCGTCTGGTCGGAAGCTTCCGGTGGCCAGGCGCGAGGCTAGCTAGAGGCCGCCTCCTCTCGCCGCCCAGGCCTCGAGGGCGGCCTCGCGCCGAGTGGGCAAGGCTTGCCCTCACCAAATCTGGCAAGGTTGAGCCTCGTCGACCATGGGCGAGGCTCGACCCTCGCCAAATCCAGCAAGGGCGAGCCTCGCCACCCAGCACGAGGCCACCCTCACGACCACTGGCGAGGTGGCCGGTGAGGTCAACCTCGACCTCATCGGCCGTCACCTCTGACCGGTCGCCGAGGTCCGGCGACCGGCTAGAGGAAGAAAAAAATAAAAAGGTTTTAAAAAGATAAAAAAAAATTCAAAAATATTAAAATATTATTAAAAGTTATTTACATCAGCCGGCCGATGTCCAGTCAGTAAAATCTGGCTAAAATTGGTCTGAAATGACTGAATTGGCACATTGAAAAAGGTTTGGGACTAAATCGGCACCAAAAAAAAAGTTAGGACTAAATCAGCACAGAGACAAAAAGTTTAGGACTTTTTTGACACTTTTCCCTTAGATTGTCATTAGCCATCGATTAGTCCCCCAAGATTCCCTTAAAGTCGAAGATCATCAATTCATCCGCTTAAAATTTGTGTAAGTCAACTCTCATGTAATCTATAAAAATTGTCAACTATATTTCATGGTTTTACAAACTCCTCAAATAGAGGTCATCAAAAACATCATTTAAATATTATCCTTTCTAGGACTACTGAATCATTTGCTCTTAATGCACGTAAGACACAATCTGTAAGATTTATATATCAAAATAGATTTTGTAGGTACATCCAATATTTTAACAATAAGATAGAGCTCCGCTCCCTCATATTCCTTAGTGCTCTTTAAGAATAGCGAGGAAGAATATCAGATGTTGCTATTCATTATTATCAGATGTTGCTATTCATTCTTCTACGCGGGTAAGCGGTAACTCGTGTACTCGCACTAGACAATTAACCGGTTCAACTATGGCACTTGCAATTCAAAGAAGCTATATTCAGTCGAAATTCACAGAAAATGTACTTTTAGAAAGGGTTCTAAAAAATCATCACGTATCCATCTGTACTTCATCTGCAAATGGCAAGGATAAATCGATCTGATCAATCATTGATGTAAAGATCGTACTGTTCAGGCGACGGTCATGGAAACTAATCTTTTCACTGGGCGACGAACCAGCTAAAAGCCTATCGTGAAATGGTTTTCGATTGCCCTTCTCTCAGCCACAGTCATGGGTTCCAACTTTCTCTAAACATTCACATCTCTTTTGCTGCTACCATAACAGAACTAAAGCCTCTTTGCTTTGACAATCATTTCTGCACCAGTGCTTTTCATAGGAGAAGATGGAGGTCTAATTCAGTATTGATGCGCACTCTCAAATCACTACGCTGAACTAGCCCACTTCAAGCATCTCTCTCTTTCTTAAGCTATATACACATGTCTGGCAACTAGAATTCAAAATATTACCCGAAATGACAATTTCGGAGGGGAATGAGAGTCACAACTGGAGAAAGCATTGAATTCTTTTCCTTTCGGTGATATTCTCACTCTGATTGAGATCTTATTATCGGTCCACGCCATGTAATTCTTGTCCCCATCGAGGTATTTTTGGGAGGGACTGTAACAAACAAATGGAATATCAATTTCAAAGAAAACGTGCAGATTGAAGCCAAGTGAACAAAGTCAATAGCACTCAAGGATTAAAAAAAAAAAAAAAAAAAAAAAAAACAAAAGGAAAAAAAAAAAGCGAAGTAAGAAAGAAAGAACCCTATGTTTGGCGGCAGTCATTGACTCTTCCTCAGGAGGGCATCTTTCACAAGTTGATATCTTCCATGGCATCGAGATCCATACGTGCACACAAAAAGAAAACGAAGAATCGAAGGATTAAGAGGACTAATTAGTCTGCTTGCCAAGAATTCTCTCACTAAAAGAAGGAAGCATAAAATAAAATTCAACTCAACGCTAGTCAAGAATCCAAATTCAAAACAAGAGCCTTTGGTATCGGATATTGTGCTGCTTCTGATGGAGAGAGGTCAGAATCATTCCAAGTGGAGGTATCGTGAGGGTCTGGAACAGAGACGCCCATAAACCCATTCCTGAGGATAAGAGTTGTGGGTATAGGAAATTAAATTATCTCTGAATTCAAGCTAAAACCTACATGGCTAGTTTGGCCATCTGGACCCGAATAGTACCATTATTTTGCAAAATTTGTCAATTATGTCTTTTTTCACAACTCATATCTAGTATGGGCTCATTCAAGCGGTTCTGGCAAAGAAGTAAATACTTGGTACAAAGTCTGGTCATAAAGGACCTCATTAAATTATTCTATTCAGAATTTTATGCCAAGAAATAATATGATATAGTTCATTGCCAAGCGGGTTTTTGGTCCATCAAATGCATTGCAATTTGAAAGTTGCACAAGGCTCACTCATTTGTGAAATGCAACTAAAGCCCCGGAATATTGATTTCAACCCTAGTTGCCTCAAGGAAAATGTCACTCGATGATACTGATAAATACCAGATTGAGAGACATACATCGATATCTTCTCCTAGGTTTTCGGCAGGCATTTTTGCTCAGTTCAGTGAACATTGCATACTTGTAAGCCTTGCACTTATAAAAAGAATATATCCTAAGATGGGGAGCTTAATCACATATGAGTGTTAAGAATCATTACATGCTTATGGAAAAAAGGACGCATTAAAATGGGAAAATTTGGATGGCGCAAATTGACTTATGGAAATCTTTCTAAAGTAAAGGTGGGCTTTGGAATCTGATCCCATTTTCGGTTCCATACCCTATAAATACAGACATGAATGCAAGGGAAAAATTGAAGCATTGGACTTGAGTAGGAGAAGAAGAGAGACTGACATGAAGACAAGAGTCTCATTTGGTAGCCAAGGATGACTTGCCTGTGCCGAACTCGATCTATTCGACCTGAACTACGTGTTTGAGTAGTTCGTGTTGGTTTCAGGCAGTCTCCTTGGCTAATCAGAAAGTCTCTTATCTTTTATGTTAGGCTTCTTCTTTCTTTTAAAGGCAACTAATCCTAGAAGATAAGAATTTGTCAGTTCTTTTTATTCATCACACCTCACACTGATAGGCATTGGAATGTTTTTGTGAGGAAGAGAGGCCTTGCACGATATGATGAGTCTTGTTTGTTAGCCAAGGATGACGTGCCTGCTTCTTGCATGAGTGCTTCAATTAGGGTCGACGTTCTTGTTGATCGATGCTTATGATTGCAAGGTGACGAGACAGGTCATGCTGGCTTATCTAACATGCTCTTCATTTTCATGTTAGGCCTTCTCTTCTTCTTTGAAGGCACCTACCTTTCTTGGGCCACAGGTGCATGGGAAGTCAGCACAAGAAGGTCTATCAAAGTTGTGGATGGCTTATGTTAACATGAAATATTGAAAAGGAACGGAAAAATGAAAATTAGTTTCGGAGGTTTTGCTATTTGGAGAAAGAACACTCTATTGTGCAGGTTTCGTTATCGAAACCATCTTTTGAGGGATACTTCAGCGCATGGCTAGGTGCAGGTGATGATACCATTGAGAATGTGTAGTTATATGCACTTTCCATGATTCATGCAAATCGACAGTATTTCACTGAGGAGTCTAAACATCTGATTACTCTCCGAGTGCTGTATACTCTCGCAGTTTGGATTTTGCAAGCACACACTATACAACCATTCATGATACCAGTTCCTGAAGTTCTCTTAAAGATTGATACCTTGCTTTTACGTCAAGTCAGCATTGGCCTAAGTTTCACTTCCTATCATGTTTATGCCTTCTTTTAACAATTCCATAATAAAAAGAATCGCTCGACTTGGGCATGATCTAAATGTTGACAAATATAGAAGAACCTTGATCATATCACTTGTAATTTAATTAATTTTTATATTAATGTTTTACCACATTAGCACCAAAACGACGCTGTTTTGCACTTATTTTGCCGGAAAATCGTCACATCAGTATTTTGGCCAGATTGGCACTTAAGTGATTCATTTTGCTCCGATTTTGGCACTTAAGTGTCCCTTTGTGCCAACTTTTGGCATTCCAGGAGTCTCAGTGTCCTCTGTTAAGTAGATGCCACTTTCATGAATAAGGATAGAAGGATAATTTACATAAAAGTGAAAAAAAAAAAAAATTCCACTAAAGGTAAGACTGACGTATGTATTTAGTATTTTCATAAGTAGAGGTATATAAGTGGTTTATCAAGTGAATTGTTTGACTCCTTAACCAAAATCTGCATTCATTAATTGGTCTCTCCAAGTGTTGAGTAATTCCTTGGGAAAAGCTTGGACAGTCAAAATCCCGACAAATGGTAGGAATTCATACTTTTTTACTAATCATAATCAAGAAATGTTACCTTTGGAAGTGCGCAGTGGAGACCTGATAGCGCGGAAGCCTGATATCTTCACCTTCAGCTAAATTCCTAATCCATCAATATATTTAGTTAGACCTGCTTGCGCTAAAAAATTTTAGCCAATAAGTTATGAGTAAATATAGGTCTAATTAGATATTTTGATGAGCTTAAACTTGAGCTATTACTTGGCGATCTCCTCTAATGAAAGCATCAGACTTTGTTGACACCTAAATTTTGACTATTTTACTTATTTGTTCGTCATATAAAAATATCACAATTACATTAAGCATTCATAACATTGCATTTAGGTAACAATAACATTTAGGACCAAACCCTTACCAAAAAAAAAAAAAAAAAAAACATTTAGGACCAAACTTATCTTTAAAAAAAATGTTCAAAAAAAAAAAAAAAGAGAAAAGAGAGAATAAAAAAATAATAATAATTCGGTTGTGGAAGGTGATTTTGAAAGATTTTAGATTTTGAATAATTGAGTCTTTTTTCTTGTTGAGCGTATCCCCTCTATTTGGAGGATGATTGTCAGTGGTTAAGTGAATTATCTTGGAAAATCTTCATAAAAAGATTTTAGATTTTAAATAATGGAGCATTTTTCTTGTTGACCGCATCCCCTCTTTTCAGAAGATGATCGTCGGCGAATATGCAATTATCGGGAAAAGTACCAAAAAAGTCATAAACCTATTACATTGATACAAATTCAGTCCTAAACTTTTAAATTAGACCAATTCAGTCCTAAACCTTTTTAAATTTGTACCAATTATGTCCATTTGGCCAATGGATGCGACCGATGACCAGCGCTGACATGGACGCGACCGATGGCCGAACACTAACATAGCAATTTTTTTAATTTTTTTAATTTTTTTCCTTTTCTTTTCTCCCTTCTTCCTCCTTGGACTGTTCCAACAGTGGCCGGTGAGGCTCGCTGACCACTGGGCGAGGGCCATGAAGCCTATTACATTGATACCAATTCAGTCCATTTGGCCAATTTTAGCCGACCGGCGCTGACATGGACGCGACCGATGGCCGGATGCTAACATGGCAATTTTTTTTATTTTTTTCTTTTTCTTTTCTCCCTTCTTCCTCCTTGGACTGTTCCAACAGTGGCCAGTGAGGCTCGCCGACCACTGGGCGAGGGTCGTGAAGCCTATTACATTGATACCAATTTAGTCTTAAACTTTTAAATTAAACCAATTCAGTCCTAAATCTTTTTAAATTTGTACAAATTCAGTCCATTTGGCCAATTTTGGCCGACCGGCACTAACGTGGACGCAACCAATGGCCGGACGCTAACATGGCAATTTTTTAATATTTTTTTTATTTTTTATTAATTTTTTCCTTTTTCTTTTCTTTTTTCTTTTATTTTTCCTTTTCTTTTCTCCCTTCTTCCTCCTTGGACTGTTCCAACAGTGGCCTGTGAGGCTCGCCGACCACTAGGTGAGGGCCGTGAAGCCCTCGCCTACCGCCGACGAGGGTCATGGCCCTTGCCCGGCCTCTCCCAAGGCCGCCGGTGAGGCCAGCCCTGCCTTAGCCTTACCACAGGCGAAAGCGGCCTCGCCTGCAGCTGGCAAGGTCATGGCGGCCATCGCCAGGGCGGAGGCGAGGGCTTCTAGGCAAGAGGCTCACCGGCCATTGAGCGAGGGCCACTAAGCCCTCGCTAGTCGCTAGCGAGAGTCGTGACCCTCTCTTGGCCTCGCCCAAGGCCGCGGGCAAGGTGACTTCGCCCAAATCTGGGCGAGGCCAGCCTCACCTTGGCCTTGCCACAGGCAAAGGCGGCCTCACCCACAGTCGGCGAGGCCGGGCGAGGGCCGCGACCCTCGCCGGCCACCACAAGGACGGTCCAAGGAGGAAGGAGGGATAAAAGAAAAGGAAAAAGAAAAAAGAAAAAATTAATAAAAAAATTCGAAAAAAAAAATCATAAAATTGCCACATTAGCGTCTAGCCACCAACCAACGTCCACGTCAATTCCAGCTGGCCAAAATTGACCAGATGGACTAAATTGGTACCAATATTAAAAGTTTTAGGATTTAATTGGTTCAGTTGAAAAGTTTAGGACTAAATTGGTACTAATGCAATAGATTTAGAACTTTTTTTGTACTTTTCCCTGCAATTATCTTAGAAAATCTTCACTCACAAAAAAAACTTTTTTTTTCCTCAATAAATAGAGAGTGCAAAGCTTCGTATCAAGGGGGGAAAGGGGCAAGAGTTCTTGAGGTTCCATTTAAGGGTTGAAAGAGAAAAAGGTGATAGAAATTGGCAAAGTGCTCATGAGTGACATGGAGGGAGGAAAGTGAGAAGGAAGAGAAAAATTATAGGGGAAAGTTTCTTGAGAGGGTACTTGTGAGAGAGAAAAGTCATGGAGAAATTTTATTTTCTTCTATGACTTGTTGTCAGTAGCTATCACACTCTATGATTGTCATTGCGTCTGTGTTACAATCGCACGCTATTCAGAAATCGTTTCCCACATGGTGGGATACTAGCGCTCGACGTCCCTTGTTGCTATTAGGTTTCAGTCCTCCAGCGAACTCCTACACCATCAACATCATGACGAACAAGACATCCCTTTCGGAATCCCGGCGATGAAGTTTGCTGCTCCTTGTAATGATCCAATCCCATTGACGCCAGTAGTTTTCCTCCAAGACACTTGCTGCTTCCCGACGAGGTCTTAGTCAAGCATCACTGTCTTTTATCAGAATGTGTCCAGCAAGTCCAGTATTGAAGGGTCAACTCCAGGAGACATTCCAGTAGCAATCGCATCCCCAATAAAGCCTCCAACACGTTTCAGCCAACATCCAGTCAACATGGTGTGTTGATTCTTTTATCTGTAGGTTCTTGGTGCATTGGCTAGACCCCAAAGTGGTGTAATCATTGCTAGATTACCAACTTTCGATCACCGAGTACTCATCAAGCATCAGTGAAGGCTTTGTCATACACCCCATTCGTCGATTTGCAACCTTCGCTGCCGCCCTCGTAAAAGCTGTGACCTAAATTAGGTAATCTCCTTAGACTAAATTCGGTTCAAGTATTTGGTTTCCTGGTTTGTGATATATATCAATTACTTGATTTGCTTTGATACATTTGACATTATTCGATTAGGAAGCTTGTCACATTAAATCATAATAATCAAGAATATTGAACCACGAGACGTCAGATCAGATTTTTTATTATTTTGATTTTCCATGGAAAATTTATGGTTTGTGATGCATAATTGATTCGCGTTAAGATAATATGTCATTAAATTGTCCTGGTGAATTATCAATAGGACATATGTTTCAATGCGTCATTTGATATGTAATCATTACATACACATCGCATATCATGCATCATATGTCATATCTAGAACTTGATCCATAAATATTTCATGTTTAAAGTAACGCATGTTGATTTTTAAAATGCATATGGAATTAGAATAATTTTCCTTCAATAAAAAAAATTGAAAAAAAAATGTTATTCAGGTCATATAAATTTCATAATATGCATGCCATATATTGCGCATTAGTTAATGAGTCACACATTTTAGGTTCAATGTCTTAGTAGTCCCCTCATGCAATCTGACCGTAATTAATAATCGAGTTTTCATGCATCATTCAATTTAGTTTTAAAAAAATTTGCATTGCATCATCAAGTCACTTTCTTTTCAATAAAAATTATTAAGTCATGTTAGTTTTTATCTATTTAGAAGGAAAACACAAAGGTCATTAGCTTGGTTAATTAATAGGGTTAATTCATAATTACTCATATTTCATGTCATTGTTATTTCATGTAGGTTGCATATTAAAATAAAAATAAAAATTATCTAAATTGCATTATTTTAAAGAGAAAAATCATGAAAAGAACACGCATGCACATAAAATTACCACGCCATTCATTATGTAGCACATGCATATTTAGGATCACATAAATCAAATTGCACATATGTTATGATGGTACAAGTTATGTCATATGAATTGCATCTCCCATGTCATTAGAGCAAAAATCACGCATATTAAATTTAGATTAAGATTGCACATAATTAACATTTTAAAAAAAAATCAGGTGTCGTATCATTTAGAAATCATGTTTAGGGCATGCATTTTTAATCAACATTTTGTAAGTTTTTTTATAGAACAACCCTTTATAAAGTTGTAGTTTTTTATGCTTAAGGTTAGTTATAATTTTTTTTTACAATTTATCACTTGGGTTTATTGAAAATTATTTTGTTGATTGTGCACCTGCATGAACACAATTTGCATGTTAGTGGCTTAAGTTAAAATTAATCAAGATTGCTTGCAAAAATATTTTTGAAATAAAAATAAAAATGTACCAAAACGGAGTTAGATTAATCTAGCATAATCATGTCTCTAGACCTATTGAATCTCTTGTTCGCAAAAGTAAAGAATTCTCACATACTTTACTTAGGTTTCTAATCCACCTTAATTGATTAGTGGCGGCTCCAAATTGAGTAAAATTGCATGTTTAAATGGATTAATTTTTTAGTGTCAAGTTGCGATTGGCAGGACTTGAAAGAGTTCGTGCTAAGTCTTCAGACTTAGTAATCCATTAGCTTTCCCATGGGTAATTCACCTTTGGGAAGGTCACAACAGACTTCTTCAGTCCCAACAAATAGTGTCGAGGTCCCAATGAACAAAACTAGTGTCGGGGTTCAAATCCCCAATGGGGTAAATTGATGGTTCTCAAAAAAAAAAAAAAAAAACAAAATCTATTATGATGTTTGGTAAATATCTAAAATATGAAAAATTCCTTTAAGCAACGCAGTTTCCAAGCAATGGATGTTATGTGCATCAACATGGTCCCAATGGCAACCTTCATTGTTTGGTCTAGAGAAAGTGATTAGGGATGAAGGTGGGAGTTGGTTCAAGTTGAGATATGTTGATGAAGAAGGACACCTGAATTTTGGGGGAGTAAACCTAATACTGAGCTCACATATGAGGGGGCTATTGTTGAGGTGCACATGTGAGTTGTTTTAAGTCCCACATCGAAGAGATGATGCGTATGGAATAGTTAATATAACTTAGTTGGCCCATTACTAATTAGTTCAAGTTTTTCAGTGAATGTGGGTTTAACTAAATATGCTGACGAGCTCAAAATTGGATTTCCTCTTAGCAATCTCCCTAGTGAAGGTATAAGCAACGGTTGGTCCTTCCCAAAGAATGATTCATCAATCCCAATCTCATCGCTCTCTCCTTTTGCTTGAACGAGCCATCTCATTGTCGTTAATCGTCAATGTGAGGGAACTTGTGAATTGAGTAAGACCCCCCCCAACCCCCACCCAAAAATGTTTGAAAATGTTCATCAAACTGGTCGAGGGTTGAATCGTGGAACAAGTTGAGTAGAGTATTCTATTTTGTGTTGTATACAAAAAAATTTGGTGTAAAATTTGTCAACCAAGCCGCATTTCTTAATACATTCATTATGAGCCTTCCTAGGCAAAAAAAAATGAGTCAATTAGACGTGTGAAAAAAGATTGTGCATATTCAAATTTATATTAATCCAATGGAAACTTTAGAAACCTTAATACAAGGTTTATATATTTTTATACAAAATATCACATGATATCATCTCCCACTTGTATTTTCTTGATTAGCATATGCTCAAAGATATCGAAATATTGTAGAATTGCTTATATACCTAAGATTATTACCATATATTCTTCAAGTGATATTGATAATCAAGAAATTTTTTGTCATGTGTAAAGTTCAACTAGTTAATAATTGGTATAATGATGCACGCTATGTGCCCAATGACCCAATACAAAACAACTAGCATCTCTTGCACACTCAAATAAGATTCAGTAATAAGTGCACTCAAAGTTCTAAAACTTATCATGAATGTACAGTTGAATCATAAAACTCTCGAAAAGTATAATCAAGTTCAAAAACTTAGTACAAAGTGCAATCGACTCCTAAAACTTATAAAAAGTACAATCAAGTCTTAAAGATTTCAAAAAGTGCAATTAACAAAAGGACTCGATTGGACCAATTTAATAAGTTTCAGACTTAATTGCACTTTTTGAAAGTTTTAGGACTCAATTCCACTTTCGTAATAAGTTTTAGGACTTCTAATGCACTTATCCCTAAAATTTTAATTCTTTTATTCTATTCTCTCTTATCTTTTGTGGTATCGTAGGTATGATGAGTAACATATTATGATTCTTACATTGGATAAATTGTACATATTCATCTCCAATTTTTCTTTTTTTGTTGACAAATATTCATCTCCAATTCACCCTATACCTTTCCAAAGTCCCCAAACATGCAATGCAAGCGAGCCTTTACTAGTTTTCCTTTCATTTCTCCAGTAAGATTGAAGATGAAATTTAGATTGAAAAAAAGGATATGATTATCAAAGAATGTCACTGCTAATCCAACTTAAGGTGGATCATATGCCCTTTATGCATATTGCTTAATCAAGTTGGGGGATCCAACATCCTTTGAATTTTAAGCGATCTGTTCATCATGGCCTAAAATGAAAGTACTATAGCAATCAACTATTCAAGCGATCTATGTTTTGTCAACTCTAAAAATCAATTCTTGAATGCTCTCTACTTTCTCCAAAGTATTATCAGTCAACATAATAACCTCAAGACAATTTTGTCAAGCACCATCAAGTTCTTTCTTGTTTTCCGACACTCAATACAAATCTTGAGATATCCACAAAATTTGATATCGTGACATCTACTAAAGCATAAGTCTAATTCCTCAAATTGTCATTAGCCATCGATTAGTCCTCCAAGATTCCCTTATAGTCGAAGATCATCAATTCATCCGCTTAAAATTTGTGTAAGTCAACTCTCATGTAATCTACAAAAATTGTCAACTATATTTCATGATTTTACAAACTCCTCAAATAGAGGTCATCAAAAACATCATTTAAACATTATTCTTTCTAGGACTACTGAATCATTTCCTCTTAATGCACGTAAGACACAATCTATAAGATTTATATATCAAAATAGATTTTGTAGGTACATCCAATATTAACAATAAGATAGAGCTCCGCTCCCTCATATTCCTTAGTGCTCTTTAAGAATAGCGAGGAAGAATATCAGATGTTGCTTTTCATTATTATCAGATGTTGCTATTCATTCTTCTACGCGGGTAAGTAGTAACTTGTGTACTCACACTAGACAATTAACCGGTTCAACTATGGCACTTGCAATTCAAAGAAGCTATATTCAGTCGAAATTCACTGAAAAAGTACTTTTAGAAAGGGTTCTAAAAAATCATCACGTATCTATCTGTACTTCATCTGCAAATGGCAAGGATAAATCGATCTAATCAACCATTGATTTTAAAGATCGTACTGTTCAGGCGACGGTCATGGAAACTAATCTTTTCACTGGGCGACGAACCATCTAGAAGCCTATCGTGAAATGGTTTTCGATTGCCCTTCTCTCAGCCACAGTCATGGGTTCCAACTTTCTCTAAACATTCACATCTCTTTTGCTGCTACCATAACAGAACTAAAGCCTCTTTGCTTTGACAATCATTTCTGCACCAGTGCTTTTCATAGGAGAAAATGGAGGTCTAATTCAGTATTGATGCGCACTCTCAAATCACTACGCTGAACTAGCCCACTTCAAGCATCTCTCTCTCTTTCTTAAGCTATATACACATGTCTGGCAACTAGAATTCAAAATATTACCCGAAATGACAATTTCGGAGGGGAATGAGAGTCACAACTGGAGAAAGCATTGAATTCTTTTCCTTTCGGTGATATTCTCACTCTGCACCAGTGCTTTTCATAGGAGAAAATGGAGGTCTAATTCAGTAATGATGCGCACTCTCAAATCACTACGCTGAACTAGCCCACTTCAAGCATCTCTCTCTCTTTCTTAAGCTATATACACATGTCTGGCAACTAGAATTCAAAATCTTACCCGAAATGACAATTTCGAAAGGGAATGAGAGTCACAACTGGAGAAAGCATTGAATTCTTTTCCTTTCGGTGATATTCTCACTCTGATTGAGATCTTATTATCGGTCCACGCCATGTAATTTAACTGGTCCCCATCGAGGTATTTTTGGGAGGGACTGTAACAAACAAATGGAATATCAATTTCAAAGAAAAGGTGCAGATTGAAGCCAAGTGAACAAAGTCAATAGCACTCAAGGATTAAAAAAAACCAAAAACAAAAACAAAAACAAAAACAAAAAAAACAAAACAAAACAAAAAAAAAAAGTAAGAAAGAAAGAACCCTATGTTTGGCGGCAGTCATTGACTCTTCCTCTGGAGGGCATCTTTCACAAGTTGATATCTTCCATGGCATCGAGATCCATACGTGCACACAAAAAGAAAACGAAGAATCGAAGGATTAAGAGGACTAATTAGTCTGCTTGCCAAGAATTCTCTCACTAAAAGAAGGAAGCATAAAATAAAATTCAACTCAACGTTAGTCAAGAATCCAAATTCAAAACAAGAGCCTTTGGTATCGGATATTGTGCTGCTTCTGATGGAGAGAGGTCAGAATCATTCCAAGTGGAGGTATCGTGAGGGTCTGGAACAGAGACGCCCATAAACTCATTCCTGAGGATAAGAGTTGTGGGTATAGGAAATTAAATTATCTCTGAATTCAAGCTAAAACCTACATGGCTAGTTTGGCCATCTGGACCCGAATAGTACCATTATTTTGCAAGATTTGTCAATTATGTCTTTTTTTCACCACTCATATCTAGTATCGGCTCATTCAAGCGGTTCTGGCAAAGAAGTAAATACTTGGTGCAAAGTCTGGTCATAAAGGACCTTCATTAAATTATTTTATTCAGAATTTTATGCCAAGAAATAATATGATATAGTTCATTGCCAAGCTGGTTTTTGGTCCATCAAATGCATTGCAATTTGAAAGTTGCACAAGACTCACTCTTTTGTGAAATGCCACTAAAGCCCAGGAATATTGATTTCAACCCAGGAATATGTGATGATTGATAAATACAGATTGACATACACCGATATCTTCTCCTAGGTTTTCGGCAGGCATTTTTGCTCAGTTCAGTGAACATTGCATGTCCTTGCGCTTATAAAAAGAATATATCCTAAGATGGGGAGCTTAATCACATATGAGTGATGCTGGAAAAAGGACGCATAAAATGGGAAAATTTGGATGGCCAAATTGACTTATGGAAATCTTTCTAAAGTAAAGGTGGGCTTTGGAATCTGATCCCATTTTCGGTTCCATACCCTATAAATACACATGAATGCAAGAAAAATTGAAGCATTGGATCTTCTCCTAGGTTTTCGCCAGGCATTTTTGCTCAGTTCAGTGAACATTGCATACTTGTAAGCCTTGCGCTTATAAAAAGAATATATCCTAAGATGGGGAGCTTAATCACATATGAGTGTTGAGAATCATTACATGCTTATGGAAAAAAGGACGCATTAAAATGGGAAAATTTGGATGGCGCAAATTGACTTATGGAAATCTTTCTAAAGTAAAGGTGGGCTTTGGAATCTGATCCCATTTTCGGTTCCATACCCTATAAATACAGACATGAATGCAAGGGAAAAATTGAAGCATTGGACTTGAGTAGGAGAAGAAGAGAGACTGACATGAAGACAAGAGTCTCATTTGGTAGCCAAGGATGACTTGCCTGCACTCGATCTATTCGACCTGAAAACAATAGGCTTCTTACCTTTGAATAATTCATGGGGGTTTTCTTTTAAAATAGGTCTTAAAAAGATCATATCGATATAGCAAGCTGTTGAAACAGCTTTAGCCCAAAATCGAAGAAATTTTGCTTTCAATTAAAAGAGTTCTTGCCATTTCTTTGAAGAGATCTGGTCTTCCTTTCCACAACTCCATTTTGCCGAGGAGATATGGAGAAGAGAACATATGCTTAAAGCCGATTCACTGCACGTATTTTGTAAAATCTTGATTTTCAAATTCACCACCATGATCCGTTTTTATGCTTGAAATAACACATCCCTTTCATTTTGAACCTTTAGCAAATTTTCAAAATATGAAAAGGTTCTTGGATTTACTTGATAGAAAAATACCCAAGTAAAGCGAGAGTAAATATCTACGATTACTACACATTTACCTCCAATACTCCGCCCGGTTGGTCCGAAGAGATCCATATGAAGTAACTGCGCATACGATTAGTCGAGACATGATTTATAGACCCTGATATGAATTTCTTACCTGCTTCCTGTAATACATGGAGTACAGCGTATCGCCTTTTGATAAGGCACTTTGGGTAGTCCACGAACAAGCGTTTTGATGAGATTTTGGCTAGTTGCTTCATATTAATATGCCCAGCTGCCACGTACTTGCTTGCCGTCTTGAATTGAAATCAAGCATTGCGATTCTTCCTGGTTTCACGTCCGTAAGATAGATATTTCCATGCCTTCTACCCAAGAAAGACTCGAGTAGAGTCTTACTCTGCCTTAACATATTCTTCTGAAAGAAGATCTTAAAACCAAGATTACATAGTTGGATCGATGCCGAGAAGATTGTAATTGAGTCCTTCCACTAGAGAAACATTGCTTATTGTGAGATTTCCTTTTCACGTTCCCAAAACCTACAATTCTTCCTTTTTCTATTTCTCCAAATGAGACTTTTCCACTCATTCTATTTGAATGCTTATAAAGCATTTTGAGTCTCCCGTTTCATATGTCTTGAACATCCACTGCCTAGATACCACTTTACCTTTCTCTTGGATAGATACCTCGTATTCAAAGAAATATCTCAAGCTTTCTTTGTACCTACATTTTTGAACTCGATCTATTCGACCTGAACTACGTGTTTGAGGAGTTCGTGTTGGTTTCAGGCAGTCTCCTTGGCTAATCAGAAAGTCTCTTTATCTTTTATGTTAGGCTTCTTCTTTCTTTTAAAGGCAACTAATCCTAGAAGATAAGAATTTGTCAGTTCTTTTTATTCATCACACCTCACACTGATAGGCATTGGAATGTTTTTATGAGGAAGAGAGGCCTTACACGATATGATGAGTCTTGTTTGTTAGCCAAGGATGACTTGCCTGCTTCTTGCATGAGTGCTTCAATTAGGGTCGACGTTCTTGTTGATCGATGCTTATGATTGCAAGGTGACGAGACAGGTCATTTTAGCTTATCTAACATGCTCTTCATTTTCATGTTAGGCCTTCTCTTCTTCTTTGAAGGCACCTACCTTTCTTGGGCCACAGGTGCATGGGAAGTCAGCACAAGAAGATCTATCAAAGTTGTGGATGGCTTATGTTAACATGAAATATTGAAAAGGAAAGGAAAAATGAAAATTAGTTTTGGAGGTTTTGCTATTTGGAGAAAGAACACTCTATTGTGCAGGTTTCGTTATCGAAACCATCTTTTGAGGGATACTTCAGCGCATGGCTAGGTGCAGGTGATGATACCATTGAGAATGTGTAGTTATATGCACTTTCCATGATACAAGCAAATCGACAGTATTTCACTGAGGAGTCTAAACATCTGATTACTCTCCGAGTGCTGTATACTCTCCCAGTTTGGATTTTGCAAGCACACACTATATAACCATTCATGATACCAGTTCCTGAAGTTCTCTTAAAGATTGATACCTTGCTTTTACATCAAGTCAGCATTGGCCTAAGTTTCACTTCCCATCATGTTTATGCCTTCTTTTAACAATTCCTTAATAAAATGAATTGCTCGACTTGGGCATGATCTAAATGTTGACAAATATATAAGAACCTTGATTGTATCACTTATAGTTTTTAAATTAGGTGGTTTAGAATAACTCACTCCAATATATATGCCAAACTTGCTAAAGTTTTCCATACTTCCGATAATGGGAAATCGGGGAAATACCAAAATATACTTCACTTTTAACCAAACAATCACTTACAAACTCATTTAGCATCTCGCTCAAGATTTGTGTGGTGTGGTTTTTGGTTGTTTTGTATGGGTGAGGGAATTATGGATTTGGGAAGGGATATTTTTGGAAAGAAAACACCGTTTCCTAAATAGGGGTATAAAGATAATTAACGTGAAAGTGCGAAGTACTCTCACTAAAGGCAAAACTCATGTATGTATTTAGCATTTTCATAAGAAGAGGAACATGAGTGGTTAATAGGTGAAATTTGAGTAACGATTTTGGCATTTCCATTAGAAAATTTGAAGAAAGAAAAAATGACACTTACATAAATGAAATGGTTGCTTGCTTACCCAGACTCTGCATTCATTAATTGGTCTCTCTAGATCCTGAATAATTCTTTGAGAAAAGCTTGGACAGTTGAAGTCCCCACACGTAGCAGGAATTCAATCGTTCTTACTAATCATGAGAAATGGTAAATACATATAAGTGATAGCTGGTCCTTTCCAAAGAATCGCTCATCAATCCTAATCTCATCGTTCTCTTCTCTCGATCATGGCCATGTCCATTGGATCATGGGGGTGATCCTAGCTGGATTGACATAATGAGCGATTGATGAGATCCACATGAATCGGATCTATTGGTAGCGTGAACAAGAATTTTCTTATGAGATATTGGTAGATACCTTTCATGGAAAAGCATTTGAAGTTAAAACTCCAGAAATAAAACATATGGATAGCGACGATGTCATTATGTCCATGCAGGGAACAAATGCTCAATTCGCTCGAAGAACATGTTTTAGAGTGACATAGTACACCAATTAGGAGCGACCTTCATGATATTATCAGGTTGATGTAGTCAAAGTTTCTAGAGATGGAACGTCTAGGTAAACAAATTCAATTTGAGTTCAACTTCAAAATTATCTAAAGTCTAGCTGTAACATTACTTGAAGCTTAAAGGATTTTGTGATTTAGATCACAGACTTCATTCCCTTTCTTAATCATCGGTGATGTATAAATATCCAATTTAAATGATGGTTTAACACAATCTTTTTGGGTGATTCTTTGCCGGATGGATCTACTGTTATTTAAAAAAAAGGGAATGTTTCCAAATCAGTAAATGTTGTTAATGTAAATTTAGGGAGACAAATAAGATGCGTGAAATTAAACTTAAGACCTCCTACTCTAACACAGTGTGAGATTTTATGAAATCTCAATCAATTGTTCTAAGAACTTAATCTGTTAGACAAAACCATGATTTAATGCTTAAATATTCTAACAGTTGGTGAGTGTCAAAAAAAAAATATTGGTAAAAAGAATTATCGTCATTTCATTATTAAATAATTTAAAGTGTAAAAATAGGACTTCACGTTTTGGTTATTGATCAATGTCAGAAACCAGTTGCTTTCTCATTTTCATGTTGAAAATATCCAGAAAGGACGTGTTTTGAGGGCCGTGAATCAAGAGAGCAGCTTGGGCCTCACCTAGCACATCGGCTCCATGTTAGCTGTTCACGTTCTTTGCAATAACAGCAATGAGAACTTTCAAATGGGCATGTGTATCATGATTTGTTCTTTGATTTTTCTCTTGTTCGATTTGATTTTTATGTCACTTGTTTAGATTGTTTATTTATTTCATAGGGTTGAGTTGCTGATCAGTCTGGCATATTAGCCGATGATCGTATTTGATTGAAGCATTTAGCATCAATGTGAGGGGACTTGTGAATTGATCATGAGTAAGACCCCTTCCAAAATGCTCAGAAATGAGTTTTGAGTATACTAATTTGTGTTTTTCACAAAATCCGTTGTTGGTAAAATTGGTCAACCAAGGCCAAGCCACATTTTCGAATATATCTGTCCTGGGCTTTCCTGGGCAAAAAGATTGAATCCAATGGCAACTTTAGAAACCTTGATACAAGTTCATATGTTTTTACAGATAATATCATGTGATATCATCTAACACATTTTCTCAATTAGCCTATTCTAGTGGTGAGTATGGATCCCAAATAGAACCAAAAACCAAAAGCCAGGCTGGACCGACCCAAAAATCAGTCCAGTTCCCAAATTCTGGACTCCTTGGTAAGAACCAAACCAAATCAAATCAGACCAATTCCCGGGTAAGAACCAAACCGAATCAAATCGGACTAGAAAATATGAAACTGAAGACCAAACCGAGAACCAAATAGTCGGACAAAACAAAGTTAACCCTAAAATTGGTTTTATTTATGGATCTTTTCACCCATTTCCATAATAGTAATATCAAACTTTCAAGAATTTGAGACATCAATTCATTGCTACTGTTATTCAATAGGTAATTCCATTACTAGAATTAATTTTAAACTTGCTCTAGTGCGGATGGAGATACGTACCCTTTAGAATCCACCTGCAACATACATGCATGACATTTAATTTTAAATTTTCTGTTCTATTCTCTCGTTTATCTTTCGAAGTATCATACATATGACGATAAATATATTATGATTCTTACATTGGACTAAATGTATAGGTTCCTCTCCAAATTCCCCAGATGCCCTTTTCAAAGTATCAACACAAGCAATGCAAGTGAGCCTCTACTAGTTTTCCTTCCACATCTACAGAAGACACAAGACTTTGGTTTTTTGACAAAATTGAATGATTCCAAATCGGATAATGGATCTCCCATATAAAGTACATGGAGAATTTATAGCTTCTCTTGAATGAAACGACATCCAACGCAATGTTTTCCGTGAAGAACAAAGCTGACTGAATTTTATTTTGGTGTGTATAGATGATCTGGAAGATATCAGAAGAACAGCACATTAAGTTTGATAATCTAATTTGGACTTAACCTTCTAATCTTTAAACGTCATCAAATCTATCTCGATTCTTGAAGACTAGCAACATAGGAAAAACATGGAGGTTTTGGTACGTTAACCTAGTACTAGTGCCTCTAGTTAAACACTCCCACGCAGAAAATGTCTTCTAACACTTGAGCCATAAAAGATGGAAGCTGCAACAAGTGCAACATATGTCTTGCACTGTGGAGTTTGCCAAAACAGCCTTAATTTGGCTGTAAAAATAAAAGACTAAGGAAACCCAGGTTTATTGCTACAACTAATCACTTGAGCTTTTTCAACACCTACTCAACAAATGGCATTAATCTTGCACCACTCACCAGAAGATGTCAATAAACATTTTGCAGCTCATAAAGTACAACGCCCAAAAGCTCAAGAGAAAACCCAGAATCAGAATGGCCATGTACTACATTTTACTCTAAAATGATGGCAAAATCAACAGCAAATTACCACCTGGGTAAAATTCTTTCAAAGCCAACATATACAGTGCTGTTTCCCCCTCTTATTAGTAAGAAAAAAGGGACAGTGTGCTTCCACCATAAGCTGTACACGGACCATCAAAGTATACACTTTCCAGGACCCATCTTTTATCTCAATGATAGCTGGCGAACCGATTCCCTGAGAGGTTGTAAAGGAGGGCAAAGACCAATAAAATAGGACATAAAATAACAAAACAGGCCAGAGTGGTTAAATTACCTAATTAGGGATACTAATTCCCTCTTCTCAACTCATATGCCCGTTGCCAAGTCTCTCGTAGAACAAGATGTAACCATGATCTGTATTACTCGAATATTCCTGTGCTGATCCAAAGAATGTCTGCACTGCGGACTCGTCAATCATCTCTACATTTTCGTCATCAAAAAATAACCAGTGGTTGTGGCTCTTCACCAGGCTAACATAGTGGCCATGGTTCGGCCCACTTCCAACATGGACAACCACAGCAAACAAGGAATATTCAGAATCTGCATCTTCTACAGTGTTACTTAGCTTCAGCTCCAGTGGAAACACAACGCGATAAGATAACTTCTTGTACCGACCGAGCTGCTCAATGTACTTAAACCTCTTCAGATGGATGACAAGGATTTGAGGTGGCTTTTTTATTTTCATCCTCTTCTGAGCTTCTTGCAAGCTGCAAGCAATTTGTTTTAAGGGTTCAGACAACCAAGAAGCCTCTAAGAAGGGGATAGTGATCAGAGAGAAACATAGCATTTTCAGCATCATCCATGCGCAATTAAATTAGAATGCAACTGCAATTAAGCAAATTTGCCAGGTGTAAGGGGAAAATCTTGCTAAGAAAATTACATGTTATCACCCACTGTGATTCTACATTAAGCCAAAAAAAAGATAAAAAGACAGCTATGTCCTCTACGGTCTCACATATTAGAAAACTCAATCTAGAATGCAAACTATGTCAAGCTAGCAGACAGTTTCCCTCTACCTAACAAGTGCCTTTATCGGCTTCCATGTCACAGATTTTTGCGTCTAAGCTGATACCGCAATTAGCTACTATCAAAATAGCACAGAGATCTCAAATGCCGTAAACCATATTCTGCAGCCAAATCCCTTAAGAGCTCTCATGATCTATCTATAGGATCGATGAATTAAAGTTTGAATCCCCAAAATTCGAACTTATTAGACCCAGGTGCAACTGCTGTCAGAGAAACACAACATATCTTCACAAGGATACATTTCCTTTTTTTCTGAAATCTGCATGAACACTTATTTCAGTTAGCCATGCATAGAACTGATGTGCCACAGAAGTTTATAAGAAACTTCGGAAATTTGAGAGGAAGCATGCTAGACAACCACTGAACATAATATCAATCGAAAATTAATATATAAACCAAACTAATGGCTGAAAAATAATTGCTCATTCAGTTTCTAACTGTAAAGTCACCTTCATTTCATGTAAGTTGCTTTCCAGTTAGAAGAGATTTTCCCTGGAAATAATTTTCAACCAAAAGCAACTTCAATAATGGTTTCAATGTTTTCCATGCGAAACAAATGATGAAGTTGCACCACACTATCATAAAAATGCCCGTGCCTAGTTACAGGTGGAAAGAGCAGTTATTGGCACTGACTCAACTGGTGATCGCCAGCCACCATAATTGTGGTGGCAGTGAAGGCAGTCAGCCCAAAGTGGTAGCTGTGGCAGACAAAAGTACTAATGACACTGGCCATAAGTAATATACATAATTTTGAAAGCTATAGGGAGTTTGCCAGAATGAATAGCAGGAAAAAAATGCACATTATCTCTCGAAAAAAAAAAATGTGAATTAATCAGCCATATTCTCTGGACAGCTGGTTGGTAAAACATATAAGGTCTGGTTTATAAATAATTATATCTCATTGTAACTGAGAGCCAAACTGGAGAAGACAGCTAGCCAGGAACCTTGCTTCTAGTCAAGCAACATAAAAAGGAGAAAACTCACATCATCTTACTAATTCTGGTTCATTTGGAAGGAAATCACATATAAATATTAAAGAGCACCAAACATTCAAGAGAGTATTCTCGTTTTTGTGAAGAACTAGACAATAAGCAAACAGGAAGAGAGACTGCAGTATACATCATAGCAGAAATTTGGAGAATTCTCAAAGCCTCAAATTTAAGAGAGAAAGCCACAAATCTATGACATCTTTCTCCAACCTAAGAATCTTTTAACATTTACCATATTATATCAAGCGATTCCCCACACAAGATAACTCACGGAAGCAACAGAACGTAACCTCTTCTTATATAAATAACACTTCCCAAAGTAAAAGAATAGTAACTTTGTGTACAAAGAAAATGTACGCTGGGAGGTTATAAGAAGAAACAACACATCAAAATAGACAAATTTTATATAAATGACGTGCTTAAAGCAAAGCACCAGAGAACCATTGTGAGTACAAATTACAGTTAACAGCAACTAAGCACCATCTTAATGAAATAACTAAATCCCAAAATGGAAAGAAAACTTAATGCGAGCATTTAACAAATGAAAGAGTTGAAAAATAGAACTAAAAGCAAGCATAAACATAATATCCTTAGACACATGTCATCTAGAAGTACATAGACCTGACATGGTCCTCACACCAAAAAACTCCGACATGATTCACATTAACTCTTTCTTTGCCAACTAGATTTGACTATCAACAACTATACATTGCTACCAGAGTCACTTGCTATACAAAGTATAATAACAAAGTCAGCACATTATCTTCCTGAAGAAGCCAAACAGAAAATGACACAAGTTGTATAAGTTTCAGGAAACAACGTTTGTGTTACATCTTCCCTAAACTAGACAGTGTGATGTGAGATATGACTCAATCTATATCGATTTAATTGACATGTCCTTTCATTTTTCCTAATTTAGCAAGGCAAATCTTACATCTCAGAACTGCACGATATTGGGGGAGAAAAAAAAAGCATAATCTTATTAATTGGCCACTGATCATGCTACTAGCCAAGAGACTACAAATAAAATCAAGCTTTCAGTACGTTGAAATCTACACATTTCATATGGACTTAAACACCAGAATTAGCAGATTGCTTGAATTGCAACCCATGGCAAAGCAATAAGGAAAGCATAAAGAAACTTGAAAGGCCAAGGCAGGCCATAATGCCAGAAACAAGGAATAGAGACTCCATTGCCCCTCCATTAACAATAAAAAAGTTACAATCCTACTAGAAGTATAATAATGATGGTCAAGTACTAAAAGAACTGGTATGAGCCAGTACAGAATACGAACCTGCAGCATTTGTCACAGAAAAATTTGTCCTCAGCATTTAATGTTTCCGTTGAGCTAAAGTTTTTTAGACAGCTTGTTATTGAACTATTCTGTTCAATATCAAGACTCAAGTCAAAGAAAGTTTCATCTCTTGCAGTTACCGTCTCGCACCGCAGACACCTTGTCTCATTTGTAAGTATTCCCTAATTGACAAACACAAGTAAAAGCAAAATTCTTGTATGAGTTTAGCAGAATAATAAATAAAAGTGTAGGCATGATCATGAGCCTCGGCCATCAACAATTATACAAGGATGACCACACAAGTTATTACAGAGAACAAAGCAGTCACTTTCTGAAGTCTAAATCATCCTTATAGAATTTAATGTAAAATAAAAAATCTAAAAGCAAATAAATGAAACCAGCCAAAAGCACCTGAAAATTCTTGTGCACCCAAGTATCTAATTGCTCCTTTGGGCCACCGTTAGCATGGGCATTCTTAGGCCCATTCGCAGTCTTCTCAGCAGGTGATGATGTTTCTTGATCAGTTTTTGCAGCTTGGGCCTCTTTCTCCAAAGTGTCCACAATTTCATTGAGCAGAAAGTTCAAAAACTCATGTGCATCCTGCCAAAAACAGTGACTTTGGCATTTCAGATGAACACGTTTCCAAGAGAACAATGAGATAGTTACAAGGAGTAGCAACATAAAAAGGAAAACAGCATTGCTGACTCATGACTATCTTCTCATGACTATCTTCAGCAATACTGATAACAAATTGGCATGCCCTTAATCAACAGGAATGCTAATTGGCCAAATACTTGTACTACGTTCACAGCATGATGAGGAAATGAATATACATCATCTCCAACACAAATTCTAATGCTATGATGAATTGCATATATTAAGCTTCTTCCAGCAATGGTTACAATAATGGGTATTTTGGAAGAGACACCTGGAACTCCACTAATATGAAAATGGTTGAGGAATTATCAGACACCATACTCCTCTCTCAGATTTTTCCCAAAACCAAACAGAAACACCAGAAATATTTACTCTTGAGAGGAGATATAACCATCGCTGTGTAAAGCCCCACTATCTTGCCTGTCCACAACAATGAAAAGGCAGCAAAAGAATTATTATTAAATGTCTTCTTTTTCCTGAGCATTCATGAAGTTTGTTCCACACGTACAGCTCCTTCCTGATACAACTGGAAAGATTCTACTGAGAACCTATCATCAAATTTAGAAATAGTAAACATTCTCCATCCCACAAAACTGTATAAGATCCCTTTCTTTATGGTCTTTTCTTGCTTTCTTCTTTGAGGGCCAATGAGAAAGGGATGGCTCCAAGATGCAGTAGATCACATTAGATCTTGTTCATTTGATGAAATAAATATTTTGTCCTGTAACTGCGCTCTTGCGGTTTTGAGCTCTTTTTTTGCACCCCCACCCCCCAAAAAAAAAAAAAAAAAAAAAAAACTTTTCTGGTAGTAGCGTTTTTTTTTTTTTTTTTTTTTTTTTTTTTTTTGACCTAGGAAACCCCGAAAACCAACTGCCGGCGGGAAGAACCTGGGGCTGACACAAGCTGGCCACCACACTCACGCCAGCAGTTAAGTCACCAAGTAACGCCGCTGGGATTTGAACTTGGCACCTTTCGTGGGAGGCACAAAGCTCAAGCCAACGATGCCACCGCAGTAGCATATCTTTTAGCTACCACCAAAAACGAAAAAGGGATGCAGCCTACCAGTTCAAACTAGTACACATTCATCTTAAATACTGATCGTCTTACCTATCTTTCATACATGAGGACTGTTACATTGACCCCTAGCTCATATAAGAGTCTCAAATCAGATTATGATTTTACTCTTAGTTGGATTAGTACTCTTTATCTATCATGATTTGAGTACTAGTGAGAACTTAATAACTTTCTGTTTCCTTCTTCATAGGATATTGTTTACAGGAACTAGTAGGAAAATCTATAGGCATAGTAAAATTCCTCCAACAGCCTAGGCCAAGACAGTTTCTCCATCCGCAGTCTAGAAACCCCACTATAGCCCATCCTTCCTAAAAATTATTCTTCCCTAACAGTTGGCTCTAAATGCATACTAAATTCCTTATAAAGAGAGAGAGAAAAACCAATGCTAGTTCTTTAGTTATCCTCAAGTAGTTGCACAGAAAGTAGCTGAAATACCAATGAAGTCAGCAGCTATGCCAATAAGAGACGGGCAATCCAGATAAGAATAAATATAATGTTTTCTAAAGCTACACCAATCAATTCTCAAACAGAAGGTACTTTCAAATAATCACCCATCTTTGCCAAACAATCACTCGCCTAAAATCCCTTCCGAATGCAGAACAACAACATTGGATTAGCTATTCTTATATCTAACCATTCTGTCAACATATCTAATAAGCCAGCTATTTCATGGAACTTGTCCGATCAATTACCAACACAATCATTCCATTCAATGGGTTCCATTCCCACTCCTGACCCTGAAGCTTGTGTAAAAGGCATGAAAAATTCAATTCTAACTCCCAAATCCTGGATTAAGTCTCACCCACCTGGCCACCTTAGATCTCTAATCAAAGAATATCTACACAGTAATTTCTTTTATTGAAAAACAATCCATTGAGAACTATAGCCCTTCCCTATTATAATGTGAATTGTTCAGATGTCTGGATTGTTAAGCCAAGGACCTACCGGATTAGATAAAGATTTATCAAAACAGAGCAATCCCTAAGGAGCTTGACAATTGCCATGTATCAAGTAAGTAGCAAGAAAACTTAGTTTAGCTAGAATTTATCATAATATAATCCTCGATGCTCTCTTGTTTCCCATACCAGAAATCACAACCAATGTCTACTATTTTGCCTTCTACACCGACGTGTCCACTGTAGATCAAGAATGGAAAAGATTGAAGATTTAGCTCTGAAATTCCTAACAAGGTGGAACTTTAACGAATGCAGTTTTCCCCAAAGAACATGTTTGGACCAAAAAGAACAAATAAGAAATCACAGCAACCTGGTGCATGTAGCTTCGGAACAGCTCATTTTGTTTCTTTAATCTTTGGACAAAACGTTTCGGAGCAATGACACCAGTTTTCTTCTTTTGTGAACTTATCTGCATATCAGAAGTAATCACCATAAGCTTAGAGCTAGAGTTAGAATAGGTATTAAAACAATGGGAGCCATACTCAGGGAGAATAGGATGCAAAAGAAACATCACGCAAAGCCCTACATAAGCAGAAGAAAAAAAAATAAAAGATGTAGTATATAATGTCTTAATATTAGGAATAACGATAATTTAATGGAGAATTAGAAAGATAATGCAGAAGATTTAAAATAAAATAAAATAAAATAAAATAAAAAAAAGCAGAACTTCATGAGGGGAAAATGAACTTGAAAACATCTGTTGACAATTTAAAAGTCACTTCTTCATAGTTCATACATCCACAATGGAATTAACAAAGATTTTAAGAAAATCATCAAGTACCATCAATGATAACACATGCCACAAAGTAAAACTATATCCATAAGTGATTAGCACATACACAATCAATCACTGTCTGAGCACCAATAGCAACACAGAAGTTTCAAATGGACACCAATAGCAGAACAGATGATTACCCTAATAAAACTACAGCAACGCAGCAGGTAAGAAAATAAAGCTAGGAGAATTTCACACCTGCGTAAATAGGTCTGCAAGGCACGCTAACAGGTTATCTTCATCTCCGACAATTTTGTTATTTGCATAGTAATCAAGCAATTGGTCTCGAAAGGGCACGCAAAAATAGAGGGCCTGCCCAGGAATCGGAGAAACAACGATGAGCAAAAATCGCTGTAAACGCAAATTCAGAAAATCTAATGATCAAACTCCATAACAAAAGTCAGATGTAATCTAATGAACACCCCCAAAATCTACTTCCCCACGACAGATAACTTGCGGAATGCACATCAAATGACCAAACAGAACAACACGCGGCCGTCTCCTGAAAAATTCCCAATAGGGTGACCATCCAACCATCAGAAGAGCCAAATGATTGACATAGCATCAAAATCCATCCTAACCAGCAATCAACTCTACGACCACCCTTCACATCTCTGCAACGCAAAAAGAACCTCCTCGCAAGCAATCGACTTTCCGAACAAAGAAAGTCAAACCAGACCCAAATCAACAAAAACCAAACAAAACCGATTTCATAATCGACCCGAAACAACCCAATTCCGGCATCATCATCATCATCCGCCGAGGTGGCGGCGGCAGCGGCCATCATCGGATTGAGGGAGAAGAAAGAAAGAAAGAGGGGGAGAGGGAAAAAACACAACCGGACCTGCAAGACGCTGTTGCAGTAGCAGGTGTTGCCGAAGTTCTCGAGGCCGAAGTAGCGCTCGCCCTCGGGGAACGAGTCGCCGAGGGCCTTCTCGAGCTTGGACCCCGCCGCACCCATGACCCTCAGACCCCGAATCGAGAGCAGGCGGAGCTGGGAGAGAGGATGAGCCGCCAGGGGTGTCGTCGTCCCTCGATTCCCCGCCGCCCCCCAACAAAACCCGCCGATTCCCTCCACGAATCCCGCCTCGCCGCGACACGGGAGCCGCCACAAGGAGACAAAAGCGAACCTTTGTGGGTTTTCTTAATAGGATCGAATCGAATCGAACCCACGAATCAAAATCGCTGCTTGGCTTCCATGGCCGCGGATTCGTCGCCGTTCGTTCTTCCTCGGCTTTGCCTGCGTGTCTGGATTTGGGGGTTTTATGTCTCTGTCGTGAGGAGGAGGAGGAGGAGGAGAAGAGGGATGAAAGTGAGGGAGAGAGAGAGAGAGACGCCTCTTCCAAAACATGGAGTAATAGAGAAAAATCATATTCGGTTTTCTTTTTTTCTTTTTCTTTTTTAAGAAATTTTGATTGAATTGATAGAGATCTCTCTATTGTGCTAGCAAGTTGAAGGGGGAAAAAAAGTTGGATTTCTAGAGTGTTGAAAAAAGTTAATTCTGGAATGCTTGAGTAATTAATATGAAAAAAAAAAAGATATATATCTCGCGATTTGTATTTTTCTTGGGATGATTGTCGTGTGATGAAAAAGATTCAGATTTTGATATCGATACTATGTAAGAAATTATATATAATTATTAATCTATACATCTACTTGTGAGTATAATATTTGAAAAAAAAAAGTATTAGAGAATGCTTGAGAAATGAAAAGAGAAAGATTTGAGATCCTTTAAAAGTAGGAGTATGTGATCACTTTACATAGTATTATAAATCAAATATGTTTTCAATAAGTGCTGTTATTAAGCATACTTAATTAAGAATACTTTTTCAACCAAAATAATTAAGAATACTTTTAACATAACTTTAGAAAGGCAATACGTAGTGAGCTTTTGCCATCAACTCACAAGTCCTGTTAAGATAGGGAGCTTGGAAAAGTATATATGATTCGGAATCAAAAGACCAATTGCGTGTAAAATAAAGATAGTCCACCCACGAGAATGTGTAAAGTTGAGATGATTGTCTTCTTGGTAGGTGAATGAGAATCCACTATGTCTAGCTTGAAAGGGAAAGAGTAGAAAAGAAAAAGTTAGATGTCTAGTTTGTTTTGTAAAAATTGGATAGCATCGAGAAAAATTCTCTGGATAACGTCAAGAAAATGGTTTAACTCTTCCCAAGTTTGATTGGAATTTTCAAATCAACTAATTTTTCTTTAGAGATTTATCATTGGGGAATCTCAAGGCACATTTTTCATTTTGACTTAACATTAGTGCAGCACACAAGCTCTGGACTTCAAACTTGAACCCATGGACTTGGACTTAGGACTTGTCCTTGAAACTCAAGACCAAAGGTGTGGCATCAAAACTCCGCACTGGAGCTTGGGACCCTGAAAGCTAGGTCCAAGATGTCACCAACTTGACTTGAGAACCCAAGGGAAGGCTTGGACCCAACCATCGAGACCTGAACCCTAAGGTCGAGGCTTGGGACCCTAGGGTCAAACATGGAACCCTAGCACTTGGACCAAGGATCTAGGAGCCTGACTAGAGACCCAGCCCATGGATTCCGTCCCAAGTCAAGCCCTCAGGGACCAATGTCTAGGTGATGAGGTCCCATTTTCAACCCCTAAGGGATCAAACCTCACCACTAGAGTCCTAAGACCAATGGGCAAATTCTTGATTTTGGGTGAGAGATCAATTGGTCGGGATAAATCGATCCCTTTAAGATCCTTATTTAGCCCCTTGGGTCTTGAGTTCGACCTTCTCATGCATCATATTTGCAATCCCAAGACTGAACATCAGGTTCAAGGGTTTGCCCTCAAGATCCTAGATTAGGGTGCTTGAATCCCAAATCTAGATTCATGAAACACAATACCCAATTTGGACATTAGAGTCCCAAGTCTGATCTAAATGGACTGTCACGGCAACTGTCAAGATAGATTAAGAAAGATTGATTGCATTCTTAAGAAGTGTTAATCATTTTTTTGGAATTTAAGAATGCAGTTTTTGTTGATCATGAAAATGTGATGTCTAGACACCTTTCCATATTTTGTATCAGGAGTACTTCACTTAATTTCGTTTGAAGACATTGTAGCAGAATATAGACACTCGCTAAAATCTAATCGGCAATGGGACTTTGAAAGCTACAACTAGGAAAAAGTAAAATATGATAAGGAAAAAACATTTGATGTGTTGTACAAGATCTCCTTGTAGGACGACTAGTGGTATTTATAGGGAAATTTGGTAACTATTGAGCAATCATTCATCTTCTGGTAATTGCTTCTAGACACATTCTTTTCTCTTCATAACAAACCTGCTCATTTCCTTCATAACTATCTTGATCGTGCCCTAATGTTTCTTGTTTTATTGACACCGATTCATAACTGGGTGCTTAGATGTTAATCGCTCTTCAACCACGCATTCCTTTGGCGTTTCTTTGAATATTTCAAATGCTCTCATCCAAAACTTGCCACTGGCATTATTCGGATAATCATTTAGTATTTGTTGTTATATTTCAACAATTGATCACGTGGAAGCTTCTTGCCTCATTATCGATCATTGAATCATTATCCTTCAGCTTGTTGATAACTAATTATATACTAATATCCCAGTGATGCACATATGTGATTTTGCCCGACTTCTATCAATCCTCATGACCAACACATGATAATAGGGGTGTGCAAAAGAGTCATGAATCGCTCAAACCACTCGGAACTAAATTGGAACTGGTAGTTCCTAAGAGAACCAGTCCAGTTCTCGATTATAGTTTATTGAAACTGGTAGGTACCAGTCCAATTCTCGATTCTAGGCCTACTCACCTGCCTAGATTGGATCGGTAATATATATATATATATATATATATATATATATATATATATATATATATATATATATATATAATTATTAAGAAACATTTCCAACCAAAAAAAAAATTAAGAAAAATTGAAACCCTAAAATCTCTAATATGAAACTCAACACCCATTAACTAAGTGTTCATCTTGTCTTGCTCTCACCTCATTTAAGTCATCTCTCTATCTTTCAATCGTGATCTTAACTCTTAAAAGCAATGCCCATCAACTCACGGCGTCAACTCTCAATTTTTAATATGAGTTCACTCTTTACTAACCTTGCAATTAAGAATGGAGAAGTTCTTTTTTTTTTCTTTTCCTTTGGCTTGTTAGAAATGTTACATTGATTGTGTGAAGCTTGATGGGACTGGTTCCATGAATTCACCCGAGAACTAGACTGGACTGGCAGTTCAATTTTTGAGTGGATCCATGAAACTAGTGAGCGATTCTCGATTTCAATTTTTTGGAACCGATCTTTAATGGGCGGTTCCAATTCCAAGGTGGGAATAGTCCACTCGGACCATGCTCATCCTTACAACCCAAATTATGCTCACCCCTACATGATAATATGGTCAACTTTGAGTCTCAATATAAAAAAAGGGCAGCCAATCACGAGTACCATAGTAATGGGCATACACTAGGATATTTTCATCTATAAACTATAGCTTGCGGTGTCACCGTACAAAGATAACAACAATAATAACATGTTGAATCACCACAAAATTGAACACTTATAAGAAACTCCCAAATCTAGATTTAGATCGAGAGAAAAAAGCTCCCAAATTTAGATTTACACCTAAATTAGGAGAGGAGAGATTCCGCCAAATTTTGAAGAAGTCATAGAACCACGTCTTGGGTATCTTGCTGGTTGGACTGATGACGACGCTCTCAAAATTTTGCAGTTGCAAACAGAGTTATTTATTAACTATGACAAGCGAAGAAAAGTAACAATGAGTGAAAGGATAAACCAAACGAGGTGAAAAAAGATTCCCAGATTAGATCGGAAGAGGAAAAAAAGAAAAGAAAATCAGGTTGGAAAAAGAAAAGCAAAGCAGGCTCTCAGCTTCAATTTCTAAAGCTGAGAACATGCACAGGAAGTTTTCCCATAAAGAGAAATTACTTATTGACTTTTCCATAACGATTCCCTTGGTTTAGAGGGACTAGCTCTACTTGCTTCCTCGTCCAACATGCCTTTTCCATCTTACTTTATCCTTAATGGTAAGCAAACTTGATTCAATGTAACGTGCCGATTATAAATTTTGTAGGATTTAATAGAAGTAAAAGAAAGGCCAAACTTTTGGTTTCCTCGTGTGCTTTTGCGGAAAAATTAAAACCCCCTCTATTTTGTTTTGTTGAAAGAATTTCTCTAGTTTTTAAAATATTTCGCATTAAGGACTTATTTGGTAACATGCTAAATGATCTCTGATTATGTTCTTTTATTCTCCAAGAAAAAAAAAAGAATAGAAATCAATTTCGTAACTTTTTTTTGTTCCCAGAAATAAATTTATTCTCTGAAATAGATTTGGAATATAATCAAGAGCAAAAAAAAAAGGTGCTTTTTTTTTCTCGAGAACAATTTCAAAATCAAGCCAAACTTTTTTCCTTTTTTCCTCTTTTATTTTCTTCTTTTCCTTAACTTTCATTTTATATTCTTTCTCCTCCTAGTCGGTCATTGGGGGCTGGGCGAGGTCTGGCGAGCTCACTAGAGCCTCGCCTAGCCATCGCGAGGCTAGGCCTCACTAGGCCAAGGTGAGGCCGAACTCGAGTTGACTAAGGGAGGTCGAGCCTCGTCGGTGGCTAAGTGAGCGTTGCTCAACCACTAGGGATGCTTGAACTTGGCTAGATCTATTGAGGCCAAGTCTCACCAAGCTAGTCGCCAGCCATCGTGGTCGACGAGTGGTTGGGAGGAAGAAGAAGAGAAAAGAAAAAGAGAAAAGAGAAAAAATAATAATAATAAAAGTATTAAAAAATTAAAAAGAAATTTAATTCACAAAAAAGTTAAGGGTCATACTAAATACGTCTCTATTCTATAAATAGAAATTTTTGACAATTACCAAATACTTTCAAATGCTAAAAAATTCATCCAGTAAACAAAAATAAAAAAAGAATAATTTCTAAGCAAAAATTATTCTCTAGAACAAAATGATTACCAAGCACATCCTAAACTTCTCGTTATATATATATATATATATATATATATATATTTTTTTGCTATTGTTGGACCATCAAAACGCTGAGGTTGAAAGCCAAGATATTGAAATGGACAACGGCTCTTTTAAAATGATTGTATATCGGATGGAAAAACAAATATAAAAATGCGAATAAGTCACAAAAAATGCTAATTATGTTAATTATGAGATATTTATCAAAAACTATTTTTGTGACATCAAAAGTCCAAAACTTATAATTGTGTGATATGTTTACTCTAAACTTTTTTGTGACAGAAGAAATTCATAATTCATATTGATTAGACACATTTATCCTAAATTAATTTCCATGTGATACATTTATCTTCCATCAAAATTCCATTAGCTAATGTCATTGAAAATCTTAGGCGGCATTCATTTGGCAAAAATATGTCAATTCATTGTATTTTTTTCCTCGCTTTCTTTCTCCTTTTTTTTTTTTTTAAACTTCATCCTTCATTTCCTTCCTTGGTTTGGCGATAGTAAGAGGAGTGGCGATGGAGACCGTAAGAGCAACGACAGTGGTGAAGACAAAGGAGGAAGGAAAAAAAAGAAAAATAATTTTGATAGTAGGTGAATATGTCGCACGGATTTAAGTTTGGAACTTTTTTATGGCATAAAAAAGAATTTTGAGATAAATGTATTGTATGAATACAAATTTTTAGAACTTTTGTGTCACAAAAAAAGTGTGGATAAATGTGTTGTGCTGATACAAGTTTAGAGTAAATGTTTCACATGAATATAAGTTTGATGTTATATAAGTCACCAAAAAAAAAGTTTAGGATAGTTATATCACAAAGACATAATTTAAAGTTTTTTTTAAAGACTTTTACCTATAAAAATAAAGAAATTGAAAATATTTAAAACAAAGAGATTTGGGTTTCTCCAAACAAGCAAAAAAAAAAAAAAAAAAACAATTAGGGTTTTCAAATTTGCGCAACTCCAAGGTGAAAATTCCAATGGAAATTGGTGGCATTTTCTTCTTCAAACGTTAGATGGGGTTTCGACCAATCTTCTCCTCCAACAAGACCTTAGTTGCGGTGGCCATGGCCTCGTGCTCAAGCTCGAGTGGCTTGGCAGCCATGGATGCGAAGCTTGAGCTCCTGCGGTCATGAATGTCGCCAGCTCAAGCTTTTCATGGTCATGGATACAGTAAACTTGAGCTTGACGAGTCAATGTTTTATTTATTTATTTATAAAAATGTCGACATGGATAAATGTTTGATGGCGTCAGATCAATGTCAACAAATTTCACATTCAGAATAATTTAGGAGTGACTGATGACACTATTAAAATAAAGAGAAATTTTTTGAATAAAAAAAAATTTAGAGAGATGATTTTGACTCTCAGGCAAAAGCATAAAAACTCTTGGTAACATCCACACTAAAATTAAAATGGTCTACGTCAATGAACTTGTGATTATGCTCGATAGAGTTGCACGGACACTTGCGATACATTTTTTAGTGTAATTCTAAGTCATGCTCATTGTAATTTGGATGATCCTCTTCATAAAGATTCTCTTATATTTATAGAACTTGCTATTGATGTAAACTTACTTCAAAATGCTTTTATATTTTATCATTGTTAAATTAATTGTATGATTATGCCATCTTACATCCCTAATTAACAAATAAGTATTTCACGGACCTAATATATATATATATATATATATATATATATATATATATATATATATTAAACTCAATTTGGACCGTCAAATTTGATGGAATTCACATGAGACCTATCAAATATAATAATTTAGATTTTGTTTAGTGCTCGGCCATTTGTCAACTCTACTCTCTTTGCTCCAACTTTTTTGCTATGTCATCCAAGGGATCTCAACATTTCTAATTGTCATAGATATAATAAACGAGGAGAGACCTTAGATTGCACAAAAAGAGAAAGATTTGAGATCCTTTAAAAGTAGGAGTATGTGATCACTTTACATAGTATTATAAATCAAATATTTTTCCAGTAAGTGCTGTTATTAAGCATACTTAATTAAGAATACTTTTTCAACCGAAAGAATACTTTTAACATAACTTTAGAAAGGCAATCCGTTTAAAACTCAATGAGCTTTTGCTATCAACTCACGAGTCATGTTAAGATAGGGAGCTTGGAAAAGTATATATGATTCGGAATCAAAAGACCAATTACGTGTAAAATAAAGATAGTCCATCCACGAGAATGTGTAAAGTTCAGATGATTGTCTTCTTGCTAGGTGAACGAGAATCCACTATGTCTAGCTTGAAAGGGAAAGAGTGGAAAAGAAAAAGTTAGATGTCTAGTTTGTTTTGTAAAAATTGGATAGCATCAAAAAATCTGAATATTGTCAAGAAAATGGTTTAACTCTTCCCGAGTTTGATTGAAATTTTCAAATCAACTAATTTTTCTTTAGAGAATTATCATTGGGGAATCTCAAAGAGCATTTTTCATTATGACTTAACATTAGTGCAGCACATGACCTCAGGACTTCAAACTCAAAACCATGGACTTGGACTTAGGACTTGCCCTTGGAACTCAAGACCAAAGGGGTGGCATCAAGACTCCGCACCGGAGCTTGAGACCCTGAAAGCGGGGTCCAAGATGTCACCAACTTGGCTAGAGAACCCGAGTGAAGGCTCAGACCCAACCATCGAGACCTAGACCCTAAGGTCGAGGCTTGGGACCCTAGGGTCAGACATGGAACCCTAGCACTAGACCAAGGATCTAGGACCCTGACTAGAGACCCAGCCTCTGGATTCCATCCCAAGTCAAGCCCCTAGGGACTAGTGTCTAGGTGCTGAGGTCCCATTTTCAACCGCTAAGGGATCAAACCTCACTACTAGAGTCCTAAGACCTATGGGCAAATTCATGATTTTGGGTGAGAGATCAATTGGTTGGGATAAGTCGGTCCCCTCAAGATCTTTATTCATCCCCTTGGGTCTTGAGTTCGACCTTCTCACATATGATTGCAACCTCGAGACTAAACATTAGGTTCAAGGGTTTTGCCCTCAAGATCCTAGATTAGGGTGCTTGAATCCCAAGTCTAGGTTCATGTCTAGGTTCATGAAACACAATACCCAGTTCAGACATTAGAGTCCCAAATCTAATCTAAATTGACAATCGCCATGACAGTCAATTTAGATTGTCAAGATAGATTAAGGAAGATTGATTGCACTCTTAAGAAGTGTTAATCATTTTTTTGGAATTTAAGAATGCAGTTTTTGTTGATCATGAAAATGTGATGTTTAGACACTTTTTTATATTTTGTATCTTGAGTACTTCACTTAATTTCTGCAGTTTTAGGCTTTGGCGGTATTTTATCATGCACTTATGGGCCCTAAGATTCCTAAAAAAATCTTTTCCATTCTTTGGTTATGTATGGAAAGATAGAAATAAAATGACCACAATTTTGGGTATTCACTTAATCTTGTTAGGAATAGGTGCTCATGCTTTGCTACCAAAATTGTTATTTGCATGGAGTCACCTTAATATATGTTCTATTTACAAAGAGGTGTGATTTGTCTAGTTGAATAAGATGTCAAATAATTGTTCCTAAAAATTCCATGAGTGGATTTGTCCAATGAAACAACCTCTCTTGTGTTTGATTGTCGAAAGACTTTTTCAAAATTAACATAGAGTGATATAGGATAAGAATAGGATGAAATGTTTTATATGATGTGCATTCTTGGTTTTTTTTTTTTTTTTTTTAAGATGATAGTATTGGATATAGGTCATAGGATAAAAATACATCCCCAGCATTGCGGATTCTTTAAACGAGAAAATCTTTTATGTATATTCTTGGCTCACGTTAACTAACATCACATGAGTCATAGAGTCATGAAGATCCCACAAAGAGAGTTTTTTTTTTTTTTAAAAGGAAAATAATTTATTTAGCAAAATCAAACATTAGAGGAACATTTATCTTTACCAAAAAAAAAACATTAGAGGAACATAGAAAGCTTTCAAGCAAAACAAGTCCTAAACGGGTTGGGAAAAAAAAAAAAAACCCAAAAAACAAAGAGTATGGCTTGCAACTTTAATCACGTTCTCATCTCAAAATACCATATTTATTATAGCATTTGTTTCGTCAAGTTTGATCCTACGATAAAATATCTTTCACTAAGTGTTATTCTCGGCTTTTATTTAAGAGGGACGGAGGTTTTATGCTAATTATGAACAGAGAATACCAAATGCAATGTAAAGATTGAATTTCCAATTTCAAATAGCACTATAAAACCCTGATAATTGATTTATGAACTCTGAGACCCAATTTGAACTATGCTGGAATCTAATTAATGACATGGATAATTTGACACAATGCTCAAATTTAATCGATGAAAATGCACCTGGATAGAGGACACAATGTTGAAATCTAATCAATAGCGTTGGACTAGAGATACAATGTTAGAATTTAATTAACAACATTGTAGCAGAATATAGACACTCACTAAAATCTAATCGACAATGGGACTTTGAAAGCAACAGCTAGGAAAAAGTAAAATATGATAAGGAAAAAACATTTGATGTGTTGTTCGGGGATCTCCTTGTTGGACGACTAGTGGTATTTATAGGGAAATTTGGTAACCATTGAGCAGTCATTCATCTTCTGGTAATTGCTGCTAACCCTAGACACATTCTTTTCTCTTCGTAACTAACCTGCCCATTTCCTTCATAACTATCTTGATCGTGCCCTAATGTTTCTTGTTTTATCGACACCAATTCATAACTGGGTGCTTAGATGTTAATGGCTCTTCAACTGCGCATTCCTCTGGCGTTTCTTTGAATATTTCAAATGCTCTCATCCAAAACTTGCCGCTAGCATTATTGGGGTAATCATTTAGTATTTGTTGTTATATTTCAACAATTGATCACGTGGAAGCTTCTTGCCTCGTTATCGATCATTGAATCATTATCCTTCGACTTGTTGATAGCTAATTATATACTAATATCCTAGTGATGCACATATGTGATTTCACCCGACTTCTATCAATCCTCATGACCGACACATGATAATAGGGGTGTGCAAAAGAGTCATGAATCACTCAAACCAATCAAAACCAAATTGGAACTGGTAGTTCCTAAGAGAACCAGTCTGGTTCTCGATTATAGTTTATTGAAACTAGTAAGTACCAGTCCAATTCTCGATTCTAGGCCTACTCACCCGCCCGGATTGGATCGGTAATATATATATATATATATATATAATTATTAAGAAAATTTCCAACATACAAAAAATATAATTATTAAGAAAAATTTCCAACCAAAAAAAGTTTAGGAAAAATTAAAACCCTAAAATCTCTAATACGAAACTCAACACCCATTAACTAAGTGTTCATCTTGTCTTGCTCTCACCTCGTTTGAGTCATCTCTCTATCTTTCAATCGTGATCTTAACTCTTAAAAGCAATGCCCATCAGCTCACGGCGTCAACTCTCAATTTTCAATATGAGTTCCCTCTTTTACTAATCTTGCAATTAAGAATGGGGAAGTTCTTTGTTTTTTCTTTTCCTTTGGCTTGTTAGAAATGTTGCATTGATTGCGTGAAGCTTGATGGGATTGGTTCCATGAATCTACCCGAGTACTGGACTAGACTGGCGGTTCGGTTCTTTAGTGGATCCATGAAACTAGTGGGCGATTCTCAATTTCAATTTTTTGGAACGATCTTTAATGGGCGGTTCTGATTCCAAGGTGGGAACAGTCCACCCGGACAATTCTCATCCTTACAACCCGAATCATGCTCACTCCTACATGATAATATAGTCAACTTTGAGTCTTAACATAAAAAAGGGCGGCCAATCACCAGTACCATAGTAATGGGCATACACTGAGATCTTTTCCTCTAGAAACTACAGCTTGCGGTGTCACCATCATAGATAACAACAATAATAACATGTTGAATCACCACAAATTGACCACTTATAAGAAACTCCCAAATCTAGATTTCGATCGAGAGAAAAAAGCTTCCAAATTTAGATGTACACCTAAATTAGGAGAGGAGAGCTTCCGCCAAATTTTGAAGAAGTCATAGAACCACGTCTTGGATATCTTGCTGGTTGGACTGATGACGACGTTCTTAAAATTTTGTAGTTGCAAACAGAGTTATTTATTCACTATGACGAGCAAGGAAAAGTAACAATGAGTGAAAGGATACACCAAACGAGGTGAAAAAAAGACTCCCAGATTAGATCGGAAGAGGAAAAAAAGAAAAAGAAAATCAAGGTCAGAAAAAGAAAAGCAAAGCAAGCTCTCAGCTTCAATGTCTAAAGTTGAGAACATGCACGAGAAGTTTTCCCATGAAGAGAGATTATTTATTGACTTTTCCATAACGATTCCCTTGGTTTAGAGGGACTAGCTCTACTTGCTTCCTCGTCCAACATGCCTTTTCCATCTTACTTTATCCTTAATGGTAAACAAACTTGATTCAATGTAACGTACCGATTATAAATTTTGTAGGATTGAATAGAAGTAAAAGAAAGGTCAAACTAGTGGTTTCCTGTGTGCTTTTGCGCAAAAATTAAAACCCCCTCTATTTTGTTTTGTTGAAAGAATTCCTCTAGTTTTTAAAATATTTCACTTTAAGGACTTGTTTGGTAACATGCTAAATAATGTCTGATTTTATTCTTTTATTCTTTGGAAAAAAAAAAGAATAACAAAAATCCATTTCGTAACCTTTTTTTGTTCCCGGGAACAAATTTGTTCTCAAAAATAAATTTGGAATAGAATCAAGAGCAAAAAAAAAGTGTTTTTGTTCTCGAGAACAATTTCAAAATCAAGCCAAACTTTTTTTCCTTTTTTCCTCTTTTCTTTCTTCTTTTGCTTATCTTTCATTTTATCTTCTTTCTCCTCCCAGTCGGTCGTTGGTGGCTGGGCGAGGTCTGGCGAGCTCACTAGAGCCTCGCTTAGCCATCACGAGGCTAGGCCTCACTAGTTCAAGGTGAGGCCACACTCGAGCCGACTGAGGGAGGTCAAGCCTCGCGGGTGGCTAGGTGAGGCTCACCGGTGGCCAAGTGAGCCTTGCCCAACCACCGGGATGCTTGAACTGGCCTAGATCTATTAAGGCCAAGTCTCACTCAGCTAGTTGCCGCCATTGTGGCCGACGAGTTGTTGGGAGGAAGAAGATGAGAGAAGAAAAAGAGAAAAGAGAAAAATTAAAATTATAATAAAAGTATTAAAAAATTAAAAAGAAATTTAATTCATAAAAAAATTTAAGGGTCATACTAAACATGTTTCTATTATGTAAATAGAAATTTTTAACAATTACCAAACACATTCAAATGCTCAAAAATTCATCTAGTTAACAAAATAAAAAAGAATAATTTCTAAGCAAAAATTATTCTCTAGAACAAAATGATTACCAAGCACACCTAAACTTCTTGTTGTATTTTTTTTTTCCCAATGGGTTTTTGCTATTATGGACCGTCAAAACGCTGAGGTTGACAGCCAAGATATTGAAATGGACAGCGGCTCTTTAAAAATGATTGTATGTCGGATGGAAAAACAAATACAAAAATGTGAATAGTCACAAAAATGCTAATTATGTTAATTATGAGATATTTATCAAAAGCTATTTTTGTGACATCAAAAGTTCAAAACTTATAATTGTGTGATATGTTTACTCTAAACTTTTTTGTGACATAAAAAATTCACAGTTCATATTGATTAGACACATTTATCCTAAATTGATTTTCATACATTTATCTTCCATCAAAATTCCATTAGCTAATGTCATTGAAAATCTTAGGTGGCATTCATTTGGCAAAAATATGTCAATTCATTGTATTTTTTTTCCTTGCTTTCTTTCTCCTTTCTTTTTTTTTTTTTTAAACTTCCTCCTTCATTTTCTTCCTTGGTTTGTCGATCGTAAGAGCAATGGTGATGGAGATAGTAAGAGTGGCGGCGGTGGTGAAGACGAAGGAGAAAGGAAAAAAACGAAAAATAATTTTGATGGTGGGTGAATAAGTCGCATGGGTTTAAGTTTGGAATTTTTTTATGGCATCAAAAAGAATTTTGAGATAAATGTATCATATGAATACAAATTTTTAGAATTTTGTGTCACAAAAAAAGTGTGGATAAATGTGTTATGTTGATACAAGTTTAGAGTAAATGTTTCACATGAATATAAGTTTGATGTTATAGGAGTCACAAAAAAGTTAAGGATAAAAGTGTCACAAAGACATAATTTAAATTTTTTTTTATTGACTTTTACCTATAAAAATGAAGAAATTGAAAATATTTAAAACAAAGAGATTTGGGTTTCTCCAAACAAGCAAAAAAAAGAGAGGAAAAAAAACAATTAGGGTTTTCAAATTTGCGCAACTCCAAGGTGAAAATTCCAATGGAAATTGGTGGCATTTTCTTCTTCAAACGTTAGATGGGGTTTCGACCAATCTTCACCTCCAACAAGACCTTAGTTGCGGTGGCCATGGCCTCGTGCTCAAGCTCGAGTGGCTTGGTAGCCATGGATGCGAAGCTTGAGCTCCTACGGTCATGAATGTCGCAAGCTCAAGCTTTTCATGGCCATGGATACAGTAAATTTGAGCTTGACGAGTCAATGTTTTAATCAATGTCAACAAATTTCACATTCAGAATAATTTGGGAATGACTGATGACACTATTAAAATAAAGAGAGATTTTTTGAATAAAAAAAATTTAGAGAGATGATTTTGACTCTCAGGCAAAAGCATAAAAACTCAAGGTAACATCCCCACTAAAATTAAAATGGCCGACGTCAATGAACTTGTGACTACTCGATAGAGTTGCATGGACACTTGCGGTACATTTTTTAGTATAATTCTAAGTCATGCTCATTGTAATTTGGATGATCCTCTTCATAAAAATTATCTTGTATTTATAGAACTTGCTATTGATGTAAACTTACTTCAAAATGCTTTTCATATTTTATCATTGTTAAATTAATTGTATGATTATGCCATCTTACATCCCTAATTAACAAATAAGTATTTCACAAACCTAATATATATATTTATATTAAACTCAATCTGGACCGTCGAATTTGATGAAATTCACATTAGACCGATCAAATATAATAATTTAGATTTTGTTTAGTGCTCGGCCATTTGTCAACTCTACTCTCTTTGCTCCAACTTTTTTTGCTATGTCATCCAAGGGATCTCAACATTTCTAATTGTCATAGATACAATAAACGAGGAGAGACCTTAGATTGCACAAAATCAAGAGACCTTGGGTCTTCACTAAACAAAAGTCAAGTAGGAGGATGATATTGAAAATGAGGCAACGACCAAGAGTGGGAAATGTAATTTTCGCAGAGTTTTGGGCCTAAATTATAAATAAGCAAAAGTCGAGTAGGAGGATGAAATTGAAAATGGCGCAAGGAATTAGAGAGGAAAATGCAATTGTCGCAAAGTTCGGGACCTAGTGTACAAATAAGCAAAAGAGCGAAAACGGGAACCGAGCCTTATCTTCAATGCATTCCCACTCTCAGAATCCAAAGGCCAAAAAGCTAAACGACCTCGCCGGAAACCGAAGATGCTGAGCCTCGCCGTCGCCTCGCCGGCCGCCGCCGCCGCCGCCGTCTTCCCCGCGAAATCTTCTCCCTCCGCGGCGCCGAGGTGGCGGTGGTCGTCGTCGTCCTTCAGCGGCATTCAAATTCAACACAAGGGCCCTCCTCTGGGCGTCCCTCTTGCGGCGGCGCCGTCGTCGTCGTCCTCCGCCGCTCGGAGCAGAGCTCCGAGCGTCGTGATGATGGCGAAGAGGCAGGAGGAGATGACGGAGATAAGGGCCAAGACCATCGAGGAGATCAACGACGAGGTCGTCGACTTGAAGGGGGAGCTCTTGATGCTCCGGCTGCAGAAATCGGCCCGGAACGAGTTCAAGTCCAGCGATTTCCGCCGCATGCGCAAGAGGGTACTCTCGCTTTTGCCGGAATTTCTATTATCTGATGTTCTTTAGAAGGTTTTTCACGTTGATGAGATTATCCTCACTCTCATTCGCTGAATTTATGTCGCTCTGCTCGGTGAAGTTTAATTCTTTCATCTTGCAATGTTGTAGCTGGGCAGTTTTTTCTGTTTTTGCTTTTATTGTATGGAAATGGTACGTGGGAGGTTATGTTGGTAGGGAGAGCACGCCTTTTCTATGGCAAAGTGCAGTATAATTTGAATGGGATTTTGAATTGATAGGGTAGAGAACTTAATGGGCCTATTCTTCCGTGCTTTTGCAATTTCTGCTAGAAGAGGACTGTGTGTTCAGTTGTTTTTGCTAGACTAGCAAGCTGAACTGACCAGTTTCCAAGTTAAAGTTGCTGGTATCTTGTCAAAAACAAAACTTCTCTGAAAGAAGACGTCTGTTTACTGTGCTGAGTCCATGCGCAGGATTTTGTCTTCTAATTTAAGTAAAAGGTTCTTGGAGTCCTGGTTTTGACAACATGAGTTGCTAAAGGGATTAAAGAGCCTTTCGTTTCCCTTATTTGCTAGAAAATAAGAGAGTGAGACCCTGCATTGATGATTAGTTAAGTATTATCTTGAACTTTAAACCTGAGTACGGTTTGGACTAGTGAGCCGTTGTAGCTTATTTTTTTCGGATTGAGCATTTGGACAAGGTGGGATTATGATGGAAGATGATCACGCGGAAGTTAGGCATTTCTGAGGCCATTTTAGATGGGATTTAAGGATTATAATCAGTTTGACTGACCTAAGTTGATTGGAACAGGATGAATGGCCTAGATTAGTTGGTGTTCCTTCTCTTAAGTCCTCTGAAGAGTCTTTTCTTTTTCGACCTTTTATGTTTTATTTTTTTTGGGGGGGTAATTAAAGGATTTCTGCAAGCATGCTTTAAGCATATTTTGACAAGTGTTTGATGCTCATAAAGACATCCATATATATAGTTAACCATATTTGTTTGGTCCTTTTTTAGCTAAAGTAAATAATAATTCTGTTTTGGTACTTTTATCACTTTTATCACTTTGCTTATGAGATATTTTCTGACTCACTTGAATTACTTCACCTTGCTTAATGAGTTTTGGTCTTTTATTATTGCATTATGTAGCTGTGTGGGCAATTTGTGGCAGAAGATTTGAGTATTGAAAAAACCACATGGACTGGCATATTGGTAAAGTGCAATTTATTTAAGTTTATCCATGGTGAGAATGTCAATGTAAGGGGTGAATCATTTCTTTTCAAGTCTAGTGTAATTTGAAATGGATTTGACATCTCCCCCAGAACACAATGAGATTTTTTGCTTTTGAGAAGAAATGCTTTTCATCGAATTTTGTGGTGAAAGGCTTGGACTTATGTGATGGATTGGACTAATTGCATATTATGTGGAATGGAGGCTGTCCTTGAGTGAGAAAGGAATTAGTCAGCTTCACTTTCCTTTTAACATTTAGATGCTGTATCAGCTTCTCCTTTTCAATTTATTATGCTTGACTAGTAAAAAGGCCCTTTATATCGTTCAGCACACTGGAACCAGGGACACCACCTTAGGGAGCTTCTTTGGCTGGCCATGCTTGGCCGACTCCCTACTTTCTTATCCCATCCACCGCCCTTCATCTAACTGCTTTAGTCAAGCAGTCACGTGCCTCTTCCTTAATTCCATCAAGCCTTCTGCTACTCGAATTGCTGAGGCCAGGTCCTGCAGATTTCGTTTTTGCAGCTCTTTCCGTGCCCACTCCTGGAGACCCATCTCAAACCTAAACACCTTGTCTTATTCTGCCATGTTCCCGATCTACAGCATCAATAACTGCAACTGCCTAACAAGCGAACACTACCTATATATCATGTTCCAGTTTACTTCCTGACTATTCAAAGCATCGAGAAAGAAATGGTTTCATAAAAGTTATCTCCTCGACCGAAAGCAGCTCTTCCACTCATCTCATTAGCAAGAAAACCTCTTCCTTGCAAGGAGACAGATGCCTTATCATCCCTATACCCTATATTCTACCTGAGAACTAGGGCTATGTCTTCAATGTCGGCCTGACGAGTGATAGAAATACCTTACGAGGGCTAATTTCCACTATTAATGGTCAATCAATTGACTTCCGACTGCACTCTACACTCTAGCTTTCTTTAATTCCGTTGGATTGCTTTGGTCATTCATTCCACTTTCAAACCCTTGTCCTTCTTGCAGAACCAAGTTTAATTGCTATAGAAAACTACAATTTGGGCTTTATTTTAGCATTTTGATGATGATTATCTTGTAAATGGCAGATTGCTCGGTTGTTAACTGTGAAACGGAAAGAGAAATTGAGGAAGGAATTAAGAAGAGGTTATCGAGAAAGCTTGACCGTCAATGGAAAAGAAGCATTGTTGTCAGACCACCTCCATCTCTAAAGAAGTTGCAGGAGGAAGAGGCAGCTGCAGAATTTGCAGCAGATATTCCACTCCTTCCAGAACCAAGTTTAATTGCTTGAGCCAATTTGGGCTTTATTTTAGGATTTTGATGATGATTTTTGTAAATGGCTCCATCAATGTATGAATTTGTGTTCTAAAGAAGTTGCAGGAGGAAGAGGCAGAGAAGGTTATTCATCCGATGCTTAATTTATTATTCTGAATAATTTTGTCCACATATTCTCTCTGTAAATGCTGGTTATTTCTTAAATCGACATGTGGTTTCCCTTTCAGGGGAAAACTTGACTCATCGCAAAACTTGAAATGTGTTTAACAACGTTGACATTCCCATGTTGAGTTGTGATGCATTAGGGTCAGAGGAATGAGTTGATATGTTGATCAACATGCCTACATTTTGCTATAATGTCAGTCTAAATGGGCTTCTAAAAGTTTCCCACAAAGTCTTTCAACCGGGTGTACTGGGTTGACAAGTTGGTTGAAAGACTTTGTGTGAAAGCACATTTCAATCCAGCAGGAACCCCTGCGAGTTTGTCCTCTTGCCTAGGTGCAGGTGGCTAGTCCTTTTTTGAAGAAAAGAACAGGGAGTCTACCTCCCCCTAAGGATCCCCATGTTTCCTATATGTACATTTTTTCTTCTCCTCCTAGGAGGGAATACCTCCTACGTTTACGTCCCAATGTTCAAAAGAAGTAGTTTGAGCATTTACTTAGGTCCATAATGTCAGTCTAAGAGGACTTGTAAAAGTTTGCTCTGCCTGTGGGAATGTTTTGTTCACCTGCCTGCCTCTCACGGAGCACTTTCAGACCTTACAATCGAAGTATGTTATATTTCACTTGCATTTTCTCCTCAGCTTGTTACGGAATCCACGTTTTCCTCATTTTCATGGTATATCCTTTACCAGATTGCATCTTGTGGTAACACCCATACAAGAGACAGGATTTTGATGCTATGAGCTTACTAATTTACTTATCATCCATGATGCATTTCATAGTTGGAATAGTATGTTCTCTTCTTCATTACGAGTTCAATATAGTTCATAAAAATTGCACTGGTTTACCCAGATAATATTCTGGTTTCTTATTTTTGCTATGTGAGGAGGATACTTCTGTGAGTTATTGAGAGCCTCAAGTCTTTAGCATGAATTCTATTAAAAAAACGGGTGGTTGGTCATAACCGAGAATTGATGGACTCTTTTTACCTTCCATAGGAAAATCGATTCCTAATGGGTTGACTGTTGACAATGGCTATGACTATGTTGTTTATGACGTTTGGTCTTGTGCTTGGTGGGTGAGAATCTTGCCAACTTCACCATGATTATGAACTTAAACACCTTAATATACACTAGAACTCAGGCAGGTGCCCTCAATTAGTTGCCTAATTGTGGCTTTTTAAGGATGGTGATATCAAAGATTCTGTTCATCTGATGAGTGATATGTTGTTGTGTGAATGCATACTTCACTTTCAACCTTCATAGCGGGCATGTGCTGTATGAATACATTCGTGATTTGATCCTGAAAGGAGGTCTCCAGCTCATAGAAAGAAGCTACAATGTTCAACTTCTTAAACCTATGTCTCTTCAATCTCATTCAGTATGTGGGGATGGGAAGGCTAATAAGCCCTCAAAAGACTTTTCCTTACTTGCGAACTTGTGTAGTCAATAAATTGCAAATTCGAAAATTTGAATTTCAACTAATACATTGACTCGTAGAATGCATGAGGTGAGACTTTAATGATCAGCTTTAACCTATTGATTGTAAATTGATCAACCAGTTAGCCAGGAGTCTGAATCATGTGGAAATAACTTGAGAGATTGCTGGTGGCTTATTGCCATGTTCCGTAAGACTTTATTGGGTTAGTAATGTTCTTGTTTCACCATGCATATCTCTGTTCTTCTGTCGAATCATTTGACTAAAGATCCTTGGACTGATCAATAATCATTAGAGCATCTTTACCCTGAGCAATCACAGTCGATCAGGCGTACATCTGTCAACTAGCATTCGAAGCTCTTTTCCGGTTGGTCGCTTCTCCTTCCATGCCCTCTCTAGTCTAATTCAGTAACGAGTTCTTCTAGATCAATTAGAAAACCTAACGCTAACCTTCGACAAAGACCGAGGCCTACATATTTCTCGGTTATGGTGTCAATCGTTACCTAGGAAAATACTGCCTTAATCATATGATTAGTTGAGATGCAGCAACTTTTTTGGCATTATTAAGGGCCAATTCCTCCATATGGAACGGTGTGTTACCATAAAGGTACATACAAGGACTGGCCAAGATACTGCAACATGCACGTGGAAGTTGGACTGATTGCCTACTCTCGGGGTGGGGCTAGCAAGTGTAAAAGAGGGATCTCTTCATGGCAATGCTCGTTCACACACTTGGTCAATCATGGGATTCTGGTTTCGGGATTAGTTATGGATTATATTAATCAGGGGTTGATCTCCTTTTGTCAGTCCCTCACCAACTAACGCCATGTGAAACGGAGGCTCGATGCTGTCGATTTTCTTTGAGGTTTCTTGGTCCACGTGGGGCCGGTTTCTTTGAACAGAAGGAAAGACTGAATAGGGTGGCGATTCCGTTCTCTTTTCTCTCCATGTGAATTCCTCCATCTTGCTCCTTCTCTTTCTATATGTGGGCTCATAACTGAGATCTGAAGAGCAACCAGGGTCTCTCTCTCTCTCTCTCACATCCTCAACCTCCTCTCCGTCGTGAGGTTTTATGTTTCCCAATCTGCAGCATGTGTGATGCATGCAAGTGCTGTCACACCTCCATCAGCATCACCAAGAGGTACGGATTGTTCCCTCCTCCATTCCTTTCTCGATGACTAATCTTCCACATTGCTCTCTCTCTCTCTCTCTCTCTCTCTCTCTCTCTCTCTACTTCATGTCATATGTTCCGGAACTTCCAAATGAAGACTTCACCGGCTATGTCCTGTTAACACGCAACATCGACGACACAAGAAAACTTTACGCGACAGTTTTTGAGGGGTAGATGCATTTAAGGTGGATGATAGAGACAACATCACATTCACATAGCCCCTCTGTGCTCGATAGAAGACTTTCCGAGTGTCTCTAGTCAACTTTCACAGCCCCGGAGCACAATTAGCTATTTTACATACTCACCGCTTAGCTCAGACAGATTAGACGCTTCGTTTGCTCCATGTGTGATTCTTTTGAGTGACTTGATTTATAACCGCAAATAAAAAATGTCAAGTGAAAGCCATGTTAATTTCCTTAATGCATCTTTCTGTCCGAAGCTCCCAATATTGCTCTAAGAATCGCCAAGGGAGAATATTACCAACCGTACTTCGATAACCATCGTGTTACCTTGATCGTCCACCAATTAACTAGGAAACCTAGTACTATAATGCATTGATTGAATGTGCACTAATGCCTCAAATCTAGCAGTAGGCGAACACCAACTACCTTTTAAATAACTTCAGAAACTTTAGCTGATTGATAAAGAACCCGAGTTGAGCACTAATCTTTGAGGGCCAGCAGTTGGGCCAGTTCAAAAAATAGGGGACGGGCCTTGACTGGTTTGGGAACCAGGATTTAGCTTCTTCTTTTTTCTTTTTTTCCTTGGACCTTCTTCTTTAAGATTAGATAAATATGTTGGAGATAGGCTTCCAATTTAGAATGTCTAGAAAATTAATTAATGGTTTTTTTTTTTTACAAAATAATAGTTATGTCATTTAAAGTTATGCCTAGCTCTTGGGTTGACTCTAGAATCGGCCTAGAATCAACTTGTTGGATTCCAGGTTGGTTCCAAGGGACTCGATTGTGATAGGATAGGTTCGAAATTCTTGATTTGAAAGCTACTCACCCTAAAATTAATCACCTTGACTAGTCTTTAGGAAAATTTTCTAACTAATGCCCCAAGGGATGCCAATCAAAGCATGAAATCAATTAGGAATCCTAGATATAAAAAGGAGGCCTTGACCGAGTGTTAGATCTAAATCAACTCTCTAATGCCAAGTTAGCCTAGAGGGTGATGGTAGCAAAGGGAAGCTTAAGGGTGTGTTTGTTTCATAAATTGAGTGATTTGGAGAATATTTTCTAAAAAATTACTATATCGTTTGAAAATTAGTTAACAAAAAAGTTTTATTATTGATAACAATCTATGCCTAACTCTTTTTGTGGGCGATGAAATTTATTTACGTTAATTTAATTTTTTAAGCAATATAAGAAATTTTTTTTGAAAAATATATTTCAATTCATTCGTTTTTTGCAAAATAAATACATCGTGAAAGACATTATCTTAGACAAAACATAAGTTGGAGGTATAAGCTACAAATAGGAAGGCAAATAAGACAATTCCAATCCCTACATCGCTATATGCGGGCTTGGGCTTGTTTCAAGTCAGTTTTCAAGATGAAACTCTCTCTGCTTTGTGGGCCTGACTTCTTGTACCTGGCCCTGGACTTTTGTGCTTTTGCTGAATCCAGTCAATCTGGACCTACAATGGGCTACATTCCACTATTGATGGTTTCGATCGGGATTTCTTTTTGTGTTAAAAAAAATAAATTATTCTCTGAAGTTTTAGGAAAATTACAGTTTTGATTTTTATTCATTTTTATTTTACTCTCGCTTTCCTTAGTGATCGAACCCGAGACCCAGACCTACATGCATCGAACCCCTGAGACACTATGGAATTTCTAACCTGGACTCACAACCGTTAATTTTGTGGGACTAGACAAGAATTTGGCCAATATCAATGCTGCAAGGCCGGACTGAAAGAAAATGTGCATTGGGGAGAGCTGAAAATCGGGACCTATATGAATCGTCCTTCAAGTATCGCCCTACCAAGTCACATCCATGATTAAGGAGGAAGTGAAACTGAATGTACCTCAAAATTTGATAGTATCCAAATTACAGTACTTAGATATATGTATTTTTGAAGTTGTTCTTAAGATTATTTAGAATATGTAGATGCATGCTTTGTGGTTGGGTTAACCCGCATTTGATAATTTCGTTTAAATGAAATTTGTCAATTATCTATAGAAATACATCAGTAACAAATTGAAAACCTAGTCTTTCCATAGAATTTTCCATGAAAACAAATTCTGCAAACCGTCATTCGAATCAGATATAAACTTTCCTTTTGAATTTCCTTTTCTCGATGAAAGAGAAACCATTTTAGGTAACTTATCTTGAACCCGTGAAGTTACCTCTCTTACTTCACGGGTCAGGTGATAGACAAGCCAAAATTCATGGTGTGTGGAAATCAAGCCCGCATTATGCACCTAAGACACATAGCTATTTTACAGAATGACCAGCTTACTTTTCTATTTCATAGTTTCGCTTAACCGATTTCTTCCATGCAACCTAAGTAAAAACCAAATTGCCTTCTCCTTTTAAGATCCCGCCTTCCTTTGCTAAGTTCAAATTCCCATTAAACCAAAAGATCTGTTGGCTTCTCAATTTAGTACTTGGATTAGACCCATTACCCCACATTTTCCTCAAGCCCCAAAAGCAATAGGCCCATTAATCTCAAATTCTTAAATGTCTACAGTCCCAAGTTTAAATGAAACTGTTCGTGATGATGTGCATCTCAACTATCAATTCATTTTGGAACCTTTAGAATAATACTAGCAGGTAACATAGTAGCTAATCACCACTATAATTAACACAGCTACATGTTCCGACCTTAATCCAACCTTAATCTTGACATCTATCATATATGCGTTAGATCATATAGTAGCCCAAGTTTTGGTGGCTAATCGTAGTTTCATTTCTATCATAGGGAAAAGGTTTGTGTCCATGAAGGAGGACTTGAAGACAATATTGTGAGAAGATACAGAGTGCAGATTGTGCTTAATTCAAGGTTTTCTAGCTAAAATACATGAGGTATGTTGACTATTTCACTCAAGAAATGTGTTCTATCTAATCGAAAGGATCTTCTAATCAATCCAGCTATCTTTTTTATTCCATTAGTTTTCAGGGATTCAAAATATCACAAATCTTTATTTTTTTTCTATAGAAAAGATTGAAAAAAAATGACAATAAATTAATAAAATTAAAGCATAGTTTTAGTTTACTGAGACATTAACATTCAAGAAAATGCTAAACATAATAACAAGTCCATTAAATTCTTGTTACTTTATGAGATGACAATTATTACATTGGGTAGTTTTCCTATGGTTACATGGATTAAATAGAGATGAAACTTCATGGAAACTTCCACAATGTGTATTGTCATGTTCTGTGCTATTAATTTACACGAATATTTAATTTAACACATGTGGCATCCTTCACTTAACATATATTTAATTGCATGATTTGGAATCCTGTCACCCACGGTCAAAGTAGTTCTGTTGACCAGAGTATTCTCTCGTGTTTGTAATATTTTTAGAATAATTTACAAACATGTACTATAATTGAAGCTCATTGTGCTATAATTAATAAGCAAGGGTAGCATTAAGATAAAGAATAGGTGAAGTACAATCACATCTAAATAAATATCTTGATTCAACTCAAGAAACGTTAACAACTGGCCTGATAGTTGAGCATGTCCAATGATTTATTAGGGTTTCATTGATATATTCGTGGTCAATGTACCTCCTTGAGACACCCACTAGACGCAATATGCTTGTTAAATAATCAGAAAAAAAAATAATCCATATCACAATCCCAATTGGTGTATCAATTAAAAAGGACAGTCGACCTACTTCTATGGATAACTATAGGATTAGTGCACGAGTATACTATAAGGTACGTATGAAAGATTCATCTAGCATTCAGTTGTAATGGGTGGCAGCCTTCCGTGACTAACTACAATAATTGTGGCTTCTTGTAATTGTATTATATTGTGAGACCTTAACATATTCTTGGCACGTTAATCATCAAGTCGATGATTGACCCTCTAGGGTTTTACCAAATATCGGTCACTTAGTTTATTAATTTCATGGAAACTTCATTACCGAAACTCTCGAGTTGCTTATTAAGTATTAATGAACATATATAGATATTTATGAATAAACTTGAGTTTCCTTATCTATTCTAGTAGTCTTCTAAACGTTTTTCCAGCCCAATATTTTTTTTAAATAACAAAAAAAGAAAGCTCTAATAAAATTAGATGTTTATCTCAAAAAAAAATTTGAATTTTACTGAATTGAAAATGAAAATTAATAATTCACCTCTAGAATTAACTAAAGGGTTTAAAAAAACTATATGGTTCAGGGAGAAAGGTATATGTTTCCATCTGATAAGTTTTTAAAATTTAATAGAAATGAGAAAGACAACAATCACTTATATGTTCTAAATTAATCATTTCAAATTTTGGATCTTCTCTTTATAAATATGTAATGAGTTGAATACATAAACACCAACCCGTGCTTCCGCATATGGGCATGTGATTTGAGTAAAAGAGAGATCAAGTGTGTTTGAGCCTCTTTGTCGATCTCTAATCTGCCTCTCCAATCATGACTAACTTTCACGTTCTTAGTCTTGGACAAAATCTCAAATATCCTACGTATATGTAGGAGCCATTGAGTGACACTTTCATTTAGCCACTTTAATTCTTTAAGATAAATTTCCTAATGATTTCCGACTTCTACACGATATGAAGGTGGAGATCTCAACTTTGTTTGCTAACACTTCCCTTTAACCAAATTTATATCCGCCTTCTTTATGCGGATTCAATCCTTCTTTCATTCGAACCATACTTACATGTCTCCTTTTTTTTTTTTTTTTGGTTGGAAGATGTCTCTAGTTTAGTGAGCCAAATTATACAACTATCCCTACATGACGTGGGGCTAACGTTGGTCCGATCTCATCCATTGAGGCATGTGAGCTAGGCTCACATATGAATCCAGAGCAGACAAGTATTTTTCTGTTCATTCATATGTACTGAGATCTAAAATATCTTATAACCCCATGTACTCCCTGCTCCCCCCCTCTTCCCCAACCCACGGGCCCTTTATATATCTATATATATATCGGGGGTCAATGACGGCAATTAACCCAAAAAAGGTCAACAATAGTTGATGTCAACCTTGAATTGAGATTGATTCAAGCCCTAGACCTTGAATCAACCTTTTTATGAGGTCGAATCAACCCGATCCTTGGATCTTGGCTTGTTGTCGCCTCATCCTCGTCGATAGTAGTGACGTTAAGGCAGGTGCGCGACTCGGAATGGAGGTGCAAACATGGAGAGAGATAGAGAGAGAGAGAGAGAGAGAGAGGGGTAACATTAGCGGCTTAGACCGGAGGGGGGAACAGCAACGACGAATGAAGGCCGGCAACATGGCTTGCATGAACGACTGTGCTATGTGCAATGGGGCTGTGGATGCCGCAGTTATACAATTTGATGTATGGACAACGATTAAATAAGTTGACAGTTGTTAAAATGTGTATGGATGGACAATATAAACTTGGAGGGACAATACCACCAAAAACTCAAAGTGGTAAACCTGTGATACATTTATCGCAAATCAATATCATGCCACAACTAATCCTAAATTGGTAGACTAGTTGATTTTTATGTCACAAAAATCTTAAATTAGTACACCATGAATATATTTATCCTCCGTTAGTTTCTATCCAATATCTTTCATAAATTGCTGACATGGAAACACATGTTGCAAGTAATTTGTATGTGAGAATCCAATGTGAAAATTCAGCATAAATGATTCTTAAAACAATGTCATCTCAGAAACTCAAGCTCATTTGATGGATCCCAATTTTTCAAGAATAGAAGATCTTAGAAAGAGTCATGAAACTTCAGCCATCTTAGGGCCAGCATTTGCATTGATGGCGAAGTTATCTTTTTGCAAGCCTTGACATGGAAAGTGCCAACTTCAGTGGATACTCAATTTTCGAGCAAAGAATCAAAGAATCTATGTAGTCTCGTAGATTTTCCCTGATCTTATCTCCGTCAAACACCCTTTTGATGGTCGTGGATAACAACTGCTCTCCATTCTTGCCATCTTGAGTAGCTTTGTTCCAAGCAAGAGCTCCCACATGTTTTAGAAATCTGCTGAAATTCCTAATTTTTCTCTAATTAATGGAGATATTGGGAGGAAGTTTACAACAGTAGATTTGTCATCTCACTAGTTTAAGATTTTCTAGTGAAATGAAAAAAAAAATATTGGAGAAAATGTGTCATAAATGTATCAATTTTAGATTTTTAGTAGTATCATCCCTAAACTTGAATGATCCTAGCATCACCTAACTTGTCCAAAACTATAAATTAGAAGACTAAACAATTTATACGTAGTGCTCAATTAATGCCACATGACAATTTGGGGAAACGATCTAAAAGCCAATGTGAGGTAAACTGAGTCGTGATTTGACAATGTTAGTTAGGAGGCACAAGAAATGATGGAGAGGCATTTGGTCTGGTGGGGGCATGGATGACAGTCGAGAGTGAGTAGATCCCCACTTTTTGCAGCTGGTTTAAACACGTGCCAGTTACTGTTCAGAAAAATCTGATGATGAGGATTGCATTCTGTTGTTGATACATCTAGAAGGGAAGGAACAGTATGGTCTTCAATGGGATGAAGCCTGAGCAATTTTAGGTGTTGATGCAGATAAAGACTGCCTTCACTTCGGGGCTTGTCGGGCACAGAAGGGGATAGGGAAACAAAATGTGATTGGGAATTTGTGATAGTGAATTGGTAGTAGGGAGAAGAATGCAAGTTAGCGCACAATCCCCTACGACGGTGGAAGATTTGGCAGTGTGGAATGCTGCGCAGCTAGCAAAAGAGAGCACGGAGCAAGCTCTACACGGAAATGGACTCATTGATCTTATACCAAGACCTCGTCAGGGTGATGAGGGAAGCCTGAACTGGAACACTGCTTCGGTTTTCGAGAGCATATAGCAGCAGACCACTTCTTTTGGAAGGGTTGGTTTATCCCTTGCTTCCGGCGAACGTTAACAAGCGTGCCCATTGGATAGCAACTTTTTCACAGACAGAAGATGTGTCCTATAGACTGGGATCTAAATCCTCATCTTCTTTCAAACTACATAAACCCCCTTGAGTTGTAGGGTTATATGTTTTGAACTTCTGAGTCGATAAAATTTCCAACTTTGAATTTGGCAAAAGACAAGCGCATGTGTGTACACAGACAACAAATAGTGGATCTGTATCAAATATTACCTATCAATGTTCGCATTAAATGAACTAGGAAATATGTGAAGTCTTGACAGAAATAGCCATATCCTTTTAGAGTACAAGTGAAGAAATGATCATACACTGTCAATGTAGAGAAAGTTTTATACAAGCGATTTTATCCGTTCTTGATTTGAGGGTTATATCTACTCCTTTGCTCAAGTCAATGACGTGTAAGGCCGCCTACGCAAAACTCTGTTTACACGAGCGGCGTATTCTACAGTAACTCATGTACAACACGGACACTTTTGCATAGCTACGTGTCCGTGTCTGGATGTGTAGTGTTCTCGAATGGTATGGTGGTGGCCTACTAAGATTTTGTCCTGGCTTCAAAGGCAAAAGCCAAGGGATCCGGAGCTGTTCCTGCGACTAGACGAGACAGACCAGATAAAATAATCTGCTTAAATTAGCAAAGGAAAAAAAAGCATAGAATAATCAACTGTCCATATCGCCACCTTTCAATGTCTCTTAGCTGTTACTCTGATGTCACCCTCCTATAGAATAGTGAAAAACGGGACAAACCAGACGTAGTAGTTGATCTTAAAAGAAATGATTTCGAAGAGGACGATTTGATCGCATATAAAAAAAATCTAAGTACGTAGGTTTGGAAGCAAATAGGCACGGAATCACCCAATATAATATCACGAGCTTGCATGGAATTCAATCCCCACTTCATATTCTTATCCGCTCGCGCGGTCATAACGGTTGAGAAAAACGCAGACCTGCCCTAAGAATTGCGAACGGGGATTCTTGAGGAAGATTCGCCTGTCCCTTTGATTAATGTTTTTATTCTCACGACATCGTTCATGGTCTCATCTAAGAAGAAACCCTTGTTCTAAAAATTTAAACTATTGAAATAAAGCCTTCCCTAATTTAGTCCTCGACCGTGTGCATCCTCTGTTAGGATTTGATGCACAAACATAACGAAATAGAAACATAAGGTTTATCTTGATTCACTTTTAAATTAGAGTTACATCCAATAGAGAATTCTATTATAATTGGCATCTTTCACAACCATAATAAGTGAAATCACCGTGCCTTTTTGTTGATGGAGAGTATGGATCACGCCTTAGAATCCTTGAGTGATGCCACGAGAGAAAGTGAACCTTTCCATACGTTACTTTCATTTTGAAACCGGTAAAGATATGATGAAATTAGCATTGATTTTCAAGACCCCACTTTTTTTCATTTTTTTTTTATAAAATATCCTCGTTTCATTATTATTATCATTTTTTTTTTATATAGAGGGCATTCAATTAGGGTTGTTAGGGCAGTGACCAGTTGAATAAGGAGAAGTAGGTGTTTGATGGGTGTTCCAAATACTATTCACGTGTAATGGACGTAATACAAGCTTTCTGATTTGTCTTTTCTTTTCTATAGCTTCTCTCTGTTTGTTTAATCCATCGGCTTAACGATGTTCAGGGCGACTGTCACTGTCCTTGATGCAGAAAGACAAACTCGCCACTCCATGGCAACGCCACGATCTAATTTGTTTATCAGTACATGCACGTCCAACGGATACAGAAGACGATCGTGGGAATACTCCAATTTTCATCATTTCTTCTTTTCCCAATAATAAATATAAGAAGATTTGTGTGGAAGCTTAGTTCGATTGGACTCATTCCCCAATAAGCGGGGCCCTGTTCGAAGGTGACCGACGTTTGATTATTCAACGTTTTCACATCATTTAAACGCGAAAGGCTAATTCATGTAATAATTTGAGCTTTTAGGACAATCGGTAGTCGTTCGGCGAAACTTCACCAGCGTTAAGTTTCTTTTTCAGTTGGTTTTTTTTCAAGGAGTATCATAGAAGTCTACTAAATTAGCCAAAATACAAGTAACAAGGAGGTCCGGACAAAATTCGTGCAACAGTCAGCCCTTGTTTGGTTATCGAATTACATGGAGTGAACAAGAAGAAAATAACTAAACGATTTGAAAAAGAGGGAAGAAGCGTTTCTCAAGCAACGCACTCACTCCCCTTCCCATGATCTCGATCTTTCCAAGAGTCAATAAATATTCATCACGCACCAGCATATAATAAGGGTTATAATCAAATAGTAAAAAAGCAATCATTTATGCATTGAGTACGAAGGGCTCGGGGAGTTTTCTATTTGCATGGGGGAAGGGAAGGGACAAAAACATCGTATACGTGGCACGGGGAAGCACGCAAAGTCCGAGTTTAGATGTGTGTTGGGTAATTACTTGATGCAGCAAGCAAATCAATTAAACAATCATTAATATATTTCTTTAATTTGCTAAGAGTTTTAAGGTGACATCACTTGACCCCCTTGATTATTTTTTGATTTAATCCTTCTACTTTTGATGTGAAATTGTGGTCCATCCGACAAGGAACCTAAGGAGAAGAAGCTAGCTATGGACCCATCACTCTCTCTCTCTCTCTCTCTCTTCTGTGGGTTCTTGTCTGTAAAACTTTCAATGGGGATTTCGTAATGAAGGTACTTAAGATATTCATTTAACCCTAACCCTTAACCTAAAGCATGAGAGGAGCAATGTAGGGTTTGCTTTTGGTTGCAAAATTCATGCCGACAGGAAAAGAAGAACAAGGTTATTAATTATGCAGAAATGGTGGGGTTTCCATTTGAGTTTTCTTCGCTAGGTTGACTCTATGGTGGGCCTTTGTTGTGATGCTTTCGTTTGGAGTTTAGGTTAGAAAAGAAGAAGCAAGCTTGCTTATGAATCCTTCTTTCTGCGAAATTGGCCATGATGATGACAATTAAGCGCGCACTAAACGACTCAAGAAACTCGCGCAAGCGCAATAACATCTAGACTCATTTTATTAAAGTTGGCCAATTATGCATCAAAAAATAGTATAAAGATATTGCATTTTGCAGGCTAAAACTGGATGTATCCATCTGAATACAATAGTTCTACACAATTTAAATTTTCGAAAGTACCCTTCTTGTATGTTTTTCGGAAAAAAAGGAATATTTGAAAAGTGAGCTCAATCCATATCACACTTATGACATAGTTATATTATAAACATTCTGCATTTAACATTTGTTGATATTATATGCGCTTAATGAACCTTATTAAACTAAATCCAATTCAAAAAAGAGAAGATTATACATACGCATGTCTCAAAGTATATTGTGTGCTGATTGTGATTTTGTCTACCACATCATGCTTTTACAGCATGAGTCTGTATGCTGTTTTGTCTTGGGATATTTACGCAACATTGATAATAACTTTGCACTAAAGAGAGCTGTTCACACAAACGAAGCCATTTGGGTCGGGAAGTATCTGTACTTTAAGCTTCTGTATCAACTGGTGGATGTTTTGGAAGAGCTCGGTGTCTTTGCGTGTACTCCCTTTTGGTTGAGCTGCTCTAACGGTGTTCTCTTTTTTCAATTTCTAATGACCTGATCATTACTGCAAAGAAGGCCCTCGTGTCTTTCATGCAGATTTTTAGTGGACGTGGTGATATGTAAGCCTAGCTTTGTCTGGTTCTTGGTTTCTAGGTTTTGATGTTTGGAAGAGAACCTTTTCTTGATTTTTTGGCTCGTGCTTCATTGCAAGACAAAAAAGAAGAAACAAGTTTAGACACAATCGTTCACAGAGTTTATGGATGCCACCTTCAACCTGCGCATTGCTTGTAAATTATTTCTCTTGCAGGTGAATTTTCTGAGAAACCTCTCTCTCTCTGTCTCTCTCTTGCTCTCAACCCTCGCACTCAACGCGTCTGTCCTGTTGGTTTTCATCGTCCTTTTCCTCTTGTCCTCGGATAAACATGTGAGAGAGAGAGAGAGAGAGAGAGAGATTGCGTTTCAAAGGAGGAAGGGAGGGGAGGGTGATCAGAGAGACTTGCCCTGCACCAACTTTTGCCCTAACAATCTCCCTCCATGGTCAAACGAGTCACGTCCTCACGGGTCCCCATCGTTGATTATCGAAGCAATCTTTTCTTGTCGAATGGGATGATGCTCTCCACGTTATTAAAAGTCCTCTCATCACTTGATCTTTGATCTTTCACGTATGCGATCAGATTTTTCAGGGGCTTATTGACTGTAGGATTCAATGGAGGTAAGACTTTCACAGGCTTAATGTATCTTCCAACAAAGAACAAAAGTCAAGATTTTTTTTTGTTTATGATTCCCCTTTTTCTTAGAAAACTCACCTTAGCTAGGTAAAACCCAGATCATAAAATACTCCACTAACATCATGGACCATATAAGACACAAGCTAGAACCCGGATAGGTGACTCAAATAAAAAATTTCTTACAATGATAACGTGAGAAATTCGACCTGTGTCATGCGTCTAATTCATATAGATAAGTCCGCTCTTCAACCATTGAACCAACCCCATTTATTATTGAAGAATTTCATCTGCTAAACTGATAGTTGAGAGCACTAGGGCTCTTGCAAAGGAAAACAAAGGCCTACGGAAGGTCAGGTAGGAGGACGGCCACCGATAAAGTTCTGTTGGAATTCAATACACGTGGAAAGAGACTCTACTCTTGTCTACGCTTACAAAGGGACCAAACGTGTAGGCGGCCACAAAAATATATTAGGCCATGCAAAAGGAAGAACCTCCATTATTATAAATAGCTAGTGAACTAACAAATATTCCAATAAACAAGTAAAAGAAAAAATGAAGTAAATAGTTGAGGAGAAACCTATTATCACCTTAGATAAAGAGGAAATCATCATTGGTACAAGATAATTCACAAAGAACACATGCATTACGCGTTTATCTTTATATAGAAGCTTGAATTGGATTGGACCTTTGTAAATTGTTGGTCCGTAGCGGTGGTAGCGCCCTCCTTTCAGTTGTCTTAGAAAGCACAATCGCTTACTTAGCGCAAAAAAGAAAAGAAAAACTCATATTTTCTTATACATAATTGGGATGTAATCATACTTCTCGCCTCCCGAATTCGTGATATATAGAAGTAACTATATATGGTGAACATCAACATAAATTCTCAAATTTCTATGCGAATATAAGCAATTCTCATATCACTGTCATGTCGTGTAAATTGTTATCCATACATATCTTACAAAGGCTAACTTTGATTGTATGCACGATCAATAACAAGCTTAATTTACTTTTCTTTCACAATAACTATATCTTTCATTTATATTTACCCACTACATCATTTCAAATTTTAGGTCAATTTTCTTTATGGATCAAATTAGATTTTCAGTTCATTATTATATTCATGATTGAGTGCCATTACTTTCTTATGATGCTCACATAAATATCATAATTTTACAATCAATCACTTGAGTAATGTGCTTTTAAATAACGTTCACTCGAGCATAATAACTTTTTAGTTAATCACTTTAGTATCACAGTTTTAAAAATACATTGCCACAAGTACCATGCTACATCGGACTTCTGGCATTTCTAGTGAACGTTTCTAAGATATAATGAAACTAAAGCAATCCATTACAAAATTATAGCACTGAATTGAAAGCTATACGAGAAATTACAACTCTTGTGGAGTTCTTTTTCATTTGTCCATGCATGCACCTTAATTAATTAGTTCACTAATAAATTGGCCTAGCATTTTCTTCACGAAGACGTGGAGAATCTTACACGTCCATTAGTTTTTCTTTTATTGTCGATGCAAAAATAAATTTCGCATAAACCTATTTCCCAACTTGCTAAGTGAATCAAAAGCTGGTAATCATATAATAGAAGGAGGCATTAAATAACAACAATGATATTAATATCATTACTAATAATAATAATCATGATAATAATAACAACAACAACGTGAGCCTATAAAGTCCATGCAGTGAATGACGAAAGAAAAACTTTTATGTTGCGTGCATGGCGGGCGGTCCTCTGACCATGGAGGACGTGCCATCTGTTTCATGGATGTTGACCTTTTAGTCTCATTTCTCTCTCTCTCTCGGCAGATAATTTATCTAACTGCACATGCATCACATCCCTCTTTTGCCCCTCCTCTGCCCATTTGCTACATATTATAGTCATAGAACTTCATTTGACTATTATACTCCGTTTGTTTCGACAAAATCAACGATTTGAAAATATTTTCTTAAAAAAAAATTATTTACTTGAAATTATGTGAATAATGAAAGTAATTTTTCTTCATTTTTTTTAAACAATACAAGTGGTTATTTTTTAGAAAAATATTTTTCAAATCATTCATCTTCCGTGAAATAAATAGAGCCTTAAACTCGATTATTGCATATATAAGCTAAGATTTTTTTTTCCCATAGTCTTTATGGATGTGTGTAAACATATATAATTCATAGGCATTGGATAAGATTTCGAATATAGGTCCGACATATATATTCGCAGACGACATTTGGCCATACGACCAACATCTCGGGGATTAGAGCATTTTTAGGCTAAGATTGGATCAGAGTTCTAAAATGTAGTGTTATTTTTTTCTCTTCAAAATATATATGGTTTTGAATAATGCAAACTAATGATCAACCGATCCAAATCTTAAGCAATCATAATTTAGACATTTGAATGTATCACAATCCAGCGATGTCCTTTGTTTTCTTTGTTCTGGGGATTTTTCATGTATGCTATGTAACTATATCTAATTAATAGACAATTTGGGGCATATTGTTCTTTAGCCATGGTTGGAGAAAATTTCCTCTAATAAATCTTTGGTAGGTTGTGAACATGGACATCATCTATATTTACCAGTTAATAGCTTGTACAGGGGTGATGTTTTATGTTCATAATGCACCAATCAAAAGCTTGATTTGAAAGAAAATTGAAGATCTAATATCACACTTTTCTGCTTTGTGATCGGTTTGTTAAATAATCTTAGGTCTATCTTAGGAATTTCCACTCGTGCATTAGTCACATAAATGACATTAACTACTGTTAGAGAATTAAACTATTGATTAAATAATGTAAATTTATTAGCCATTCGATCTTGGCATTTTTAAAGTTTCCCTTCGTTATGTCATCATCTTTTTGGTAGGTTTGGGGTGAGACAACCCCCAAACGTGTACCTATATTATATATAGCAATAGGGAACTATGATATTTATATTGCATTATCTAATTTCATTGCAAAGGTTCATTGATTACCCTCATTAGTTTCGGAAATTTCGTTTGTGTTATTCAATAAATTCTCAGAGGATCATAATTGCCATCTCCTTCCTCACGCTTCTTTGGTTCATTTTCAATCAAAGGACAATAATGTCTACTCTTACAATAAGAAGACATCAATTTGAAGTTGTCATCTTATGACAAAGATTCAATCAAGATTTGTATGGTTTAAGTACACATGAAAGGAAAGACATTGTTAGTTATGCACAACTCTTTTTTAAAGCATCGAGAACCAACTGATAGATACCGTATATTTTTCTTCAATAATATGGCATACACTCAATTAATTTTTATTTTTAAAACAAATGGGTCCCACCAAATTTAACGTGGGATTGATTATAATCAACGGTGCAGATGTATTTAGTTCGGAATGAATCAACTGAGCTCATAATATAATTACAAAATAAGCCCTAACTTATAACATATGGACCATGTAGTCATAGAAACAATAAATTTGGCTGGGGTACAATTGACTAGTGAAGAAATATTTTTATATTTTGTATTTTTTAATGGGCAACCATTGAAAAAATGAGGAAGGGGCTTGAAGCCATCCATGGGGCAGGACATGTTCAACGCAACCAATGAGGGGACGCCAAGGTGGCTGCCGTCTTCTACTTTGGTCGAGGGTGACACTGCTAATTGGTCTGGTTTTGTATATAAATAGGGAAGCTGCAGTTAAGGTTAGATTGCAGGGGGACAAAATCCTTGTAGAGAGAGACACAAGAGCACAAAATCCATACAAGGAAGAAGAAACAGCAAAGAGAAATAGAGCAGAAAGTGATGGGGAGGTCTCCTTGCTGTGATGAGAGTGGCCTTAAGAAAGGTCCCTGGACTCCTGAGGAAGATCAGAAGCTCATCAAGCACATCCAGAAGCATGGCCATGGCAGCTGGAGAGCTCTCCCCAAGCTTGCTGGTACTTTCTCTCTCTCTCTCTCTCTCTCTCTCTCTCAATGGAAGTTTGGTTCCGAAAGCTACAAAAAAGTATTCTGTGTATTGGCCGGACAGCATGCTGTGGTGATGCGCAGACTGCTCGCTTGTCAGTAGAGCGATCATACAGATCTTGTATAATTGATGCATCTGATATATGAGATGCTTTCTTGGAGATTAAAATAAGAGAATGGATGAGTCTCTATTAGTCTGTCCCTTCGATTTTGTTAAGTTTCAAGCCATCACAATTCATATTGAAGGGTCAGTGGTTTATATTTTTCTTGGCAGGTCTCAACAGATGTGGGAAGAGTTGCAGACTGAGATGGACAAACTATCTGAGGCCTGACATCAAGAGAGGCAAATTTTCTCCTGAAGAAGAGCAAACCATCCTCAATCTCCACTCTATCCTCGGCAACAAGTAATAATCTACTGATTCCCATAACACTTTTGGGTTTTTTTTTTTAGGTTATTTCTCCTCTATCATTTTACAGTTCAATTTGGATAAATTCCTAATTCTGTTTCTTTTTTCAACTTGAGAAGGTGGTCAGCTATTGCGGGTCACCTACCAGGTCGGACGGATAACGAAATAAAGAACTTCTGGAACACCCATCTCAAAAAGAAGCTGATCCAGATGGGCTTCGACCCGATGACCCACCGGCCCCGAACCGACATATTCTCGAGCCTCCCTCACCTCCTTGCCCTGGTCAACTTGAAGGAGCTCATCGATCACCAGTCACTCGAGGAGCAGGCGAGGCTCCAAGCCGAGGCCATCTCCAAGTTCCAGTACCTGCAATACCTTCTTCAGCCACCCACACCACCGGTCTCTCTCACTCCCACCACCTCAAATAATGTCGTCACAGATGACGTGGAGACCATGAAGCTCTTGAATGCTTTTGCCTCAATCAAAGAGAACCAAATGATGACCTTATCATCATCACCATCACCTTCTCAGTTAGAAGCAACCGCTCACTCACTATTTGGGAATGCCCCAGTTAGTCCTGTCCATGATAGTTACCCTTTTGCCCACTTGCCTGAGCTACAAAACCCGTGCAGCTTCCAGACAAACTTGAGCAAGGATCATGATAACAACAACAATAACACTATGGTCCAAGCTAGCGAGTTCGCAATGTTCAGCCAAGGAGAGAACTCACCAAATTCTCCTTGGCTTCCTTCTTCTTCAACGCCGTCTCCTCCTGCTGAGACTTCTTTCACCAACACTTTCAACGGCGATGGCGGGGCTGTCTCCTCCATCTGGCCGGACCACCTCCTCGACGATTTCAATTTTTCGTGAGATTGCTTAGTTAGCTCTTTAGAGACATGTTACGTGTTTGTATGATAAATGTCTTAGTACAGTGTTTCACATCCTGATTAAGTATACTACAGCGTATATTTACTAAGAAAAAACGCGTTTCCATGAGCCGTGCTGATGCAACGCAAATTGATGGTGACTTTTCGAATTTTCTTTAAAAGGACGGAGCGACCTTGGATCAGAAATTAACTAGTCGTTGACGTTTTGCATGCAGTGTAATATGTTTTATGCCATCTTGACATAGTTTAATGAAATTGCCCTTCGTATGCGGGTTTGTTGATCTTGAATCGCCGGACTGAGAAACTAATTTCGGGATTATCGTGAAACCAAGGTGAAAATATCAATTGTAAACGTGAAATTAATATGATATCACTTGGTGCCTATTCTCATTCTTCATTGTATGGCAAATAATTGCGATATCTATATTCCCTCATTAGAACCCCGTACACACGTAGTAAATAGAACAGATCGTGACATACACTTCGTGTAGGTTGCAGTTCGATAGATAAGAGAAGATTAGAAGAATCCAAGAAGAAGATGAATCCAATTCATGTGTTCACACATAGGAAACCGGGTTTTCCTATCACATCTCTGCTTTTTTTCAAATTTCTGACCTATTTTATGTGGAATTATTATCACTAATTAAGCTTTTATTATCTGTAATATAAGTTAAGATCAAGGTTCCACCGAATCTTCCACCTGCAACACATCTAACCACTCTGTTTCTCTGGACGAAGTGTGTCTGTGTGCGGCTCCTCCCAAAACTCCATTTTCATGTGATAGTGATCTTTACTTGACATTGCCCTTTAGCAGAGAAAACGATCATCTTTCTTTGTGTTCTAGACTTATAGAGCCCTAAAAACTCAGAGGGGCGAGAGAGGAGAGAGAGTTGACCGATTTATAGATGTCAAAAGCAATGACGTAGAAAGGATTCTCAAATTTCTCAATGATAAGAGGGACCCCATAAGTAGGTAGGAATCAAGAAAGGGTGACAAAGTTTTCTGAACAGCTCAAAGACATTGGTCATCTTCCTACCACTTTTGTTTTTAGTCCTAGTTTAGATCGAAGAAAAAGTACTTTTGATTTCTATTATTTAAATGATCACATCCAGAGACGAAAATTCATCTGTTTTGGGTAAATATATAAATAATTTACACGGCTTGTAAGCAAGAAATTAGGAGGGAAATGTTATATCATTTATTGCCCCGAAAATTCATGATTGACCCAAAAATAAATGGTGTAGAATAACAGAGAACTTTGTATTTGAGTTTGTGTAATTTCTTAACATTTATATAACGCTGTAAGGGTTATATGTAAAACATACACTACATGTATTCATACTATGATTCACCAAATCTATTGAGGAGCGACAAAGCATGAATAAGTCAAGGCATCTTTTTTAAGTACGAAAGTTCATTGTTTATCAACATTACATAGGGACCGGGCTATGCCTAAATGGAAGACCCTCTTGTGCTCTGGCCCCTAAGAAATTTTGTCAATTGAGTGGGATTAGATATGGGACCGAGCAAGCTTTTTGAGGCACAAAGAGAAGCTACATTAAAGAGATGTCAAGTTGAGTGCTTCTATGAGAGTTTGAGTAGTTTTGTTAAAGAGAATCTGCGAGAGTTCAGATTCTAAGAGATTAATGTGTGCAATTTAGGGCTGAAACACTCAAACAATTAACAACTCAAATTGCGCTTACCCGATTGATTCTAGATTGGTTTACATGGGGACATTAGGTTATTTGGAGAAAAATTTGGAAACCAGTTTTGACCGGTTCAGCTCCCTATTTTATACCTAGAACCATCAATTCTAATCGAGACCTGGTTTTAGCTTCTTCTTCTTTTCGTTTTTCGAAAAACAAATATATATTTTGGAGATAGGTTTTGAACATAAGAAGCTTAGACAATCTATCAATGCCTTAACCATTATGCCACATATTTTTCATAATATTCTCCTATAATTATAGTTATATTACTTAAAATTAAGCCTTTTTGGTCCCAAGCTTTTCGTAAGGAAAGTGGTTCACATCTGAGTTCCAAATATCGAAAATTGTCTATGATAGATAGATTTCCAGTTCTTTTGGAGTCTATCACCTTGAACCGACAACATATCTCAAGATTAGGAAATCTCCTCTTTCCTTATGTTTCTCAAATTGAGTTTGAACTCAACACACAAAACCTAATAGAGATATTTTTCTTAAAAAAACATGAAGGTTTCTTTTACACAATTTATATATACATATATATATTGTATATATATTGAATGGTTACATAGCCTTAGAAGATTAATAACTTTCTTTTTAGAAGATTAAAAACAAAAACACATCATTGGATGAAATTACGCTCTGTTCCCTCTCGATTGACTATCACACAACAAGAAGTAAAACATTAGGAAAAAGTAAAGAAGAAAGGGGACAGTCTCCTCAATCACTTGATTCGATGTATCTTCTTGACAGAATGAACAACACAACTGGGGAAGTAAATCTCTGGACTTTCTAATTCAACATGGATTAGGAATGTGTCGTCTTTTCAAAGAGTAAATTGAGCTAACAGTAATTTCCTCATTAACTAAGATCTCAGCTCTCTAAGGTCTCTGACATTGCCTTTATTCCATGTGAGGCTCAAGCTCCAAGAAGAAAAAGTGAGCACTGACGGGTCAACCTTGATATATATATATATATCATATATCTATGGTCTCTAATTCCAAGGATTTAACGAGGAAACAAGCGAGCAGTGACGGGTCAACTTGGTATATGTACAGATGGCTAAGGAGCCACCACTCCCGAGGATTTACCAAACTCCTCTTAGCCTCCAGAAATAAAAGAATTATTGCATTGATTTGACACGTGGCCTCCCCATGTTAGACTCGACGGACTGAAAAGGACAAAAGATTTAATGGAGCTGATGGTCCCGATGTATTTGGATAAAAGCACAGGATGGATCCACGTTGTTTCCTAAATATGAAGGAAAATGATACCAGCGCGGATATCACTCGACTAACATTAACAATAATACGTACACATTCTATTATTATGAGAGAAAATTATTCAAAAGATCTTAAAGTAATTGTACGACATTTAATTCAGTCATAAATATTTTAATTTTGCTATTCAAAAAGTTTAAAACTAAATTGACACAACTGAAATGTTTAAGGCTTATTTGACAAATTATTAAAAGATTTAGAATTAAGTTAACATAATTAAAAAGTTGAAGGAAGTTAAATTGGTTGCCATATAATTAGTTTAGGACTTTTTGAATAATTTACCCAATGTTAAAGATCATGTTTAATAGATCGATAGATATATTGTAGCATTCTACTTTTTCGCTAAATTTAGTGGTTTGTACATGTAGTTTCCCTTTCTTTTTCAAAGCATTAGTAAAATGTCATCCGCTTGCTTAGACATGGTTTCAATGCTATTAGATAAACTATATTTACTTAATTTAGAAGAGAACCACATAAAAGAAGAAAAGATGAGATCTTCATGAAATCAATGGTCTTTTTCTAGGTATAACGAGAAATACTCATTGAAGAAGAGAGAAGATTAACCAAAAGTTAGGTCATCAAGAAGAGATAGCACTTGCGTGAACATGTTTGGACATGACTTCTTTGATTTTAACACATGCAATTGACTTTGCAGTTCTTTTTTTTTAATTGTCATGGACATACACATCAGACATGTCCATGTTGGTGGAGACAATAGTTCCTATGGTAAGTCAGAAAAGTAAACACATTTGGCACACCTTATTGTATTAAATTGAATTTCACCAAATAATTGGTTTTGGTTTTGGCTATTAAAACCCACTTAGTCACAAAAGTCAACCTCTAATAGGTGTTGCCCTTCTCTTAGTCTTGCCGTCCTTTTACTCAAGAGGCGGCGGATCCGATGACTTTGAGAGATTCATGTCATTGACATTAGTACTCTAATAAACTAGAGAAACCCGTTAATTAAATCAAACATGTTTTGCCCAAGGGGAGAAAAGTATGCAGAATTGAATGCTTATTTGATGTCTATTATGAAGAACTTAAGTAATTTCATAAACAATGTGCAAGAGGGTAAACATTGTTGGTGGGAGAGAGTGATATTGAGCAAACGTGGATGCACACAATAACACATGCTATGCGATGAAAGGGAAGGATGAAAAGAACTCCAAGGATGGTGCCACTATTTTCTAGGTCATTCACTAATTAGGTGGGATTTCATTGCTTGCTTTTCTAGCAAGGGATTGACCGTGAAGATATAGCGATTAAGAAAAAGCAAGACCCGGATAATCTTATTGCGGACGGCCAATATTTGATTAAAAAAGGGCGGGCTATATACAATTCCAATATGGCTCAATCTACCCATTTTCAACAAAGGGACAAAATTGTCCTTAATTATTTAAATGAAATTTAAAATGGTGGACCCCAAATTTATCTACTTTCGATTTTTTTCTATTTTTCTTTTTGCATGTAGGGTCTAGTTTTCATCATTAGGAATATCCAATTTTTCTTTTTGTTCATTTGTTAAGTGGGCATTAGGTAAGTGAAGGCATTTTTCACGTTGTTAAGAAATTTATGGGTTAATTGTCATATAAAATTTGGAAAAAAAAAATAATATAAGCAATTTTTTAATGCAATCTCATATTTATAATTTTTTTTATTTGTTGTGCCTATTGTTAAAATATCTCATGTCACTTTTCTACAGGATTTATATACTCCTTATATACATATGATCTCCCTCTACTTATTAGTTTAAATTTTTAGGTTATACATTCTAATATTTACCACCATCAAAATTTTTATTATCAGTTGTCTTTTATATACGATTATTGGGATGATTGGATGAAAAAAAAATACCTTCTTCAAATATTTGCCACAAAAAAATCACAAGTACATTTTTAAATGGGAAAATCTAAAAGATGAGATTTAATTAAATCAAAACTTCGCACAGAGTAAAAAATAAACAAAATGACACCTAAATTTAATTTACTATGGACTGACAAACACTAACATCACTGATGGTGTGTTTAGCAAAAAAAAAAAAAACACTAAGATGCTTTAATGTGCATAACTATTTTTCGTCGGTTTTGTGTGTGTGTGTTCTTCTACATAAACCTATGACGTCTTGGATGGTTCTGTGTAATCGTGTCTCGCCGGTGTTAAGAAAAAACACCAATTCTATGATGCGGTAAACAAAAAGATTTGATATTAATTTTGACTAATCAAATAAAAGATAACAAGTTCACCACAAAAATAAGTTTTGAGGGTAGGAGTGACATTTGTTATAATAGCAATGATAAAGAGGAGACTAGTTTTAATTTTCTAAATAGCAATAAACTTAAATTCGAAGGAAAACCATAATAAGAAAATACTATATTGAAGATAACTATACAAATATGAAAATCTTTAGGGGCAACTTTATCTATGTTGTAAAAAAGAGCAGATTTAATCATAACGGTAGATAGCCGTATAATGAGCTCATGGATACATTCATGAAGCCTGGGAGGGGCAAAAAGGCAATTATTTAAGCTTTATTAGAGCTAGAAATACGATACAGTCCTCCAAGTTTCTTGCCTATTTCTTACATTTCACATTGACATGCGGCCGTTTACGTTTTTATTTTTCAACTATTTTGTATTTTATTGTTTCCTACAAGTATATACATATATCATGTATATGTTCAATAGAAAATCCATCAATTTACTTTTTTCTGTTAATGAGAAGTGCAAATTGCTTGTTTTTTCAACATAATCATCTCTAATGTACACTACTAAAAACTCATGATCTGTGATAAAATTCAGTTTTTTTTAACTTAATTAAAATACTCAGGCTTGGTATTTGCGATAGATGACTCCACTGAATAAATTTGAAGTACTCTACTTATAAATTTTCTTCAAAACAAGACCTTTTATTACTTTTATCTCAATAAAAAAATTTAGAAAAAAAATGTCAATAGAACTATCTGTTATGCAAATGTGATTTTGTTTTGTCAAAAGCATATGCCGTGTGTATCTTGGATTCGATTCCTTTTCCTGAAATGATGCTCCTCTTTATCTCAAATGTGAATGACTAAGAAAAAAGATTTTTCTCCTTTCTTATTTAATCTGTTTAGACTAAGATTCCGTGTCCCATAATTGAACTCGAAAGGCTCATGACTGGTTATCTTAGTCAACTTTTAGCAGATCTATATGTCGACGTGTTGCGGAAAAGAGTTAAAAAAAAAAAGGAGGTGGAAAACTTGTTCAAAAGTCAATATGGTCAATCTTGTCAAGGCAATAAGATAAAAGTACAACAGTAACAATATCTCAGCATTTATACATTCAGCCATTCACAATTCATACGCATTAAGATTCTTACTATAAAGGCTAAACGTAGAATCAACCCTTCATGTTGAATGACAACCATAGCCACAGAAATGAACTCCCGATCTGTCAACACCCACAAGTCACCAACATTTATTATCAACGGATACAAACAGAACGTCATCGGTGAATACAATCGACAAACTACAAGCTTGTCAACAGCTAAGGAAATTGACAACACAGAGCGAAAGTCATGGTGAGAGCCTTCTCCATCCATTATTGGAGTCTAGAGAGTCTGAGAGTATATTTTGGGTCAAGCTTCCAATGGTAGACCAATTGACATAGCAAGACCCACCCATTATTTGATGGATCTCCATGACTTGGTACCTCTATAAAAGATAAAGAGAGGATTTTCCTTTTTGTGGGTCACAAAAGATAAAAGGGGGATTGACCAAGCACATATGATTTGATCATTATGGCATTCTCTAATCAAAAGCTGACCAGAAGTTTTAAAGTCATTCGTTTGAATACAAAGATGATTTGATTGGTGTGGGCTCCCAGGGCTTTCGTCTTTGCTGTAGAAAGGATGAAGTTTTTTGGTGGAAGTTCCATGAGAAAGAAGTAGCCAGAAAAGAACAAAAAACCGGTTCACAAAAGTTAGGCTACGCTTTGACCATAGGGTTAGACATAGGCAAAGCAACGACGAATTTTGATTAGTGATGGTGATATGATGAGGTCCAGCTGGAAGTCCCGCTCAGAAGAGTCAAAAAGATTCCATTTTTGGGAGGAAAAGTTTGATTTGAATCGAGCCAGCTAGAGATATGGAGGACGAAGCAACGTGGGCTTTATACGAGGTGAATAGAGAAGGTATCAAAGAACTTGAAAAAGCATTCTTGTAGAAAAGGAGAAAATGCCATTTACTTGAGATGCACTAGCTCCTCAAGATCAATCGTTGAGCTCAAACACCATTCAATTTCTCCAATCTTGTAATGGTGATAAGTGGGCCAGCAGCCCACACGATGCGCTGTCATAGTACTATGGTTAAAAAAAAGCAATAGAAACACGAGAAAAGGAGTCCAATTTCGAGTACTGAAAAGTTTCAGGGCTGTCTTCATTGCAACATTTAGGACAGAGAGCCATGGGAAGTCAATAACCTGAAGTAGCTGATACCGCTCCAAAAGTAGGTGCTGCGGTAGACAGCAGAACTCCCTCGTAACCAGACCACAGCAACTTGGCAAGTTCTGTGGAAACACCAAATCAGCTCTGATCATTAACAACAGGAATAGAAGAGAAAAGAGGGGACAAAGTGCACTACTTGCAAGCAACAGAACAGAACTGGATTAATCTGACACATCAGTCAAATGCAATGCAGTAAATGAACCTTGAATGATTTCTTCTTGTGTGTAAACGAGATTAGGGCGAGACATAGAATGCGAAAATACAAGTCGGCATTAAGGCAAGACAGACACATCTTTGATTACGGAATCCAATGTATTATTTAATCAAAAGAAGCCCTTTCATCATGTATCGTATATATATCTATCTATCTATATATATTGAACCGCGCTAGAGAAGACGACACAGAAACGATATGAATATCCAGAGTAAGATTATATTGAGTTATTGACTAGAGATGCGGAAACAAAGTATATTGCACAAGACGGCAGATTCTTAACTTTTTTCTTGCGCTTGCTTCACAGTTGTACCCTCATTTTCAGTGTTGTCAATTCATAATCATAAATTGCTTGAATCATTCCTATTTAGTATGGTTGCAAGAGCAACAGAATTGCTTATAATCTATCCATCACCAACCAAGAAAGTTGTTTTATCATTAATCGATTCATTCTCATTGAATGAAATGGAAAAGAAGGCCCCAAAGGCCCATAATGAGTAAAGAAACTCATCAAAGACTACATTTGTTCAAGCTGAAGGGCATAATACATGAAGTTCAGTAACATAAGCAGTCATAACTCTGGGAGCTGAACCATTTCGCTAATGGAAAGATGCAACAGAAAGTATGATCAACTGTCCTCAATTTTTATTAATGCCACAATTTGAAAGTAAAGAGGACCATAGGAGAAAAGAAGAGCACTGACAATGCCTAAAGGACCCTCACTGACCTAAGAAACATATTGTACAACCTTTTGCACCACGGTCAGAACTGACAATTGAAACTTAAAATAACAAAAACAAGCAAAAGCTTTTGAGGTTGGAACTTAATAATTTGACAATTGAACAACTAGAAAATGATTTTAGCATTATACCTACCACAATGCTGCATTCATGGAAAGAATAAACACTACACATAGCTGTAGACATGTATGCCCACTTAATAATACCTGATATGCTTGTACATAACCACAAATAGATGTCTTGCATATTTGAGACATGCAGATATGCACAGGCCTCACCTGAGATTCTAGAATTTGATTGCTTAAACTGACATAGAGGCCCAGATTGTACATCATCAGCAAGAAGCTACTCCAGATGAATCTAGACCATATATGATAGGGCACCGCAATTGAATGGAGTTTATCAGGCCAAATCCAGAAATGCCCAAATATCTTAATCTCTGAAACTTAATGTGGACAAAACCACCTCTTAGACAACCCTCATCGGCTGGCCATTTTTCCATAGTTCATAGATTGTCTTATTTACCTTTCTATCTTTCTAAACTTAAAACCAGGAAAACAAAAGGATGAGAGCGAGGCAGCTCATCCTTGGAGAGGATCTATCAAAAGTACAGCAAAGCTTGTGTTTCTTTAGTCTCATCCTTTTCCTCAAAACTCATCCACTTTGCTCTGATCAGCATCCCTTATCATTGGACTACTAGAAAAAAATGCATGATGTCCCAGCAGAACTAAATTAAGGAGCTTTCTCCTTGCCTCATAAACAGGATTGGGGTCATCCTCTCTCATAAGCTTCTCTGAGGAACACGGTGTGTGTTTTCGCCTTGGTTGAGAGATAAAATATCCCAGGATGATCCAAGAACAAGTCCCTGATATTCATATCTATTTCGAACCAATTTCTAAAATGACTAATCTTCTCCACTTCAACCATCTTTTCCATGGTGAGACTCAAGAATTCATGAACCTTAGACTTTCTCTTTTCCCTTATCCCTTCATATGGCCCCACATAGGGCAATCTCTGCCATTCCTGAACCTTAGCTTTCAAGTCCTTGCTCAATCTCATTGCCGGGGGAAAACCATGCTTGAAACTGAACCTAATTTCTGTTCTATCAACATGACTGTCTTCCCTACAACACTCGGTAACCCTCCAATTCTCAACTGCTGCTGTGAGATGACTTCTTCCTGGAACAACATCAGCCAACTTCAAGATATGAGTATTTGGTTCATGACCATCACAACGTCTAAAGAGATTGGAATTTTGAGAACTAACAGAATCCTCAAAGTCATCTGGGAGACCAAGCTCCCTCCAGACCTTGAAAGCAGCACGGAGTGGCAAAGACTTTTTAGGAGTCATTAAAAAAAGGCGAAGTAATTGGTCTACAACAAGGGGCATTGATCCTTTGATTGCCTGACTCGCTTCCAAGGCAATTTCAATGGCAGCGTTGGTTAATTTGCAAAAGGATTGAGACTTATTAGTATCATAAAATATTTGGAAGATGTGGGGGTATTTGCAGAGGAAGGAGGCAGCACCACGATTCAAGCGGAGCTTCTGGGAGAGCCTATTGAGGAAGTCCAATGAAATTGATGATGAAGGGTTGCTCGAAGCAAGGAAGAGGTCTTGAATTGCAACCACTTTAAGAAGGTTTTTGTACTTCTCCATGAGTTTTTCGAATGTTGGGTCTCTAGCCCTGGAGGCTACATACCGTGCAGAGGTTGTCTTGGTTCTAGTAGTTATATTACCACAGAAGAGCAGCATCTGGAGGGTTTAAAAATGAATCTCCAATTCATCCTGACAAGGAAAGTTCAAGGTTTGTTGGACCTACTGATTCATCCCATTAAGCATGCCAGTCCTTTATTTTGAAAAGCTCATGAAGAAAGCTTTGAGCTTTACACCAGCAATTGCACCCCAGAAACACAAATCCACAAGGACATGAAGAGCCGACTGAGAACTTTCCCCGATAGATTCAGATGATAATATGGTGATTGCTGAGTCCTAGAGAAACCCCCATTCTTCTTCTCTTTATCTCTAGAAGCCAGGACTCAGAAACAATCTTGAAAAAATTACTGCAAGTAAACGTTTGGACACAGAGCTGCTTATCAGCTACATCATTGGGCACTCAAAGCTAACCACAAAAAAGATGTCGACCAGATATAAGCTGATTATAGACCACATAGAAGTGAACAGAAAGACAAAACAAAAAACTAAACAACTCAAATACTAAAGCAAAAGACTTACCCAATGTATCCACAAGACAACCAATTTTCCAAGTGATTGATGACTACATGAAAACATTTATTCATGGCTGAGCACTTGCGTCAGGAACATTGGTATCTACAAATAATTTAAACTTGAGAATCTTATTGATGCAGGCAACTGGTTTTACTTGCTTGCTGGGACACTGATTTGGATCCATATTAGATTTGCCAGAGGATTTGTTCGCTTCAGATGGTCCTGTCTCTTCAGGAACAATGGAGGAAGTACCTGCATTGAACATACATGTCCTTTCTTAGATGCTTCATAGGAAGATACGGATGACTGCTATTCCTTATAAAGAAAATCTAGAGCAATATAACATTGTCACAAACAGTCAACAGCCTTCTTTTATCTTTAGAGCGGAATCAATTAAATTCAAGGATAAGACGAGAAGCTTGTCCAAGGTGTTTCTGAGCCAAACAAGAAGATGTAACTTTGTGATGATAATATAACGTAGATCAAGAGGCTAAGGAAAGTCAAGGCCTATAGAGAATGAAAGAAAAGTTCAAGATAAACCTTAGGAAGTAGTCCTTGTCAAGTACTTTATAAGAAACAGAGAGCACATGTACATTGTCCCACTTACTGCAAAAGAGGCTTTATTGTCCTGGATTCCTAAATTTTTTCAGTAATAGCTAAGCAGGTATTATAGAGGTGCAAGAAATGAAGATATGAAAATGAAAAGCATAAAGCATGACAATTAAATTGGAAAGACGATTATTTGACATATACGTAGTGGAGACTGGAGAGAATGGTAGCTATTGATATACGAGCCACACAAAGCCTACAGAAAATGAGTTCAATTTCTTTAAAATGAAGCACAATGGCAGAAAGTAAACTCACTTTTCTTGTCCCATGATAAGAAAGTAAATTTCCTTGATCATACGTCATCGCTAAAATTCGGAGCATGTCTGTATTAACTTTTCCTTTTTAATTTAATCTAAATCTCATTGGGCACGTACTGTTGTCTTTTTTAAACCTAAACACCTAAAACTTTCGCATCATATAAATATTGACACATAGATTTGTATATATATATATATATTTTTTGTAACTTTTAAGATTTACGTAATATTTTATATTTTGGATAGAAAGCAAAAAAAAGGTACTTTTTCACTTATGCAGAATGCAAGACAAACAAGCTCTCATTCCCCTTAATTGCCTCAAAGTTCGTAACTCTTGATCGAACAATGATGGATAGGCAGCCCATGATGCAAGAATTAAATATAGAATTTCAATAAACAAATCTTTTTTGACATTCTGTTCTAGTTTGCAATGGACACTACTTTAATAAATTAGCAACAGAACAGTAATTCCCCAACTCCCCTTGCCTCTAAAAAGACAGTAAATTGCTTTCACAGCTCCTTTTATACCATAATTGGCTTTTTAAAATATGGAAAAATATGTCCGTATACCAAACTTCCTGAAAGCCAGGAAACTAAAGTGAATGGAACCCTGGAACCCTCATAGACATAAGATTTTTTAATCAAATTAAAGGTCGTTCAATGCTGCTATGATTCATGGATATGTAAACAATTTAAATCAAAGGAGACTCACCCTCTTCGGTAAGAGCAATACATGTTCCTATTGTTTCCTCATAATGCCCAATCTACACCAAAGGAAAGCATAAGTTAAGAGCGACTAAATCCAAGTCCACGTTAAATCTCACAATTACATATATTCATGGAAATACTTATGGAAGTAAAGTCACATAAATTTTGCATTTCACACAGTACTCCACACATAGTGGATTTAGAGCAAAAGCAATGTAAAAATTCACTCAGCAATAGAGCAAAAGAAGACTTCGAGAGAGAGGGGCAAATAAAAACAAAGTAGTAAAATCAACGAAGCTGAATGTTTCTCAATAAGACTTTCAATTGCGAATCTTCAATATATTTATGGCCGTGAGACCAAGGTAATACTGACACTAACTCCAACTCTTCACTGAGGTCATATAACCATGTAATAAGGATACGCCAGGACATGGGTGTGGTTGCAAACAAGAGTCTCTTCATCTCAAGAAGAAACATGCCACATGTGTGCCTTAAAACAAAACTGATGTAAACTGTCATTGGTAAAATCTAGAAGAAAAGGTAACAATTTAAGTACAACAACTGAACACCATATAAAATAAAAGATATTTTAAGCAAACATTGCATTCTACAAAGTGAGAATGTACTTTCACATCTGCAAGTTCCGCTAAAGAAATATACGCACGTATAAACTTTACATTGCACACATTTACATAGATGAAGAGACTGGCACATCCACATCCACATCCACATCCAAATTCCATCAACATAATACTAGCATGGTATATAAAAAGAGGAAACCCATGCACTACAATCACATACAAAAGACAACATGACATCCTCATAATTCACAACTCTAGGTCTCTCTCTTGGCTCGGGACACACTTCAGCACAAAATTAGACACATAAATCGCTAAACAAAAAGAGTCAGTGCTTAGATTCTTTTTTAAAATTTTTTTCTTAATTAAAATTAATTGCTATTTTTTAGATTATTGGTACTATGATGATGATGTTTGGTTACACCAATTAATACATGTTTGCATAGGATCATTCCAATTTACAATTTTCAAATGCTAATTGGTTTTTTTTTTTTTTTTTTTTTTTTTTCATTTCCATGGAAACTATCTTTTGAGGGTAATCTAACCAAGTTATATCAGCTACAATTAAGGAAAAGTTATTCACCTGTTTCAGGATAACATCACAAGATGATTACTTATGCTTTCTAAATGGAAGCATGCTGAAATTAGAAAAGATAATTGAAATGAAAGCAAAACATTATCTATGGGAACAGTGTTTTTACACCCGGACCAGTCAAAGAACCGGCATGGGTTCCTGTTCGCCTTTCAACCAATTGGACCCCTGGGTCAATGAAGTTCAAGAATCTACTAATACATTTATACAAACACAAATAATTGAGAAGAACATTTGAACTAGGTAAACACTGGGTTTGACCAGTTGAACTGGTGGCCAGTGCAGGGGTTCGAACGTTTGAACCAGGTAAACACCAGGTTTGACCAGTACAACTAATTGAGAAGAACAAGACAGGATCATGGTCTGGCTCCCGATCCACCAGTTGAACCTGCTGGTCTGGCCCTGGTTTGAAATCATTACTATGAAGACATATGTTCTCCCTTTTCCCTCTGTGATTTGAGAATTCATCACAAATAATCTCTTGATTCTAAAAAGTGAAAGTCTCTGCTTTCAATAATGAACCATTTTAGGTTTTTATTTGTGAAACAAACAAATTTATCCAAGGGCATGCTAACGTTGTTTTCGTGTAAACGCTAATCTTATAAAATTATTTACAGGACATAATCATTTCCTCCAGATGAAACCAAACAGGCCCTTAAATTTCCTGGAGCTTTTCAATAGTTCCATTATCAACTCATTTTCAATCATATTCAGGGTCAATCATCAATATGCCAGCAATGGCCATTAAAATGTCAAATCAAGCGATTAGAAATTAATAACAAACCTCATAGAGACAAAGTTTTCGATACTAATGCCAGCTTATGGCACCAGGCAATATAGCATGCAAGCATTATGTCCGACTTTGTAACCACTTCTCCCAAAATATACGTGTTTTGAATTATTAACATCCGATTGATCGACCTTAATTGTCTACATACATAACTGAGTCTGCTGTTAAAAAATCTATCGATAAGAAAAGGTATAGAACTGAACCAATTTGACTACTACAATCCATACAACTATGTTCCGCACCTTCCACGTGATAATAAATTAATGACAAAGACATGAATTTTGGAGTATACAGACAGATTCTGAATGATTAATCACATTTAACCATGTTATTCCGCTTTTAACAGATTGAGGTGTGTTAACTTACCACACCTAATATGAAGGAATGACAAATGAAACATATGTTGAACAATGTACTAAGTTTCTTGACACAGTTAGCTACTGTTAGATGTTTACATCAGGTTCAGGTCTACTTGATAAACTAAACAGACAAGCACTATTGCTCATGAGATGATGCTACAGATTCAGGGCCTCATATTCTAGTGCTGCAAAAAAATTTAGGGTTAATACCATGAAAAATCCCAAACTGGTACACTTATGACAAATTTACGTCTCATTAGTTTACGTTAAATCTTATGGTCAAATTGTTGTGTTGGATGACACGTGGCAATTGATAGATAAATCGGTTCGGGATTTTACCTTCTGATTGTCACACGTGCACCAATTTGTAGTTTTTTGTGGTATTAATCCAATTTAAAAGAAAGTAACAGAGGATAATACATTTATCACAAATGTACCAATTTGGGATTCTTAATGGTTAGTTTAGGGTAAATTTGTCCCATGCATACCAATATGGGCTTTTTGGTGGTAAAATAATTAGTTTGGGGGTAAATCCGTCAGAGGTGTACTGATTTGGCGTTTTTCATGGTATTAACCCAAAAATTAACGTATCAATGATTACATCATTATCTATTGTTGCATATATGGTCATGCTGGATAAATTTAAGGAAGAGATGGAAGAATGGAGGAGGAGGCAGCATGTTATGCAATGATTATGACGAGTACAAAACCCGACCTTATGCCAAGACACTCGAATACTAGAAAGAAAAAACTCTTGGAAGAAACTATACAATACAAAATTTCCTATCTCAATTCTCCCCCGCCAAAAAAAAACATGTAAATTAGATAAAGAGCTTACCAGCTTCAATTTGTTATCAATGACCAATATGGGATTCAACGTATCCAAACCCTGCAGTACAGAAAATATTCGCTGATAAACAATTTGACTCGATGAACGGCAATGTACATAAGTTTCCATTGAGGAACTAAAAAGGGCGCAGATGGTCAAGGGAAAAAATTTTCTCACTCAAAAGGAGACAGCCAATCTACGACTACGAGACAGTGTTTAAAGACAACTGAACCTGCTAGTGTGTTTGTTGGTCGGATAGTGTTTCAAGTCTTAATCAAATGATTTTTAAGATAGTAGAACATCAACAGTGGAAACGACATACGGATCCCAAGTAATAGCATGTTCCATCTATTGCAGGTTCAAGCACATTGACTATCTGATGATTATTGTACCATAGACCACGGGCCTCGCAGTATTTTGGTTAAGCACTCAATAAAGCTGTAGGTGAAAGCCAAATACCCGATCGCTATGAGATGATTACAAACAACAAATACAAGACCAGAGAATTGCTAGAACAACATAAGTTAGCAAGCCTGAACACATACAGACAAGACATAAGGCGCATTGGGCAGGATGTCGAACTGCTCAGGGACGGAGTCGAGATCAAGCAGGACGTATTCTTCTTCAATCTCTACATCATCATCATGCGCCGCATTTGCCTCCATGCTTTCATCACCTGCAAAGATTACAGAATTCAATGCTTTTGAGATGTGTGAAAAGACAGGCTTATTAAAAATTGAGACCGTTACAGGAAAGGAATGGAAAAACAAGAGTGGAAATCCATGCACAATGCCGATCCAACAGAGCTTAGGAAACTATACGATTGAGCCGATCGCGATCTTCGCCATTTACATTGCTCCTTTCTTGCCAAATACCTATCGATGATTACGCGAGCGAGAGAAAGAAACATCGAAAGGAGCGTAGCGAGAAAAGTTCTCCCGGAGCAGCGAAGTCGTCGGAGTTCCGCTCCGAGCTGCCGGAGAAAGCAAAACCTCACGGAGATTCGTAACGGACCTGGTCGCCGCGGGGAATCGAGCGAGTTCGGCGCCGAGCGCTCCGCGAGTCGGGACAGAGGCGCCGCTCGTCGGCGCGGGAGGGCGCGACGGGATCAGTCTATCGGCCGTGACGCGTGGGGGAACGAGCGAGCAGGGGACCTCGGTGCCGGCCGCGACTCGCCGGGCCTCTTGCTTGCGCGGCGGCCGGCGGCGAGGCGGACTGAGGTCGGCGGCGAGGCGGCGGGGCTGCGGCGGTGGTCGCGGTATGCATGGAGGAAGAAGCTGCGCAGCGACGGTCGAGGTCGCAAAATCGCTAAAAGAAATTGTTTTTCTAAATTGGCAAAAAGAGGAATCAGGGGCTTCGCAGGACTTGAGCGAAATTCCCAATATGCCCCGCCAATTTTTGCGGGATCCCCAAATTGTTCCCTTGTGGTTTAAGGGCATGTTTGTCCACACGACAACAAATTCTTTTAGGGTGCCTTTGATAATCTAAATTTCTAATTGGAAATGAAATTTAGGATTTTGCTATATCTTTTCTAATATTTGTTTAGTGAATCGCAATAATCAAATTGAGTATTTTCATGTCGTATCATTTCGTTGTTTGGTATTGACGATAAATTAGTATAATTGAAGTTGAAAATTGCATGAATGGAAATTGTAAAAATCTTTCATGATGCTTTTACCTCCTTTATTTTTATTTACTGTTTTCTACTTATTTTTCCATCTCGTTTTTTTATTTCTTTTTTTTTCCTTTCCATTGTTTTCTAATAAAATTATATTAAATAGATTGTACTTTATTAATTGGATACGGATTAGAAATGTTTATATACACAAGTCAAAACATCATTTTCTTTCACTTTTAGATTTCCTATTACCCTACCTTTCCTTCTCTCATACCCACCCATTTAATAAAGTACGATCTACTTTTTTAATATAGTACCTTGGGTAAGGCTTGATCTCGTGTAGATTTGTCAAGGTAGAGCCTCGTTCGAGATTGATGAGGTTCAAGCTCTTTGAGATTTGGCGAGGTGAAGCCTCACCAGCTTCAAGTGAGACTCACCCTTACTAGATTTGGCAAGAGTGGCTCTCACTGTTAGGCGACTGCCGGCCATGGTGGTCGGCAAAGGAAGAAGAAAAAGGAAACATGTATTAGAAATATCATTTTTTTACATAGCAAAAATTATCTATGTCAATAACGGCTGAACCGTGTAAAGCATCTGCTGTCCACATTAGTAATTTTTAGTTAAAATTAGCTAGATGGACTTAACTGACAAAACGTAAAAAAGTTTTAAGACTCAATTGGCACAATTAAAAGGTTTTTGACTAAATTAGCACAAATACACTAAGTTTAAGATTTTTTTGGTAATTTTTCTAAAAAAGATCGTCCACTAAAATCTTTTGACCCAACTTGTCCGATTAGTATTTTAGGTGAGTTAACATAATTTTTCTTATTGATGCTCTTGGATTGACATCTCTACCGTTCTCGACGAATCCTCTTGGACCATTTACAAAAATTAAGGAACATGACTAGATAGTAAGTGCATGAATTCCATTATCTTTCGCATCTTGCAGAAAAAGCATAAAACCACTATTGAGATCATTAGACATAAAGTGACGTCGTACTTAATATATTCATGCTTAATGATCTCATAAAAATTGCATTTATTTAATAATTGAAAATTTCTAGATTTAAAGATTTTTTTCACATGTTAATTTTACCCACTAAAAGAGGTTTTATAAGTTAAGACTCCTCCTCCTCAATACCGGCCTACTATGCATGCCGGCCCCGCTTGCCACTTCTCATCCCTACGGCCGGCCCTCGCCGACGACCACATCACTGCCATTGTCACCATCATTGTGGCCCCTCTCGCTTTTGCATCTCTCTCTCTACATATATAAGTGAGAAGTGTCTCCAAGCTTACAGGTCATTGCGACAAAATCATATGTTTATAAACCCTTATTAAATTAGCTCTCAAGGTCACCAGTTCGAGTGATTGTGTATTGGGTGTGATTGTCAAGGACTAGGAATCGGCGACATGTATAGCTAATGAGGATCGGGGCCCGTCATGGGGGAATGATCGAGCTCGACCATGGGGCTTGGCCTAGGTAATATTTGGATACTTCGGCCCCGCCAACGGTGGCGATTGAGGCGGACCTAACCACACTTCTTGCTATCAAAGAGGACAGGATGAAAAAAAGTGGTTGGCTTTTGATAGTGACTGTTCCCATCCTCCGGCTTTAGAGCGTGGTAAACGAGATATTTCTCTCAGTCCAAACCAAAGCTTGGGGAGTTTCCTAATGATACAAAATTAGATTTACACCAGCATCACACTTTAGTCTAATTTCATTATCCTTGGAGTTTATTATTATTTAATTTAGATTTTAGGAGATTGCGTTCACTTTTTAAATTTTATCTGATTAGGGAAGTACTTACCGAGTACCTCATAATTATGAATACCGATGGTGTTGTTTTATTCTCTACTTTTTCATAATTCAGAGGCAAAAGCGCAGAGGCTAGTTATCTAGAGGCCCATGCTATGCCTTGCAGCCCTAAAAGTTGTAATTGTCCGCAATTCGGCCCATTCTCCACGTTTCCAGTTAGCCTATGAATATAATTAATGCTGAGATTGATGGCTTGTTGCTAAGAGTTGGAGTCCCCTCTTCCTTTCCTCTTATCATTTTTCATGATTCTCTTCCCCTTCGTCATCTTGATTCTTCCTCTTTTAGGATTCCCAACTATTTTTGCTGTGTGCTTTTTGTTCTACTTAAGTCTGGTATCAAAGCTAAATCCGTGCCATATCATTTCATCTTGCCAAATACTACTTTCAAATCACAATCTAATTGGATTAGGTCTCTCATAAGATAACCTTCTATGGTTATACTACACAAAGGAACATAAAACCTATAGCCTACTTTGTACTGGCTAAATTCTTAATCTTCCTCTAGAAAAAATGTGCTTAAAAGTATTGAAAAAATTGAAGATTGTGACACGAAATGCAACATTATGAGTCTGATATTAAGATACGGATTAGAAATATCTATATAAACAAGTCAAAACATCATTTTCTCTCACTTTTAGATATCTTAAATTACCTTGCCTTTCGGTCTCTCATACCCACCCATTTAGTAAAGTATGCCTACTTTTTTTTCCCTCTCTTCTCACATTTAAACTTCTAAAATCACCATTACTTTCTTTATCTCATACTCGCCAATTTCATGCATAATTACTCCTTTTTTCCCATGAATAATTACCTGATTATGCATGCACGCATAGTGTGCGCCTTAAACCTATTTTTGTATATGAAAGATTTTGTAAAACCCCTATTTTTTGCAAGTTAAATCAAGACTAATAGATTTAACAATAAGGTTCTAAACTTAATCTATATCTACCATTTAAATTTGTTACATACAAGTAACACTTCTCAGCAGACCATGCCCAGAATATAGTGATTGATCCCATTATTAATGAAACAAGTCATTCAATTCTACTTACATGATAACCATTTTGCTTTCAAAGTTCAGTTATATGAGCACAATCTAACGCCAGGCAAATTTAAGAAAAGGATAAAGATGGCGATTCCAACATAAGCCTTAAAAAAAAAAAAAAAGCTTAAGCCTTCAAAAGCATAGGACTAAATGTCCAGCACGGTAGTATTACATGGCGATACGAACCCGTGAAGAAGCCCTCCGAATTAATCTAAAGAGGGACAAACAATCTTTATCTAACCCGACCCTCTTTCCTTTTGAGCTCGAGTGCATTTCCATGCATGGAAGCGACATGTTTGGCCCATCCGAGCATCTTCAATTTCATCGGCCTATCTTCATCGGTCCCAAAACTCCTCCTCCGGCGATTATCCCGGGCGTCGACGGCGGAGATCGATGCATCCTCTTCGTCCAGCAGATGCGGAGGAGGCGGCTCAGGTTTCGTCCCGAAATCCGGCCACTTGATGCCGCATTTTGCGGGGTCGACGCCCGCCATCGCCAGTGCTTCGATCGACATATGGCTTCTTGGATATCCCTGGACTTGCAGAACGTTTCTTTTCCTTTGGATGATGTTGAGCAAGAGACTGAATCACCAATGGTGTAGAGATATTTGACGGGGGAATGCACTTTATATGCGAAATGGCTGATCGACTTTTTGGGCTTTTGAGTTCGTGAGGGAGTGGGGGAGGTCACGGCCTCACGGGAGTTGCATTTTCAGGCGTTCAATAAACGTCACTACGAACGTCACTTCCCCTATGGTACATCTCCCAATTGCAGAGAACTAGAGAGGGACGATTTGGAATAAGCTTCTTAGCAAATTGACTCTTGGAAAAGTGTTTCAGCCAATTTAGTTGCAACAATGTAATAAGGCTGTAATTCGATAGCTATTACTCGGTTTGGCTTTAGGAACGTAATGCTATTACATTATCTGGTTTCATGGATGACATACGTAATGAGCGGGGAAAGTATCAAAATTCTCAAAATACTCCTAATATTCAAATTAGATGGAATACAACAATTAATACGTGAAAAAAGAAAGACAAGTGGAGTGAGCAATCATAGCTCGATGAGTAGTATATATCTTCTAAGTAGATCAAGCAACTACTATGCATGTATACAAAGCAATACCAGAACTTCATAACTCAAACTCAAAGTATAAAATACATATCAAATCATATATGAATTGTTTCTTATCAATAAGACTTCATACTAATCAGAAAACCCATTAAACCATCACCACAACTCAAACATCAATGGTAAAGTCTATTGATTAATCTTTATCAATAAGCACACATCAATGGTCCATCAATAGTTTATCAATTGATCAACCTATTGCTCAATATCCTACTATGATTACGACATAACGTGTCGTAACAAGGTGATCAAAATTCCCCACTTGGCAATATCTCCACCTACAAAGCCTATGACTTTGCCTAGAAGGATATTCTCAAAAGGGTATGCATTTCTACAAATCTCTCACTGGGTTCACAATTATATTGAGCATAAACAACCATCGTCCAATACTAGAAATCTAATTTAAAAATCAATCTAATTAACCAAGAAAATGACATTTCACATTATAACTATCCGCTATGTCTTAACTATTTCTCAAATCATTCATAACCCTTTCACAAAGTAATATGTATACGTAAACTGTCACGACACATTTCATAATATGTTTCTCAAATTACTCTCAAATAATCGAAAGGTAGTGAATATGCGATTTGTTTTATGCAATAACAATGCTCTTTTTAGTTCAATATATATACTTCAAGACATGGTTTTACAAAGTCAAAGAAGATATAGTACCACTAACTTTGTTGCTTACGACCATATTACTTGTATTATCGAACTTGTGATCCTATCAAACAAATGAGAAATAGCGTTAAAATTGAGTAACAAAGTGCTACCGTAACTATGACACAACTAAACTACACATTATGCTAACAAAATGACTTTCACTTGCTAATAAATCACTCACCTGAAGCGATTACTCAAACCTCAACGTAATGTGAAACTCGGCCTTAAAACCCTACAATTTCATTCTGACCAAACTATTGTGTCAAAACGACTCCCGTCAAAACCTATAGCACTACAATGCCATAAACCTCAATTTCCATGAAATCCCAAAGCTCCACAACTCAAAAAATCAGATTATGTGGCTTAAATTTCCCAAAATTATGAATTTAAGCTCTAAATCCAAAAACTACTCTGATTGAATGAATGAGGGACACGAGCACTTACTGGACAATGCATTACAAAGTTAAATCGGTTCGATGAGGCGTCCGCGGAGAGCACACGCGAAACCACATGTGAAACCCCACTTTTCTTCTTCCTCTTCCTTTTCTTCGTCGTCTTCTTTTTATTTCCTCTCTCTTCTTTTACGGTCCTTTAAATTAGCAAGTTGTCTTGTCCCAAAAAAAAAAAAAAATTAGCAAGTTGTGTTTACTTCTTTTTCCCCTTTATTTTGACTTTTCAACGCTTTTTATTTTTATCTTTCAAAAGAAAAATGGACAATGATATTTTAGGGATAGCTACAATAATAATTATTACACAGTAATAGCCCATGTAATAACTATTACAACTTCGACTTTTGCACTATAATAGCTATTACTGCAAGCAAACACTTTAATAGGTAATGAACCTATAATAGAACTCTAAATTTGTAGCAATTACTACAATCAAAGGTGCAGTTATATAAATTTCCCCTGACAAAAACAATTCTAGTGAACATCTTGGTATTTTCGGTTGATTTCCAAAAGCCAATGTTTCTATAGCCATATCTATCAAGGTCTGGGGAAATTGTTCGTCCAAATATCTTCTAACCCAACTTGTCCGATTAGTATTTTAGGTGAGTTGACATAATTTTTCTTATTGATACTCTTGGATTGACATCTCTACCGTTCTCGACGAATTCTCTTGGACCATTTACAAAAATTAAGGAACATGACTAGATAGTAAGTGCACGAATTCCATTATCTTTCGCATCTTGCAGAAAAAACATAAAACCACTATTGAGATCATTAGACATAAAGTGACGTTGTACTTAATATATTCATGCTTAATGATCTCATAAAAATTGCGTCTATTTAATAATTGAAAATTTCGATTTAAAGATTTTTTCACATGTTAATTTTTACCCACTAAAAGAGGTTTTATAAGTTAAGACTCCTCCTCCTCAATACCGGCCTACTATGCATGCCGGCCCGCTTGCCACTTCTCATCCCTACGGCCGGCCCTCGCCGACGACCACATCACCCCCATTGTCACCATCATTGTGGCCCTCTCGCTTTTGCATCTCTCTCTCTACATAAATAAGTGATATATAAGTGAGAAGTGTCTCCAACCTTATAGGTCGTCGCAACAAAATCATGTGTTTATAAACCATTATCAAATTAGCTCTCAAGGTCACCGGTTCGAGTGATTGTGTATGAGGTGTGATTGTCAAGGACTAGGAATCAACGACATGTATAGCTAATGAGGATCGGGGCCCGTCATGGGGGAACCATCGAGCTCGACCACGGGGCCTGGCCTAGGTAATATTTGGATAGTTCGGCCCCGCCAGCGGTGGCTATTGAGGCAAACCTAACCGCAATTCTTTGCTATTAAAGAGCACATGATGAAAAAAAGTGGTTGGCTTTTGATAGTGACTTTTCCCGTCCTCCGGCTTTAGAGTGTGGTAAACTAGACATTTCTCTCAGTTTGAGCTAAAGCTTGGACAGTTTCGTAATGATACAAAATTAGATTTACACCAGCATTACACTTTAATCTAATTTCATTATCCTTGGAGTTTATTATTATTTAATTTAGATTTTAGGAGATTGCGTTCACTTTGTAAATTTTATCTGATTAGGGAAGTACTTACCGAGTAACTCATAATTATGAATACCGGGGGCATTGTTTTATTCTTTACTTTTTCATAATTCAGAGGCAAAAGCGCAGAGGCTAGTTATCTAGAGGCCCGCCTTGCAGCCCTAAAAGTTGTAATTGTCCGCAATTCGGCCCATTCTCCATGTTTCCAGTTAGCCTATGAATATTCTAGCTAAGTTCTTAATATTCCTCTACAAAAAATGTGCTTAAAGTATTGAAAAAATTGAAGATTGTGACACCAAATGCAACATTATGAGTCTGATATTAAAACAAGTCAAAACATCATTTTCTCTCACTTTTAGGTATATTAAATTACCTTGCCTTTCGATCTCTCATACCCACCCATTTAGTAAAGTATGCCTACTTTTTTTCCCTCTCTTCTCACATTTAAAATTCTAAAATCATCATTACTTTCTTTATCTTTATTTCATGCATAATTACTCTTTTTTTCCCATGAATAATTACCTGATTATGCATGCACGCATAGTGTGTGCCTTAAACCTATTTTTGTATATGAACGATTTTGTAAAACCCCTATTTTTTGCAAGTTAAATCAAGACTTATAGATTTAACAGTAAGGTTTTAAACTTAATCTATATCTACCATTTAAATTTGTTACATACAAGTAATACTTGTCAGCAGACCATGCCCAGATTATAGTGATTGATCCTATTATTAATGAAACAAGTCATTCAATTCTACTTACATGATAACCATTTTGCTTTCAAAGTTCAGTTATATGAGCACAATCTAACGCCAGGCAAATTTAAGAAAAGGATAAAGATGGCGATTCCAACATAAGCCTTAAAAAAAAAAAAAAAAAAAGCTTAAGCCTTCAAAAGCATAGGACTAAATGTCCAGCACGGTAGTATTACATGGCGATACGAACCCGTGAAGAAACCCTCCGAAATAATCTAAAGAGGGACAAACAATCTTTATCTAACCCGACCCTCTTTCCTTTTGAGCTCGAGTGCATTTCCATGCATGGAAGCGACATGTTTGGCCCATCCGAGCATCTTCAATTTCATCCGCCTATCTTCATCGGTCCCAAAACTCCTCCTCCGGCGATTATACGGTGCGTCGATGGCGGAGCTCGATGCATCCTCTTCGTCCAGCAGATGTGGAGGAGGCGGCTCAGGTTTCGTCCCGAGATCCTGCCATTTGATGCCGCATTTTGCGGGGTCGACGCCCGCCATCGCCAGTGCTTCGATCGACATAGGGCCTCTTCGATATCTCTGGACCTGCAAAGCGTTTCTTTTCCTTTGGGTGATGTTGAGCAAGAGACTGAATCACCAATGGTGTAGAGATATTTGATGGGGAATGCACCTTATATACGAAGTGGCTGATCGACTTTTTGGGCGTTTGAGTTCGTGAGGGAGTGGGGGAGGTCACGGCCTCACGGGTGTTGCATTTTCAGGCGTTCAATAAACGTCACTACGAACGTCACTTCCCTATGGTACATCTCCCAATTGCAGAGAACTAGAGAGGGACGATTTGGAATAAGCTTCTTAGCAAATTGATTCTTGGAAAAGTGTTTCAGCCAATTTGGTTGCAACAACGTGATAAAGCTGTAATTCGATAGCTATTACTCAGTTTGGTTTTAGGAACGTAATGCTATTACATTATCTGGTTTCATGGATGACATACCTAATGAGCGGGGAAAGTATCAAAATTCTTAAAATACTCCTAATATTCAAATTAGATGGAATACAACAATTAATACCTGAAAAAAGAGATGCATGATAAATTAAGCGACATAACAAATATTCCAATCGAAGCATGCCACTCATCTATTCATTAAAACCGGTAATGAAAACAATATTTTCACTTGCACATAACCCTCACTCAAGCTAGAACACATAGCGGGACATGAAATCCGAAGATCGCATCTCTAAAAACACGCGAATACATACTAAGAACAGAAATTATAAAGAAAATTGCCTGAAAAACATAAGTTTGCGAATAGAAATCCCCTTTGCAACAACCTGCTTTTCCTACTAAATCAATGATGAAAAAGAAGTTACGAGATCTGCAGGAATTGTAAGGGCACGCAGTATTTAGCAATGGCCAATCTAGTTAAATCTAGATGCCCATGTTTGTTGATAGGGTGGCGGGGTCTGTGTTAAGAGAAATAAAAGCTAAAGCATAAGAGTGGGGGAGTCGCCTCGTCCAAATTTACTTAAACTCCGCCTCAAAACTGGTTATGATATTAGCCTCGTGGCAGGTGAAAGAAAGCTGCACGCGCTCCCGTTTCCGGTGCGCACGAAGACTTTTCGGATTCAGTCGATGTCACATCGCCCAACAAAATCATTTATCCTCTCTCTCACTCTCTCTCTCTCTCTCTCTCTCGTTGTAGTGCATTTTCAGGCGTTCAATTAACTTCACTATGAACATCTCCCAATTGCAGAGAACTAGAGAAGGACGATTTGGAATAAGCTTCTTAGCAAATTGATTCTTGGAAAAGTGTTTCAGCCAATTTAGTTCCAACAATGTAATAAGGCTGTAATTCGATGGCGCTATTATTTGGTTTGGTTTTAGGAACGTAATGCTATTACATTATCTAGTTTCATGGATGACATACGTAATGAGCGGGGAAAGTATCAAAATTCTCAAAATACTCCTAATATTTAAATTAGATAGACTACAACAATTAATACGTGAAAAAAAGAAAGACGAGTGGAGTGAGCAATCATAGCTCGGTGAGTAGTATATATCTTTTAAGCAGATCGAACAACTACTATGCATGTATACAAAGCAATATCAAAACTTCATAACTCAAACTCAAAGTATAAAATACATATCGAATCATATATGCATTGTTTCTTATCAATAAGACTTCATACTAATTAGAAAACCCATTTAAACCATCACCACAACTCAAACATCACTGGAAAAGTCCATTGATTAATCTTTATCAATAACCACGCATCAATGGTCCATCAATAGTTTATCAATTGATCAATCTATAGCTCAATATCCTACTATGATTATGACATAACGTGTGGTAACAAGGTGATCAAAATTGCCCACTTGGCAATATCTCCACCTACAAAGCCTATGACTTTGTCTAGAAGGATATTCTAAAACGGTATGCATACCTACAAATCCCTCACCGGGTTCATAGTTATATTGAGCATAAACAACCATCCTCCAATACTAGAAATCTAATCCAAAAATCAATCTAATTAACCAAGAAAATAACGTTTCACAATATAACCATCCGTCATTTCTTAACTATTTCTCAAATCATTCATAAACCCTTTCACAAAGTAATACGTATACGTAAACTATCACAACACATTTCATAATATGTTTCTCAAATTGCTCTCAAATAATTGAAAGGTAGTGAATACACGATTCCGTTTTATGCAACAACAATGCTCTTTTCAGTTCAATATATATATACTTCAAGACATGGTTTTACAAAATCAAAGAAGATATAGTATCTCTCACTTTGTTGCTTACGACCAAACAATAAATATTACTTGTATTATCGAACTCGCAATCCTATCAAACAAATGAGAAATAGCGTTAAAATTGAGTAATAGGCTACGGTAACTATGACGCAACTAAACTACACATTATGCTAACAAAATGACTTCCACTTGCTAATAAATTACTCACCCGAAGCGATTACTCAAACCTCAACGTAATGCGAAACTCGGCCTCAAAACCCTACAATTTCACTCTAACCAAACTACTGTGTCAAAACGACTCCTGTCAGAACCTATAGCCTATGTAGCATGGACACTCTCCGAAAGCCTTCATGTTGTATCCGACACTCCGACATGTGTCCGACACGCTCCGACACGCGGTCAACGAGTGTCGAAAAATCCGACACGTGGTCAACTCTTTCCAACACGTTCCGACACGCGAGTCCAGAATTCCGACACGCGATTCCGACACGCACAGGGTCAATTTTAAAATTTTCTAATACTTGTGGAGTCAAAATATAAATATACACAAAAGAAGTAATAAAAGAAGTAATAAAAATGCTATAAATTTACACGCACGGGGTCAATTTTTTTTTTTCAGTTTTATTTTTTTAGAATTTTTTTTTTAGTTTTTTAAAAGTCTTTTATTATGAAAGAAGTAATAAAAAGGGTTAATACTCTGAAAAATCCCAAACTGGTACACTTGTGACAAATTTACTCCAAACTATTTTTTTGACCACCAAAAATCCCAAACTAGTACACCTTTGACAAATTTACCCCAAACTGGTACACTCGTGACAAATTTACCCTTTGTTAGTTTTCGTTAAATTTTATTGTCAAATTATTAAGTTAAATGATATGTGACAATTGACTAGTATACCAATTTGGGATTTTACGATCCGTTTGTCAGAGTTTACAATTTTTATAATTTTTTTGTTGTATTAATCCAATTTAGCGAAGGGTATATTTGTCACAAATTTATCAGTTTGGGGTTTTTTGCGGTCGAATAAATTAGTTTGGGGTAAATTTGTCATAAATGTACAAATTTAGGGTTTTTATGGTCGATCGGGGTAAATTTGTCACAGGTGTACGAGTTTGAGGTTTTTTATGGTAAAAAAAATAGTTTGTGGTAAATTTATCACAAGTGTATCGGTTTGGGGTTTTTCAGGGTATTAACCTAATAAAAATGCTATATATGATAAATAAATAAATTTAAAAATATCATTTCAGCATTTTTCTTTAAACAATGTTTCTTTCCTCTAAGTTTTGTGTATTATCGTAACAAATTAAAATAATGAATGATATTATTTAATATCTTTCGTGTAAATTAATTATAGGCTATTTTTATTATTTATTTATTTATTTATAAAAATATATTTAATAAATAACGTGTCGAAACGTGTCGAAATTCTCTATTTTTAAGAAATGACGTGTCGGCGTGTCGTGTCGTATTGTGTCGCGTGTCGCGTGTCCGTGTCGGTGCTACATAGCCTATAGCACTACAATGCCATAAACCTCAATTTCATGAAATTCCAAAGCTCCACAACTCAAAAATCAGATTACGTGGCTTAAATTTTCCAAAATTATGAATTTAAGCTCTAAATCCAAAAACTACTCCGATTGAGTGAATGAGGGACACGAGCACTTACTGGGCATTGCATTACAAAGTTGAATCGGTTCGGTGAGGCGTCCGCGGAGAGCACACGCGAAACCACTTGTGAAACCCCACTTTTCTTCTTCCTCTTCCTTTTCTTCGTCTTCTTCTTTTTATTTCCTCTCTCTTCTTTTATGGTCCTTTAAATTAGCAAGTTGTGTTTACTTCTTTTTCCCCTTTATTTTGACTTTTCAACACTTTTTATTTATATTTTTGAAAAGAAAAATGGACAATGATATTTTAGGGATAGCTACAGTAATAGTTATTACACAGTAATAGCCCATGTAATAACTGTTCCAGCCTCGACTTTTGCACTATAATAGCTATTACCGTAAGCAAACACTTTAATAGGTAATGAACCTGTAATAGAACTCTAAATTTGTAGCAATTACTTCAAAGGTGTAGTTATATTTATTTCCCCTATCAAAAACAATTCTAGTGAACATCTTAGTATCTGCGGTTGATTTCCAAAAGCCAATGTTTCTATAGCCATATCCATCAATGTTTGGGGAAATTTTTCGTCCAATTAATCTTCTCGTTGGCTATCATCCCCATCTATGTTTAGTTAAGTATGCATATGAGTTACTGTATCCATAACTTGCATGTGAGTTACTGTATCCATAACTTGTAATCATCAATCTAAAACGTAAATAAAGAAAAACCTATTTCATTATCATGATTTAATGGGTAAGTTTCGGCTATAATTACACGTGGGATCATTCTTTCCTTTTCTTTCTTCCTTGTGATAATGATGAGGAAACCATCTTAGTAGGTATACCATGAGGTTTTGAAATGTTTGCTTACCCCATGAAACAAATGAGATGTTATGCAAATTGGGATATTGATGTGTTTGATGGAAGTTATCTCCATTCCTGCAATTGTGATTTCTTTAGCAATGAATCATAGATCTTATTATTTCCATTTGTACATTTTCATATTCATTTACCTTGATATGCCGTTTGTACCAAATAATTAATAAAATTCGATATGAAAATATATGGCTTTATCACTACGATTTACCAAATATTGGTTAGAATATAACAAAATCTCTAGATTCCTATTCTAACTATAAATCTAGACAACCAAATGCAGCCTAAGTTCCATGTTAAGTAAGAGAGAACATACGAAGTAATTTATAAGTTGACACCCACGAAATATCACCACTTGATTTTTACTTTTAGGGAGCGCTTAATTGTCAACAATAGAATCAAAGTTTGAACCATTTTAGTTGAAACAATCCGTAAGGGCCATTCTTTGAATTCTTCCGTAAGAGGTTTGCCTTCTCCCCTAGTTCATGTTTGCCCACACCGCATTTGTCCACTTTTATAGTTGCTGTTGCCATTGTCACCATCTTCGCCATCGATGTCCATGTCGGTCACTTGCCATCAGCGCCATGTTCTCTCTCTCTCTCTCTCTCTCTCTCACTCACTCATATAGCACCCACCTTTTAGCCACTGCGAACTGTAACGTGACCACCTATCACAACCACTCCAACCTCCTCAGCTGTCAGCGCCAATCCATCAAAGGAGGCTAAGAGAGAAGTATAGAGCATATGGACCATTTTAGCTGTCCCACATTTTTATGCTGATGTGGATATCAAGAGGCGCTTGTGCCCATAATAGAATCTTCCGTCCGTGACTTTAAGGGGATCTTGCATTGGCCCGCATTCTAAAATTCAAGGAGTTTGATTGAAAAAAAATTTGCCTAATTAGGTACTTGATTGAACAAAGGATAAAACATAAACATTGGCTGCAATACATGGTAATAATCTGTGGCTATTGGTAATTTCTCTTATATTCACCTATATATATTCTTGGCTTTCTGTAAACAGGAGATGTTGATAGGGTCGTATATATTTGTAGTATGTACTTAATTATATTTTCCTTTCCCAGGTGAGAATTCATTATTAATGTGCAAGTAGAACTTTGTAGTCGAACATGATCCATAAAATAAACGTGCTATAGAGGTGGTTGACAAGCAACCCGACGGCATGAGGATTTGAGTGGTAATGATCGAGTGCATGGAGAACAAAAAGAGAGACTCGAGGTAGATGCGTATGTCACGAAGAGCATGTCATCAAATGAATCTACAGTACAACGAGTACTATTTTTCTTTTAAGGATCCGGACATTCTCGTGATACAGCTGAAAAGTGAATTAGCCAAACAAAGAAGCACAAGAAAAGTACCATTCAACCTTCGAACTAAAAGCAAAAAAGTACTATTTAACCAAAAAGCGAAAAAGGAAAGTGATAAGAGCACGGTACCGATTGTCTCACGGGAAAATCACCAAAAAAATCATAATATATTACATTTATGTCAATTTAATCCTTAATATTTTAACTATTCACCAATTTACTTCTATATCTTTTGATGATTGCAGCTAGCATTGATGTAGATAATTTTTGCATTTTTGAATAATAATTTATTTTATTTCAGGCTTTTTTCTTTTTCCCAACCTTGGGTCGGTGCTCCTTACTTGGTCTGAGTGAGGGCGTCACGACCCTTGCCTAGGCAAGGGTGTGGAGGCCTTCGTTGTGCCTAGCAAAGGCCGCAACACCCTCACCCCAATTAAGCAGGGTTGATGGCCCAAGGTTGGAAAAAAAAAAAAAAGAAAAGAAAATAAAAGAAGAGAAGTAAAAAATTATAAAGTAGAATATTTAAAAAATTGCAAAAATTGTCTATGTCAATTGCCTGTGTCACATAAAATAGCCGGCACTAACTAGATCGCAATGTCAATGCTTTTTAGCCAAAATTGATTGGAATGATTAATTTGAAAAATTGTGCAAATGTTTAGAACTAAATTGACAAATCGTTAAAATTGCAAAACTAAATTGATACAATTGAAATATTTATAAATAATTTGGCATGAGTATAATAAATTTAGGACTTTTTGGTAATTTTTCCTATCTCATACTCACCAATTTCGTACATTAACTAGTCATTCTTTTTCCATGGATAATATTACTAATTTATGCACATAGGCATAGCGAGTGCCTTAAACTTTTTTTCAATTTTCAGTCGAAGCCTTAACCCTAGTTTAGTACATCAAAGAGTTTGTAAACTTTGGGTTTGGATGATAACTTAATAATATTATAAATATATGAACTTTTGGTATATCAATAATTTACCTTGCGGTTGACCACCTTTTGCAAGTTAAAAGAAAGACTAATAGATCTAACAATAAGATTTCAAACTTAATATATATCTACAATTTGTCTCATACAAGTAATTTGTGTCATGTTACCTATATTATAATCATTTCGCTTTCAAATTGCAGTTATATCAGCACAATCTAACGCCAAGCAAATTAAAAAGCATAATGATGGCGATTACAACATGAGCCTTCAAAAGCTTAGGACTTAAAGTCAAACACAGGAAACTCTCCAAAATTGTCTAAAGAGAGAACACATTTTATCTAGGTCGACCCTCTTTCCTCTTGAGTTCGGGTGCAATTCCATACATGAAAGCAACATATTTGGCCCATCCGAGCATCTTCAACTTCATCCGCCGATCTTCATCAACCCCCAAACTTCTTCGTCGATTTCCTTGTGCATCGGCGATGGAGTCTGATGCATCATTCTCTTCATCCAGCAGATGCAGAGGAGGCGGGTCAGCATCTGCATCGAAATCCTGCCATTCGATGCCGCATTTCGCGTGGTCGACGCCCGCCATTGCCAGCGCTTCAATCGACATTGCTGTCCCCCGACCTACAACGTGTGTTTCTTTTCCTTTGGGTGACGTTGAGCAAGAGACGGAATCACCAATGCGTAGAGAGTTATGTCGTGTAGCGAGAGATATTTTGATATGGGGAATGCGCTCTTTATATGCGAAATGGCTCATCGACTTTTTGGGCGTGAGTTCGTGAGGAAGTAGGGAAAGGTCACGGCCTCACGGGTGTTGCATTTTCGGGTGTTCAATGCACGTCACCTCCCCTAACGTCACTACGGACGTCAGCAAGAGCTAGAGATGGACCATTTTGAATAAGCTTCACGGCAAATCAACTCTCCGTGACCATTTTGAATAAGGCCGTAATTTCATAGCTATTATGTCGTTTGGTTTAAGTAAGGCGATTTGCTTATACTGTTTCATTTCGTGAATGACATACTTAATGAGCGGGGATAGTATCAAAATTCTCAAAATACTCTTAAAATTTGAATTAGATGGAAGATGAATTTTATCGCTTTGATAGTCAATTATGATTCATGAGCCTAGGCCCCATTTGACTTACAAGATATATAATTTTTGCTGCATCAGTTATTCATTGCTAGTTTAGAAGTTCACATATATTTTAAATAGAATTTAAGCACGTAACATGTGATATATTAGAGACAATATCATGTTCTGGTAAGTATTACTTCAACAACCAATCATGAGGGTAGAATCGTGATATATTATCAACATATTACAATGTGATATATAGATAATTATCTGTTATTTAAAAGTCAAGTTATGATTGAAATTTGAGTTCAATTGATACAACAATTGAAATAATAATTTAGAACAATTTGAGCATTAATCAATATATCTAGTAACCGAGATAATCAATGTATTATGAATATACGAAAACTTATATTATTGTACCTAATAGTGAGAAAATTATATTATGCTATATCATGAATGTTTTCTTAATAAAATTAAAAAAAATGTATTATCAAGATAACATACTTATTATTACACCAAATTTTTACCAATTATTTTTTCTTGTATATTGTTACTCATTGTATACATGTAATAATTGCTATTATATAAGTAATATAAATAAATTTAGTTACAATTAATATAAATTATACTTAAGTTAATAATCAAACATTGGTAGAGTGTGTGGAAAAAAAGGGACTAGGGTGTATTGGGAAACTATAACACCAATCACATGGGAGTCCCTATAATAACTATTACGGCTTTGACTCTAATAACAATTACGCTAGAGTAGCTATAATTGCAAGCAAGTACTATGAAAGGCGATCAATGTAATAGAACTGTAATGTCATAGTTGTTGCGACATCCAAACGATGTTTTTATAGTTATTTCTCTTATAAAAAACAATTCTAGCAAAAATCTTATTGTTTTGGATTCTTGTGATGAAATTTTACAAGCCAGTGTCTCTTGAGTCATGTACATCCATGTTTGAGGATAATTTTCCTCCAATCATTCTTCTTGTTGATTGTTATAAACATATATATTAACTCTATCTATATTTAGTATTCATAACTTGTAGTCCATCAATCAAAATCATTTTTTTTTTTTTGGTCGTTAACAGGAAACTTCATTCACGAAATAGAAAAGTTACAGCAGTTCAACATATCGGTACATAACAGATCAAACAAAGCAGGAGGGGGGGAGGTGACCCAGTTCGCTGGGAGAAGATTTTGGGCTTGGGCTTTTGCAGCCCAGTCAGCAACTGTGTTGGTTTCTCTTCTGCAATGTTGGATGCGCAGGGTTGGGAAGAGGCGGAGCGAGCCCTAGCTTCCGGCGAAAAGAGCGCCGAGCTCCCATGGTGTGCGATCTTGGTCGTGAATTGCTTCAACCACAACAAGAGAGTCTGATTCCAGAAGGAGGTTGTGTTGATTTCTTTTTGTGGTGATGAGGTATCGTAGGGCAAAGATGAGAGCTTGGGTTTCGGCATGCAGGGGCGAAACAGAGGGTGTTTGGTGAGCACTGCCAGCAATCAGCTTCCCGGAGGAGTCGCGACAAATACAAGAGACAGCAGCACCATCCATGACCGTGGGGAAGGATGCATCAATATTGATTTTAATCACACCAGGAGGCGGAGGACACCAAGACAGTTCCAAAGGGGGACGCCGAGGAACAGTCTTTCTAGCCGATCGAAACCCAGAATGAGAAGAAGCTGCATCGAATCCACTGGTGAGTGATCTGTTTCTCTGGATTGGGAGGTCTTGCTGGTGTGGCTTCGATGATTTTGTTGCTTTGCAAGGCCCGATGACAAAGTGATAATATGAGCGGGCATGGGCCAGAGCAGAAGCTACGATGTGATCTGGGTGCGGGGGTCTTCGGCGGAAGACAAAGTCGTTCCTGGCTTTCCAGATGTGCCACAGAACATATGTAATTTGCGCATAAAACTGTAAGTTTCTCTCCTGATCAAAGATATGTAATAGCCAGGCGTCAAATCTGTGATGTTGAGCATGCTGAATAGTACATGGTAGATGGGCATGAGTCCAAACTTTCTTTGTCCATGGGCAATGTAGAAACAAATGTTCAGTGGTTTCGGGGGCTTGGCTACTATCACTACAGAGTTTACAAATAGGATCTTCAATAATATGACGATAGTAGAGATTTGCAGCAGTGGCTATAGCATTGTGGCATAGTGACCATAAAAGATACGCAGTTTTGGAGGAGCTGGTACTGCCATATAGTAGCCCAAAGGTGCTTAGGGGGTTGAAAGGATGAGGAGGGCTGATTTTGAAGGACTGTTGTTGCTGCTGTGTTGATCCGGCGATATCCATTTTTGACAGTGTACACACCATTTAATCGTCCTGTCCACATCAATTTGTCTTCAGTATAGTGTGGACTGATCTGTATTTTTAGAATTTCAGCAACTTGATGCTCATAAAAACTTCTAGAAAGCAGAGAGATATTCCATGTCTGAAGGTCTGGACAGATGAAATCCACGACCTTAGTAGGCTCATTCCTAGGTGCTGGTCCCCCAATAATGCCTGTAGACAACCATTTATCCTCCCTGATGTTAATGTTCTGCCCAGTGCCTACTGACCACTGTAGATTAGATGCTATAGAATCTCTGCCTAGCAAAAGGCTTTGCCATCCCCAAGAGGGCCGAGCACCTCTGTCCGCATGTGCAAAGTCAGTGGAGGGGAAATACAACCCTTTAAGAATGCGACTCCATAGAGAGGTAGGTTGTTGAAATAGCCGCCAAGCTTGTTTAGCCAACAATGCTTTATTAAAAGAGATAAGATCCCTAAAACCAAGACCACCCGAGTCTTTTCGAACTTTGAGAGAGTCCCAATTCTGCCAATGAATACCTGACTTATTGCCCTGAGATTGCCACCAAAAGCTAGCCACCTTTTGTTCAATAGACTTACACAAAGTGATATAGGTATTTTAAAAATCGACATAGCATACTGTGGAATAGCTTGTACTACTGCTTTAATCAAGATTTCTTTCCCACCCTTCGAAAATAACTTTTCCTTCCAGCCATGAAGTTTAGAATGAACTTTTGCCAAGATCCAGGAAAACATTTCTTTTTTAGATTTCCCCGATCGATGGGATGCCGAGGTATTTGCCAGTCTTTTTCATCACGGGAACTCTAAGTTCTCTAGCAAGAGACTCCTGTAGAGCAGTAGGACAAGTAGGACTAAATAAAACACCAGATTTATTACGGTTAATCTCTTGTCCCGATGCCCAGCAGTATTGAGATAATATATTGGATAGATTCTGACATTCTAGCAGTTTCCCTTCTATAAAAAAGATGGCGTCATCAGCAAAAAATAAGTGTGAGAGGGTAAGGCACCTGGGATTGAGTCTAATGCCTGAAATGTTACCCATCTCCATAGCTTGGTGTATTAGAGTTGAGAGTGCGTTCGCCACTAAGATGAACAAATTTGGCGATAATGGGTCGCCCTGTCGGAGCCCCCTCTTCATTGGAAACGGAGGGAGAGGTTCACCATTTAGCTTGACACTCATAGAAGCAGTGGTGACACACTGCATAACCAGGTGAACCTAGGTTGCATGAAACCCGATCTTCAAGAGATAATCTCGCAGAAAGTCCTACTCGACCTGATCATAGGCTTTTTTTCATGTCAATTTTGAATACACCCTGAAATGTACGCTTGCGTTTCCGTATGCGAAGTTGGTGCAAGACTTCCTGGACTAAGAGAATGTTATCCTGGATTTGGCGACCACTGATAAATGCACTCTGTTCTGTTGAGATGAGGGTCGAGAGTAACGGCTTCAAACGATTAGCTAAGATCTTCGAAATGATTTTGTAGGAAAAGTTGCATAGGCTGATTGGCCTATATTGGTCCAAATTTTCAGGGTGAGAGATTTTTGGAACCAAAGTGAGATAAGTCTTATTAAGGGCTGGGTTGAGCACACCTGAACAGAAGAAGTTTTGAACGCAGCTAACAATGTCTGCCTGTAGAATATCCCAGTGCGCATGACAGTTTTTGCAGCGATCTCCAATCACATCATATGTTCAACTGATTTCCTGGTCATTTCTACTTTGACTTGCATGTAGCAAGAGGTTACCTGTTCCTGATGGATGGTTTACCGGATCAATTGGTTTGGGAAATCTTGGACAGGATCACGAAAACAACAGACAGGAATGCTACTTCTCTAGCATGTAAAAGGCTTTACATGCTGGATAATGAACAGAGACATTCTCTTCGTGTTGGGTGTGGATTAGACCCTGTAAATGAAGCTCTGACTGCTCTCTGCATCAGGTTCCCAAATTTGGCAAAGGTAGAGATAAGTTATTCAGGTTGGATGTCCAAATTGGGGAAACAGTTGGACGACCAAGGCCTTCTGATTCTTTCCAACTATTGTCCCTCTTTGAGCAATCTCACCTTAAGTTACTGCGCGTTCATATCGGATGCGGGTCTTCGCCATTTGACTTCATGTTCCAAGCTCTCTGCTTTGAAGTTGAACTTTACACCACGAATTACTGGCTGTGGCATATTATCTGTCGTGCTGGGCTGCAAAAATCTCACTGTTCTCCATCTTATCCGATGTTTAAATGTTTCCAGTGTTGAGTGGCTACACCACATCGGAAAGCTTGAGACCCTAGAAGATCTTGCAATAAAGAATTGTAGGGCAATCGGTGAGGGTGATTTGGTTAAGCTAGGTGCTAGTTGGAGAAAAATAAGGCGTTTACAGTTTGAAGTAGATGCTAATTACAGATACATGAAGGTTCATGATCGCTCAGTGGATCGATGGCAAACACAGCAGGTCCCATGTGAAAATATGCTGGAGATGAGCTTGGTCAATTGCATCATCCACCCGGGGAGAGGTCTAGCGTCCGTGCTGGGTCATTGTAAAAACCTAGAGAGTATATGCTTGGACATGTGTGTTGGGATCAGGGACTGTGATATCATCAATTTATCACAAAAGTCCAGGAAACTTCGTTCTCTGTCACTTCGAGTCCCATCAGACTACTCACTACCTCTTTTGATGAATAACCCGTTGAGATTGACAGATGAGAGTCTACAAGCTTTGGCTCAGAATTGTTCGATGCTTGAAGAAATTATGATATCCTTCTCCGATGGGGAGTTTCCTTCATTTTCTTCATTCACATTCAATCAAAATCATTATTAAAGGAAAATGTAGCAATCTTTCACTGTCAAATTTTAATCGGTAAATTTTAGCTATAGTCATGTATGAGCGCATTTCTTTCTTTCTTATCTTTTTTTTTTTCTCACGTGATAACGATAAAGAGACCTTGGGATTTTAAAATCTTTTGGTGACCTCACGAAACAGATGAGGTATGCGATGACGATGAGAAGGGTAGTTGATTATTTCTACGGGGACAATGATGGGACATGAGTACAAGGCTATATGGACGCACTGTAGGGGGAATGAACCAATTGATTTAGGCAGAAGTCCAGCACAAGTACCATAACTTGGTACGGGAGGACACTTAAGTGCCATAACTTCAAAACGGTACACTTAAGTGCCACTTTTTTTTTTCTAGTGGGACACTTAAGTGCCACCTCCGGCGACCCTTGTCGGAAATCCTACGTGGCAATATTTTATTATTATTTTTTGCCTACGTGGCTCGCCGGAGAGCCGAGTCGGCTCGCTCAAAAAGCAGATAAAAATTAAAAAAATTTTAAAAAATAAGAAATTTTAAAAACTTTTAAAAAATTTAAAAATTAAGAGAAAAAAAAAAAAGGGAGGTCGGGCGGTGGCCGAGGGCCGAGCCCTCGCCGCCGCCGCCTCCCGCCGTCGCCGGAAGGGCCGGCGACGGAGGGGGAGGGTCGGCCGGGGTCGCCGGCCCCGGCCGACCGACGGCGAGGGCCGCGAGCCCTCGCCGGATCGCGGCGAGGGCCGCGACCCTCGCCCCAGATCCGGGTGAGGGCTCGCGAGCCCTCGCCGCCCTTGGCCGAGGCCCGCGACCCGCCCCCGGCCGGGCCCGACCGGCCTCGGCCGGGGCCCGCGACCCGGCCCCGGCCGGGCCCGCGACCCGGCCTGGCCGGGCCCGCGACCCCGGCCCCGGCCGGGGCCGCGACCCCGGCCCTGGCCGGGCCCGGCGACCCCGGCCGACCCTCCCCACTCCGTCGCCGGCCCTTCCCGGCGGCGGCGGGAGGCGGCGAGGGCCCGCGACCCCTCGCCGGATCTGGCGAGGGTCGCGGCCCGCGCCGCCTCCCGCCGCCGTCGGGAAGGGCCGGCGACGGAGTGGGGAGGGTCGGCCGGGTCGCCGAGCCCCCGGCCGAGGGCCGGCAAGGGCTCGCGAGCCCTCGCCCATATTTGGGGCGAGGGTCGCGGCCCTTGCCGCGATCCGGAGAGGGCTCGCAGCCCTCGCCGTCGGTCGGCCGGGGCCGGCGACCCCGCCGACCCTCCCCTCCGTCGCCGGCCCTTCCCGGCGACGGCGGGAGGCGGCGGCGGCGAGGGCTCGCCCTCGCCGCCCGTTCGACCTTCCCCCACTTTTTTTTTTTTTTTTTTTAAATTTTTTTAATTTTTTAATTTTTTTAATTTTCTTAATTTTTTAAAATTTTAAAATTTTTTTCTTATTGTTTTTAATTTTTTGAATACTTTATAATTTAATTAATTTTTATATTATTATTTACACGTAGACACAAAACGGCGTCGTTTTTGCGTTTTCTCCGCTACGTCGGCGTGCAAAACGATGCCGTTTTGGACTAAACTCGCCGGAAAATTGCCACGTCAGCCATTTGGCCAGATTTTCGCCGGAGTGGCACTTAAGTGTCCCATTTTACTCCGATGATGGCACTTAAGTGTACCATTTTAAAGTTATGGCACTTAAGTGTCCCTCCGTGCCAAGTTATGGCACTCTAGGTGTCCTCACCTCATTGATTTAAGATTCCACATCGGGCATCGGTATGAACAATGCATACAGCTACTAAACGGGGCTAGTGTTCACGTCAGAATTTTTCGTGTGTGATTTTAAGAGAGCTCTCGTATTGATCGGCATTTGAAAATTTAAGACATTTAATTATGCGAAAAAAGACTTTAAATATTCAATTGAATGAAGGATATAAAATAAACAGCGGTTGTAATTTTTTAACATATAGTAATAATATATGTTTCTAATTTCTATTATATTCGGGAAAAATTATCAAAAAAGTTTTAAAATTGTTATTCTTATGTCAATTCGGTTATATATCTTTCAATTGTCTATTGAGATTTAAATATTTTGACAATTTGTTAATTTAGTCTTTTCAATTAACTTTGGCTATAAATTATTGACTCAGACGTCAGTCATCTTACGTAGTACGACTGATGTTAATGTAAACTCCTTTTCTTTAAAAAAAAAATTTCGAATTTATAATTTTTTAACATTTTTTCTTCTCTCTTTTTGTTTTATCTTTTCTTTCTTTTTCTTTTCCCATCTTCCTCTACCACTCGTCGAGCCTCGACAATGGCTAATGACTGGCCACAACAGAGGGCTGGTGGGCTAGCCCTAGGTGAGGCTCAAGCTTCTTAGATCCCAATGAGGCTTGAGCTTGCTTGAGGCTGGCAAGGTAGGGCTCGCCCGAAGCTAGCAACGTTGGCATTGGCCATCGTTGAGTTCCAACAACCAACATGAGGAAGAAGGAAAAGAAAGAAACGAATAAACTAAAATATTAAAAAAAAATAGAATTTTTAAAAAATTGTAAAAATTAATCACATCAGCATCAATTATATCATGTTGGATGGCCGGCATCTATGTTAGCAATTTCTAGCTAAATTCAGCTGGAATGACTAAATTGACGAATTGTCAAAATATTTAGATTTAATTGGAACAATTAAAATATTTAGAATTGAATTGATACGTATATACTAAGTTTTGAACTTTTTTGATAATTTTACCCTTATATTCATCTATTTATTCTTGGGTTTCCAATAACCTATAGCATTTCCCTATATTTTTTGTTCTTTTCTAGTTAAAAGCCAATCGAGAAAAGTCTGGCTGCTTTTGAATTAAAATTTTCACGTTGACCATGATCCATTTGATAAAACGTGCAATAAATGTGCTCGACTAGAGGTCCGATGGCACGAGGATTTGAACTGAAAAGTCTAAGGATCGTATGCATGGTTCACAAAAGAAAGATTAGGACGTGGATGCGTATGTCATGAAGAACAACATCATCAAATGAATTGACAATACGACGAGCACTTTTCTCCTTCACGGATCTCGACATTCTCGTGATACAATTGAAAAGTGCCAAAGCCCAAAAAGGCCAAAAAAAAAAAAAAAAAAAGGATTAAAGAAAAGTACCATTCCACCAAAAAGTAAAAAACCCCTAATGACTTGGGTAGGGATGACAACGGATCGGGTTAAATCGATTGCCGGTGTCCGAATTCCAGAGGACTCTGAATGGATTAGGTCTTTCCGGCCTATTATGGGCCGGTCGACACGGCCCACAAGTCCACACATCGTGTATTTTCGAATTAAGTGCAAAAGAGAGGAATACATGCAAGCATGGTTTGATTCCCTATATTACATCAAGTGCAGACAATTTCATTTTCGCGAAACATACATGACCATATTTTAACTATATTTTACTTAATTAATGAAATTAGTAAAGATTTCTCATGGGTCTCCAATTCACCTATTATGAGTTAACCTCATTGTAAAAATGGATATTAGTCGACTCATATATTCTAAACTTCCAATTTAGTAGTTCTAAATACGAATTATCAAATCATAGCTTCACTTAGGTTGTGGAAATAATAATAATGTGGACGATTTAGCTGTCCAGCAATTTTCTTTGGATATGGCATCAACAACAAACACAGCTACTAATTTTACCAAAAAAAAAAAAAAAAACAAACACAACTACTAAATGACAGTTCCTGCCCGCAATAGCATCTTCCGTTTGTGATTGAGGGGAAAAAATAAGGAAAAGTGTAGTGAAAGTGTTGGAAAAGTTCTAAACCTATTACATTGATGCTAATTTAATTATAACTTTTTTATTATGTCAATTTAGTCCTAAATCATTTGACTTAGTGCCAATTCAGTCATTTTGCCCAATTTTGGTCAAATAATACTGATGTGAACACTGGTTCTCCTATGTGACACCGTCGACATTGACGTGGATAATTTTTAATAATATTTTAATATTTTTTTCTGATTTTTTCTTTCTTTTTCCTCCCTTTAGGTAGTGACCAACCACCAGCCATGGCTGGGCGAGGGAAGCCATGGTCGGGGCTTGCCCTTGCTCAGGCGAGGCTCCATAGTGGTCGACCTTGTAGAGGCTAGAATGGCCAAGGGTTGATCCTCGCCCAAGCTAAGGAAACCTTGCCAGTGTCACCTTTGCCTAGGCGACGACTGATGAGGCTGCCCTAGCCTAAGCGAGAATCGACTTTGCCAAATTTGGCAAGGGGACCCTTCGCCAGGGCTTGCCCTTGCCAGGCTGGGGCCTCGCTTGTGGCGGGCGATGACAAGTTTTTCCCAAGTGAGGCCAACCTAGACATGGTTAGTGGCCAATGGCTGGCCATCACTTGTGGTCGGTGGCCGGTCACTAGCTCAAGGAAGGAAGAAGGAGGAAAAACTAAAAGAAAGAAGAAAGAAGAAAGCAAAAAAATAGAAAAAAATAATAAAAAATAGAAAAAAATATTAACATATTATTTAAAAATTATTCATGTCCATGCCGGCGGTGCCATGCAAGCCGACCACACGTTGTCCAGCATCCATGTTAATAATATTCAGTTAAAATTAATTGGAAGAATTGAATTAGTATTAGGTTAAAATGTTTATGACTAAATTGGCACTAATAAAAGGTTTATAATTAAATTGGCACAAATGCAATAGATTTAGGGTTTTTCTGACACTTCCCTAGAAAAAAAGGTTAGGTACTCAAGGATAAAAGATAAACAGTAGTAGCAATTTTTAAAATATATGGCTATTAGTAATTTCTCTTAAATTCATTTGGTTATCCTTGTCTCTTTGGTAACATGAGAATATGGTAATGTCGTATTTTCAAGAATCCGTAGTATTTCCCATTTTCTTTCTTTTATAATAAAAATCCAATTGAATGAGCAAGTAGAACTTGGCCTGTGGAAGTCTCATATGTGCTCTGGAGAAACGATGTAGTGTGATGGACATTTTAATCGCCAACTAGATGACTAAGTAGAATCATGGAAGATTGATAGAAGCTATTGCTTATAGTAAGCTGAGAAGATCGTTTTTGACCACGTGGCATAATAAACGGAGACTCAAATATTCCTTCGACTTTTATATGCATTTAAAGGAATTTGACAGTGAATTATAAGTCTGGAATTGGAGATTTATCCGCTCTAAGAAGAATTCAATCTATTGTCGATTATATTGATGAACAAGGATTATCTCCTAATATGGAGACTCTATTTTTCAAAGCAGTAAGATTATTGGGAGATTTGTTTATATGGGTGAACGGATCTACTACAACTAAATTGATTATGTCGAAGATCATTCAACAGTCAACTCGAAGATTGACCACTAGAGATGAGTTGCAAGAATTACAAGAATGCTTTACATATTTTGTGATCAATTGAGTCACTTAATATGAGTTATACACTAATTGTAAATCTTTTGAGAAGTCTACAAGTGATGTAGTGCTTGTAACTTGGTGGTGTGATCTACCAACTTTGGTAAAAGCAGCGTAAGCTGTAATTGTAATGATTCCAAGAGCTACTAGTGAAAATCTAGTCTTGTTGGTGGCTGTTAATTTATGAGAGTGGACGCAGGTTTGATCTAAGTTAAATCACCATAAATCTATGTGCATTTATGTCTGTCCCTCTATATATTGTTTAATCAGGCTCCTGAACTAGAAACATTGAACTGAGCATTAGTTGGAAATAGAGATGAACTAGACTGACTAGGAGAGCAAACATAGCGGAATGGTTGGGCTTGATTGAGCTGTTCAGCAGATTTTGAGGGGAAGTGGAGTGCAAGGACCGGGACGCGAGCGACTAGACTTGAGTGATGGGGACTAAATTTAACACAATTAAAGTGACAAAAGTGAGAGGAAAATGATCTCTCACCAGCTAGGAAATCTTGAGAAAAACTCACTCATAGATAGGTTGGTGGACGCGAGTTTGAGGGGACTTCTTGGCCATTTCTCTAAATCAAAAGAGTGGGGTGCTTCGGTGGGAATTTGAGAGTATGATAACTATTGTATTTTTTCATTTTCTAATTTTTTTTCTAGAACATGTTTAGAACAAAAATTCATTTAGTAAAGTAATTTTGTTTTTCCACTTCCAGCATAAAATTTAAGCCCAAAAATAGTTTTAAAATAGAAATGAGAAGTAGAAATTATGTACCTTTTTATTTCTGGAACTAAAATAGAAATAAAAACTCTTCTCATCGTTCGCTCTTGCCGCTTGTGGCCATCGCCCACCTGCAAGTTGACCACCACCCAATGGCCATCGATGTACAATTTCTACATCGATGCTTTCAATTCAATTGATTTGATTTTATCAGTTCACTTAGCTCGATCGGACATTCGAGCGTGTGGTATAGTTCTCAAGCTATGGTTTAGTTCTTGAGAGTAAGGTCTTCCTATTTTCTCGCTCAAGGAAAATTTGGTGCTCTTTGGTTGATCTAAGGGTCACCTTCTTGACAGTCATTCAAGTTTATTTTAGAGTTTTACCAGTGTGTCTTATATTAAAATATGTCTCAAATTTGATCTGTGAATGAAACCCAACTCAAAATAAATTATTATTATTTTGTGGATGCTCAAATATATGTCACTAAAATTCCAATTCTTTATTTCGGTGTTAGAGAATCGACGCTGGACAAGGATTCCAAGACAAAACAAAGAAAGGAAATATACGGACGTCAATATTATCAATGAGCGTTGGAGATGTTGGGCTGAATTGGAAAGTCAATCTGGGATGTTGAATCCAACAATGACTCGGTCAATGTCAGAGAAAGGGAAAAGAAGAAATTAAAGATAAGGAAATCTTCCCTGCAGAAGTCGGTTTGGGAGATTTGTTTTTATATCTTTATATATTCTTGGATTTTAGTTTAAGCCGTTGTTGATCAAAGTGTAGCTAATTTTCGTGCCGTGCGTGTCTAGAGAAACAAAGCGGTGCAATTATTCAAACGAGTGTTGGCATTGGTTTTATTCATGAATTGTATCCAAAAAAATTCAGTGTTCAAGCTGATTAAATCTTGTGAGTTTGAGATTTGTTAATTCTTTCATGAGATCGAGAGATTATTTCGCTAGGAATTGTGGGATTAAACACTACGTGAATTATTGGGTGTAATTGAAGCTTGCGAAACATCAAGAGCATTTGAGTGACTTAATGTGGTTGTAATCTCCGTGTATTGCTTGATCTATAGTGAAATTTGTTGTTACCTTCCTCATGGACATAGATCTTTACTACCAAACCATGTAAATCTGGTGTCTAATTAATTTTCTTGGGAATCTATGCTTAGAATCAGAGAAGATCAGGCCGGTTGCAGTAGGTGTGCTATTCCAAATGGGTGAAACTTTATTCAAGTCTTCCAGGGATTGCCTTTTTAATTGTGAACTACTCGGAATTTTGGACTAGAGCATAGAGATGCTCAAAGATGCCGAAATAGTAATATCTCTAATTTAGTTGAGTTGTATTTCTCAGAGGATCCTATTAGGTTGGAAAAGAAGAAGTGTTTGGAGAGATATTGAGAGAATTTGCTTAACTACACACTTTACTTCAAGGGACTCTACCCAAAACATTAATTCTCTTTGCTTTTTATAGGTATTAAGAGGTTACAAAAAACAAAGATCAAGCTCACGGGTCTTAAAACATACAAAGGTTCTGCGATTCCCAATTGGTAATTATTCTAAGTCATATGAACAATGATTTCCTTAGTCTATTGCTATAGTATTTTGCTATAGTGACTTGTGCTATAGTAACTTTTGCTACCCATCTATCTGCTATCTTGAGAGTTATAGTCATTGTCTAAATTATCAAAGTTATGTATTGCAGACCATTCTTCCTCGTAGCGCTGTTCCATTCCAATGTCATCAGGAGGATTGTTGGTATTATGAGAGGATACCTTTTGTGAGATCAAGGCATCCCACATGCTTTGACTCCTTGAGGCAGGTTGTTCTTCATGAATCCTAAAGTGTCTCGGAGTGTCAATAGGCATGACTGGCAAGTGCTAGTTTGTTGTTTGGGCATAATGGGAGACTGTGCTGGGGTCCATTCCAAGATATAAGGACAAAGGTTTTTAATCATAGGGATCTTAAGAGAGAGGATCTCCCTATTGGGCATAGGATGCCTGAGTATAGGATTCCTGAGAGGACTGTGCGGAATTGTCCATGTTTGTCATTTCTTGTTCTTGTGATGGAGGCATCATTGCTTGATTCTGTGCTTGCTTAAATTCCTCAAGTGCTTGTCTGGCTTTAGGTGCAAGACCATAGTGTAAAGTAGTCCCATACTTCTTCAGGAATGGTTCGGTTTTCTTGGCCTAGGACTCTCTGTAGTTCTCTATAGTTATATTCGATAGATCCAACGCAATTAGGAAACGATCTATAGATACGAGCTTTTCAAAAATGTGGTTGAGGCTTGTAGGTGGTGGTTCATACTCCTTCCGATACATTGGTGAGAGTACCATTATGTCGTACAAAAGTTCATGGTCTACAAAAAAAACATAATCATATGTTTTTTTTTTTTTTTTTTTTTTTTTGGCTAGGGAGAAGTTCTCAATTCTTGTAGAAAAAGGCGTTTTTAGTAAGTAGGAGGAGGATAAAATCAATTAAGCACATTCAGTAGGTTCCTATTGTTTTCACTTCCCTCATTATGCTGAAGCGCAATCAGTTTGGTTAACTTGACAATGAATTTTCTGATGGAAAACTCAGCAATTATTAAGTACTTATTGGTTAAGTACCAAATTAGCCATGGAAGCTGGTCAAGGAGATAATATTTTTTCCAAATTAATGGATGGATAAATGGGTACCTGGAGTTTAATTCGAAATGGAAAAGAATTGAACTTCTATGGAATCTAAATAGTTTTCATGGCATTGCCATATGAGGTTATCAAGATTTTAAGGAAGGCAATCATTTTAGATATGTTCAATGATTTCCTAAGGATATTCCAAGCTTGGCCAATCTCGCATTCTTTTAATCTTGTACTTTTCCTATTGAGGAAAAGCATGCCTGAAAATGTACATATTAATCTCTGTTAGTGCTTTTGCTTTGGAGACAAAATTAGCAAGAACAATTTTCTTTTCCGTAATGTGTTTGGTTTTAAAAGAGTATTTCGAAAACCATTTAACCCATCGAAATAGCTGAGAGTGGGGAATTTGCTTTTGTTTGAATTTGGTCATATGGTGAAAAGATGTTATATCTAATTTTACCATAAAATGATGGCCAATAAGATGGAATTTAATTTTTTTTATCCCATTCTTTACGGCCAATATTTCCTTAAAAGTAGAATGATGATGCATTTTCACTTGGGAAAACTTTCCATTTTTGTAAGCACAAAAGTTTCGCTTACCTTCAATTTTTTCAAATAGTATGACTGCGCAATATTCGTCTCTAGCATCAGTTTAGAGAGTTCTCTTCCCAATAGATGGTATGTGCAATGGGGGAAGATTCTGCATAACTTCTTCTAGCTCTGCAACTACTTTGGTTTGAACTTTACTCCATGGCGAAGGATTCCTTTTTAGCATCGATTGTAATAGAAGCAACAATTTTGCAATGTTGGGAACAAAATCTCAGAGATAATTGATTATTCCAAAAAATTGCTGAATTTGCTTTGTTGTGAAATTTTCTTTTGGGAATTTTAACAATTTCTGAGCAATATCTGGCCCTGGTTATATGTACCTTTGTTGAAGTGTATATCAAGAAATTCAATTTTTGTTTGGGTAATGTTCATCTTTCTCTAAGAAAGTATAATTCCATATCTTTTTACGGTATCTACAAATTGATCTAGAAGTCGGTAGTGGGATATCTCATCAAGACTATAAAGCAAGATGTTATCTATGTAGACTATTGTACTTGACAAGATTGATTGAAAAAAATGGCCCATGGCCTTTTGGAATAAGGATGGGACTACTTTGAGGCTAAAATGTAGACTATTGTACTTGACAAGATTACTGTGTGCCTTTTGTTCTACTTAAGTCTGGTATCAAAGCTAAATCCGTGCCATATCATTTCATCTCGCCAAATACTACTTTCAAATCACAATCTAATTGAGTTAGGTCTCTCATAAGATTACCTTCTATGGTTATACTACACAAAGGAACATAAAACCTATAGCCTACTTTATACTAGCTAAGTTCTTAATCTTCCTCTAGAAAATGCGACATTATGAGTCTGATATTAAGATACAGATTAGAAATATCTATATAAACAGGTCAAAACATCATTTTCTCACTTTTAGATATCTTAAATTACCTTGCCTTTTCGGTCTCTCATACCCACCCATTTAGTAAAGTATGCCTACTTTTTTTTTCCCTCTCTTCTCACATTTAAACTTCTAAAATCACCATTACTTTCTTTATCTCATACTCGCCTATTTCATGCATACTTACTCCTTTTTTCCCATGAATAATTACCTGATTATGCATGCACGCATAGTGTGTGCATTAAACCTATTTTTGTATATCAAAGATTTTGTAAAACCCCTATTTTTTGCAAGTTAGACTAATGGATTTAACGATGAGGTTTTAAACTTAATCTATATCTACCATTTAAATTTCTTACATACAAGTAATACTTGTCAGCAGACCATGCCCAGAATGTAGTGACTGATCCCATTATTAATGAAACAAGTCATTCAATTCTACTTACATAATAACCATTTTGCTTTCAAAGTTCATTTATATGAGCACAATCTAACACCAGGCAAATTTAAGAAAAGGATAAAGATGGCGATTCCAACGTAAGCCTTAAAAAAGAAGAAGCTTAAGCCTTCAAAAGCATAGGACTAAATGTCCAGCACGGTAGTATTACATGGCGATACGAACCCGTGAAGAAACCCTCCGAAATAATCTAAAGAGGGACAAAAAAAATCTTTATCTAACCCGACCCTCTTTCCTTTTGAGCTCGAGTGCATTTCCATGCATGGAAGCGACATGTTTGGCCCATCCGAGCATCTTCAATTTCATCCGCCTATCTTCATCGGTCCCAAAACTCCTCCTCCGGCGATTATCCGGTGCGTCGATGGGGGAGCTCGATGCATCCTCTTCGTCCAGCAGATGTGGAGGAGGCGGCTCAGGTTTCGTCCAGAGATCCTGCCATTTGATGCCGCATTTTGCGGGGTCGACGCCCGCCATCGCCAGTGCTTCGATCGACATAGGGCCTCTTCGATATCTCTGGACCTGCAAAGCGTTTCTTTTCCTTTGGGTGATGTTGAGCAAGAGACTGAATCACCAATGGTGTAGAGATATTTGATGGGGGAATGCACCTTATATACGAAGTGGCTGATCGACTTTTTGGGCGTTTGAGTTCGTGAGGGAGTGGGGGAGGTCACGGCTTCACGGGTGTTGCATTTTCAGGCGTTCAATAAACGTCACTACGAACGTCACTTCCCCTATGGTACATCTCCCAATTGCAGAGAACTAGAGAGGGACGATTTGGAATAAGCTTCTTAGCAAATTGATTCTTGGAAAAGTGTTTCAGCCAATTTAGTTGCAACAATGTAATAAGGCTGTAATTCGATAGCTATTACTCGGTTTGGCTTTAGGAACGTAATGCTATTACATTATTTGGTTTCATGGATGACATACGTAATGAGCGGGGAAAGTATCAAAATTCTCAAAATACTCCTAATATTCAAATTAGATGGAATACAACAATTAATACGTGAAAAAAGAAAGACGAGTGGAGTGAGCAATCATAGCTCGATGAGTAGTATATATCTTCTAAGTAGATCGAGCAACTACTATGCATGTATACAAAGCAATACCAGAACTTCATAACTCAAACTCAAAGTATAAAATACATATCAAATCATATATGAATTGTTTCTTATCAATAAGACTTCATACTAATCAGAAAACCCATTAAACCATCACCACAACTCAAACATCAATGGTAAAGTCTATTGATTAATCTTTATCAATAAGCACGAATCAATGATCCATCAATAGTTTATCAATTGATCAACCTATCGCTCAATATTCTACTATGATTACGACATAACGTGTGGTAACAAGGTGATCAAAATTCCCCACTTGGCAATATCTCCACCTACAAAGCCTATGACTTTGCCTAGAAGGATATTCTAAAACGGTATGCATTTCTACAAATCTCTCACTGGGTTCACAATTATATTGAGCATAAACAACCATCATCCAATACTAGAAATCTAATTTAAAAATCAATCTAATTAACCAAGAAAATGATGTTTCACATTATAACTATCCGCTATGTCTTAACTATTTCTCAAATCATTCATAAACCCTTTCACCAAGTATTACGTATACGTAAACTATCACGACACATTTCATAATATGTTTCTCAAATTGCTCTCAAATAATCAAAAGGTAGTGAATACGCAATTCTATTTTATGCAATAACAATGCTCTTTTTAGTTCAATATATATACTTCAAGACATGGTTTTACAAAGTCAAAGAAGATATAGTACCACTAACTTTGTTGCTTACGACCATATTACTTGTATTATCGAACTTGTGATCCTATCAAACAAATGAGAAATAGCGTTAAAATTGAGTAACAGGCTACTGTAACTATGACACAACTAAACTACACATTATGCTAACAAAATGACTTTCACTTGCTAATAAATCACTCACCTGAAGCGATTACTCAAACCTCAACGTAATGCGAAACTTGGCCTTAAAACCCTACAATTTCATTCTAACCAAACTATTGTGTCAAAACGACTCCCGTCAAAACCTATAGCACTACAATGCCATAAACCTCAATTTCCATGAAATCCCAAAGCTCCACAACTCAAAAATCAGATTATGTGGCTTAAATTTCCCAAAATTATGAATTTAAGCTCTAAATCCAAAAACTACTCTGACTGAATGAATGAGGGACACGAGCACTTACTGGGCATTGCATTACAAAGCTAAATCGGTTCGGTGAGGCATCCGCTGAGAGCACACGCGAAACCACATGTGAAACCCCACTTTTCTTCTTCCTCTTCCTTTTCTCCGTCTTCTTCTTTTTATTTCCTCTCTCTTCTTTTACGGTCCTTTAAATTAGCAAGTTGTGTTTACTTCTTTTTCCCCTTTATTTTGACTTTTCATCTTTCAAAAGAAAAATGGACAATGATATTTTAGGGATAGCTACAGTAATAATTATTACACAGTAATAGCCCATGTAATAACTGTTACAGCTTCGACTTTTGCACTATAATAGCTATTACTGCAAGCAAACACTTTAATAGATAATGAACCTTTAATAGAACTCTAAATTTGTAGCAATTACTACAATCAAAGGTGCAGTTATATTTATTTCCCCTAACAAAAACAATTCTTGTGAACATCTTAGTATTTGCGGTTGATTTCCAAAAGCCAATGTTTCTATAGCCATATCCATCAATGTTTGGGGAAATTGTTTGTCCAAATATCTTTTGACCCAACTTGTCCGATTAGTATTTTAGGTGAGTTGACATAATTTTTCTTATTGATACACTTGGATTGACATCTCTACCGTTCTCGACGAATCCTCTTGGACCATTTACAAAAATTAAGGAACAAGACTAGATAGTAAGTGCACGAATTCCATTATCTTTCGCATCTTGCAGAAAAAACATAAAACCACTATTGAGATCATTAGACATAAAGTGACGTTGTACTTAATATATTCATGCTTAATGATCTCATAAAAATTGCGTCTATTTAATAATTGAAAATTTCGATTTAAAGATTTTTTCACATGTTAATTTTTACCCACTAAAAGAGGTTTTATAAGTTAAGACTCCTCCTCCTCAATACCGGCCTACTATGCATGCCGGCCCGCTTGCCACTTCTCATCCCTACGGCCGGCCCTCGCCGACGACCACATCGCCCCCATTGTCACCATCATTGTGGCCCCTCTCGCTTTTGCATCTCTCTCTCTCTACATATATAAGTGATATACAAGTGAGAAGTGTCTCCAACCTTACGGGTCGTCGCAACAAAATCATGTGTTTATAAACCCTTATTAAATTAGCTCTCAAGGTCACCGGTTCGAGTGATTGTGTATTAGGTGTGATTGTCAAGGACTAGGAATCAACGACATGTATAGCTAATGAGGATCGGGGCCAGTCATGGGGGAACCATCGAGCTCGATCATGGGGCCTGGCCCAGGTAATATTTGGATAGTTCGGCCCCGCCAGCGGTGGCTATTGAGGCAAACCTAACCGCACTTCTTTGCTATTAAAGAGCACATGATGAAAAAAAGTGGTTGGCTTTTGATAGTGACTTTTCCCGTCCTCCGGCTTTAGAGTGTGGTAAACTAGATATTACTCTCAGTTTGAGCCAAAGCTTGGACAGTTTCGTAATGATACAAAATTAGATTTACACCAGCATTACACTTTAATCTAATTTCATTATCCTTGGAGTTTATTATTATTTAATTTAGATTTTAGGAGATTGCGTTCACTTTTTAAATTTTATCTGATTAGGGAAGTACTTACCGAGTAACTCATAATTATGAATACCGGGGGCGTTGTTTTATTCTTTACTTTTTCATAATTCAGAGGCAAAAGCGCAGAGGCTAGTTATCTAGAGGCCCGCCTTGCAGCCCTAAAAGTTGTAATTGTCCGCAATTCGGCCCATTCTCCATGTTTCCAGTTAGCCTATGAATATTCTAGCTAAGTTCTTAATCTTCCTCTAGAAAAAAAATGTGCTTAAAGTATCGAAAAAATTGAAGATTGTGACACCAAATGCAACATTATGAGTCTGATATTACGATACGGATTAGAAATATCTATATAAACAAGTCAAAACATCATTTTCTCTCACTTTTAGGTATCTTAAATTACCTTGCCTTTCGGTCTCTCGTACCCACCCATTTAGTAAAGTAGGCCTACTTTCTTTTTTCCCTCTCTTCTCACATTTAAACTTCTAAAATCACCATTACTTTCTTTATCTCTATTTCATGCATAATTACTCCTTTTTTCCCATGAATAATTTTCCCATGAATAATTACCTGATTATGCATGCACGCATAGTGCGTGCCTTAAACCTATTTTTGTATATGAAAGATTTTGTAAAACCCCTATTTTTTTGCAAGTAAAATCAAGACTTATAGATTTAACAGTAAGGTTTTAAACTTAATCTATATCTACCATTTAAATTTGTTACATACAAGTAATACTTGTCAGCAGACCATGCCCAGAATATAGTGATTGATCCCATTATTAATGAAACAAGTCATTCAATTCTACTTACATGATAACCATTTTGCTTTCAAAGTTCAGTTATATGAGCACAATCTAACACCAGGCAAATTTAAGAAAAGGATAAAGATGGCGATTCCAACATAAGCCTTAAAAAAAAAAGCTTAAGCCTTCAAAAGCATAGGACTAAATGTCCAGCACGGTAGTATTACATGGCGATACGAACCCGTGAAGAAACCCACCGAAATAATCTAAAGAGGGACAAACAATCTTTATCTAACCCGACCCTCTTTCCTTTTGAGCTCGAGTGCATTTCCATGCATGGAAGCGACATGTTTGGCCCATCCGAGCATCTTCAATTTCATCCGCCTATCTTCATCGGTCCCAAAACTCCTCCTCCGGCGATTATCCGGTGCGTCGATGGGGGAGCTCGATGCATCCTCTTCGTCCAGCAGATGTGGAGGAGGCGGCTCAGGTTTCGTCCAGAGATCCTGCCATTTGATGCCGCATTTTGCGGGGTCGACGCCCGCCATCGCCAGTGCTTCGATCGACATAGGGCCTCTTCGATATCTCTGGACCTGCAAAGCGTTTCTTTTCCTTTGGGTGATGTTGAACAAGAGACTGAATCACCAATGGTGTAGAGATATTTGATGGGGGAATGCACCTTATATACGAAGTGGCTGATCGACTTTTTGGGCGTTTGAGTTCGTGAGGGAGTGGGGAGGTCACGGCCTCACGGGTGTTGCATTTTCAGGCGTTCAATAAACGTCACTACGAACGTCACTTCCCCTATGGTACATCTCCCAATTGCAGAGAACTAGAGAGGGACGATTTGGAATAAGCTTCTTAGCAAATTGATTCTTGGAAAAGTGTTTCAGCCAATTTGGTTGCAACAACGTGATAAAGCTGTAATTCGATAGCTATTACTCAGTTTGGTTTTAGGAACGTAATGCTATTACATTATTTGGTTTCATGGATGACATACCTAATGAGCGGGGAAAGTATCAAAATTCTTAAAATACTCCTAATATTCAAATTAGATAGAATACAACAATTAATACCTGAAAAAAGAGATGCATGATAAATTAAGCGACATAACAAATATTCCAATCGAAGCATGCCACTCATCTATTCATTAAAACCGGTAATGAAAACAATATTTTCACCTGCACATAACCCTCACTCATGCTAGAACACATAGCGGGACATGAAATCCGAAGATCGCATCTCTAAAAACACGCGAATACATACTAAGAACAGAAATTATAAAGAAAATTGCCTGAAAAACGTAAGTTTGCGAATAGAAATCCCCTTTGCAACAACCTGCTTTTCCTACTAAATCAATGATGAAAAAGAAGTTACGAGATCTGCAGGAATTGTAAGGGCACACAGTATTTAGCAAAGGCCAATCTAGTTAAATCTAGATGCCCATGTTTGTTGATAGGGTGGCGGGGTCTGTGTTAAGAGACATGAAAGCTAAAGCATAAGAGTGGGGGAGTCGCCTCGTCCAAATTTACTTAAACTCCACCTCAAAACTGGTTATGATATTAGCCTCGTGGCAGGTGAAAGAAAGCTGCACGCACTCCCGTTTCCGGTGTGCACGAAGACTTTTCGGATTCAGTCGATGTCACATCACCCAACAAAATCATTTATCCTCTCTCTCTCTCTCTCTCTCTCTCTCTCTCTCTCTCTCTCGTTGCAGTGCATTTTCAGGCGTTCAATTAACGTCACTATGAACGTCACTTCCCCTATGGTACATCTCCCAATTGCAGAGAACTAGAGACGAACGATTTGGAATAAGCTTCTTAGCAAATTGACTCTTGGAAAAGTGTTTCAGCCAATTTAGTTGCAACTATGTAATAAGGCTGTAATTCGATAGCTATTACTCGGTTTGGTTGTAGGAACGTAATGCTATTACATTATCTGGTTCCATGGATGACAAACGTAATGAGCGGGAAAAGTATCAAAATTCTCAAAATACTCCTAATATTCAAATTAGATGGAATACATCAATTAATACCTGAAAAAAGAAAGACGAGTAGAGCGAGCAATCATAGCTCGGTGAGTAGTACATATCTTCTAAGCAGATCGAGCAATTACTATGCATGTATACAAAGTAATACCAAAACTTCATAACTCAAACTCAAAGTATAAAATACATATAGAATCATATTGAATTGTTGTTTCTTATCAATAAGACTTCATACTAATCAGAAAACCCATTTAAACCATCACCACAACTCAAACATCAATGGTAAAGTCCATTGATTAATCTTTATCAATAATCACGCATCAATGGTCCATTAATAGTTTGTCAATTGATCAATCTATTACTCAATATCCTACTATGATTACAACATAACATTTGGTAACAAGGTGATCAAAATTCCCCACTTGGCAATATCTCCACCTACAAAGCCTATGACTTTGCCTAGAAGGATATTCTAAAACGGTATGCATACCTACAAATCCCTCACTGGGTTCACAGTTATATTGAGCATAAACAACCATCCTTCAATACTAGAAATCTAATCCAAAAATCAATCTAATTAACCAAGAAAATAAAGTTTCACAATATAACCATCTGCCGTTTCTTAACTATTTCTCAAATCATTCATAAACCCTTTCACAAAGTAATATGTATACGTAAACTGTCACGACACATTTCATAATATGTTTCTCAAATTGCTCTCAAATAATTGAAAGGTAGTGAATACTCGATTCCATTTTATGCAACAACAATGCTCTTTTCAGTTCAATATTTATACTTCAAGATATGGTTTTACAAAATCAAAGAAGATATAGTACCACTCATTTTGTTGCTTATGACCAAACAATAAATATTACTTGTATTATTGAACTTGTGATCCTCTCAAACAAATGAGAAATAGCGTTAAAATTGAGTAACAGGCTACTGTAACTATAACACAACTAAACTACAAATTATGCTAACAAAATGACTTCCACTTGCTAATAAATCACTCACCCGAAACGATTACTCAAACCTCAACGCAATGTGAAACTCAGGTACACATTATGCTAACAAAATGACTTCCACTTGCTAATAAACCACTCACTTGAAGCGATTGCTCAAACCTCAACACAATGCGAAACTCAGCCTCAAAACCCTACAATTTCACTCCGACCAAACTATTGTGTCAAAACGACTCTCGTCAAAACCTATAGCACTACAATGCCATAAACCTCAATTTCCATGAAATCCCAAAGCTTCACAACTCAAAAATCAGATTACGTGGCTTAAATTTCCCAAAATTATATATTTAAGCTCTAAATCCAAAAACTACTCCGATTGAATGAATGAGGGACACGAGCACTTACTAGGCATTGCATTACAAAGTTGAATCGGTTCGGTGAGGCGTCCGCGGAGAGCACACGCGAAACCACATGTGAAACCCCACTTTTCTTCTTCCTCTTCCTTTTCTTCATCTTCTTCTTTTTATTTCCTCTCTCTTCTTTTACGGTCCTTTAAATTAGCAAGTTGTGTTTACTTCTTTTTCCCCTTTATTTTGACTTTTCAACGCTTTTTATTTTTATTTTTGAAAAGAAAATGGACAATGATATTTTAGGGATAGCTACGTAATAATTATTACACAGTAATAGCCCATGTCATAACTGTTCCAGCCTCGACTTTTGCACTATAATAGCTATTACCGTAAGCAAACACTTTAATAGGTAATGAACCTGTAATAGAACTCTAAATTTGTAGAATTACTACAATCAAAGGTGCAGTTATATTTATTTCCCTAACAAAAACAATTCTTGTGAACATCTTAGTATTTGCGGTTGATTTCCAAAAGCCAATGTTTCTATAGCCATATCCATCAATGTTTGGGGAAATTTTTCGTCCAATTATCTTCTCGTTGATTAGTTATAAACATGGCTATCATCCCCATCTATGTTTAGTTAAGTTTGCATATGGGTTACTGTATCCATAACTTGTAATCATCAGTCTAAAACATAAGTAGAGAAAAACTTAAACCTATTTCATTATCATGATTTAATGGGTAAGTTTCGGCTATAATTACATGTGGGATCATTCTTTCCTTTTCTTTCTTCCTTGTGATAATGATGAGGAAACCATCTTAGTAGGTATACCATGAGGTTTTGAAATGTTTGCTTACCCCACGAAACAAATGAGATGTTATGCAAATTGGGATATTGATGTGTTTGACGGAAGCTATCTTCATTCGTGCAATAGTGATTTCTTTAGCAATGAATCATAGAAATTCTTATTATTTCCATTTGTACATTTTCATATTCATTTACCTCGATATGCCGTTCGTACCAAATAATTAATAAAATTCGATATGAAAATATATGGCTTTATCAATACGGTTTACCAAATAGTGGTTAGAATATAATAAAATCTCTAGATTCCATATCCAATCTAATCCTATACTAACTAGAAATCTAGACAACCAAATGCAGCCTGAGTTCCATGTTAAGCAAGAGAGAACATATGAAGTAATTTATAAGTTGACACGCACGAAATATCACCACTTGATTTTTACTTTTAGGGAACACTGAATTGTCAACAATAGAATCAAAGTTTGAACCATTTTAGTTGAAACAACCCATAAGGGCCATTCTTTGAATTCTTCCATAAGAGGTTTGCCTTCTCCCCTAGTTCACATTTGCCCACACCGCATTTGTCCACTTTTATAGTTGCTGTTGCCAATGTCACCATCATCGCCATCGATGTCCATATCGGTCACTTGCCATCAGCGCCATGTTCTCTCTCTCTCACTCACTCAACTCATGTAGCACCCACCTTTCAGCCAGTGCGAACTGTAACGTGACCACCTATCACAACCACTCCAACCTCCTCAGCTGTCAGCGCCAATCCATCAAAGGAGGCTAAGAGAGAAGTATAGAGCATATGGACCATTTTAGCTGTCTAACATTTTTATGCTGATGTGGATATCAAGATGCCACGTCAGATATCAATATGAACAATTAACACAATTACTAAACGGCGCTTGTGTCCATAATAGAATCTTCCGTCCGGGACTTTAAGGGGATCTTGCATTGGTCTGCATTCTAAAATTCAAGGAGTTTGATTGAAAAAACAAATTAGCCTAATTAGGTACTTGATTGAACAAAGGATAAAACATAAACATTGGCTGTAATACATGGTAATAGTCTGTGGCTATTGGTAATTTCTCTTATATTCACCTATATATATTCTTGGCTTTCTGTAAACAGGAGATGATGATAGGGTCGTATATATTTGTAGTATATACTTAATTATATTTTCCTTTCCGAGGTGAGAATTCAATATTAATATGCAAGTAGAACTTTGTAGTCGAACATGATCCATAAAATAAACGTGCTATAGAGGTGGTTGACAAGCAACCGGCGGCATGAGGATTTGAATCGGGTGGTAATGATCGCGTGCATGGAGAACAAAAGAGAGACTCGAGGTAGATGCGTATGTCACGAAGAGCATGTCATCAAATGAATCTACAGTTTCTTTAAAAAAAAAAAAAAATGAATCTACAGTACAACGAGTACTGTTTTCTTTTAAGGATCCGGGACATTCTCGTGATACAGCTGAAAAGTGAATTAGCCAAACAAAGAAGCACAAGAAAAGTACCATTCAACCTTCGAACTAAAAGCTTGTCCAAAAAACAAAAAAAAAAACCTTCGAACTAAAAGCAAAAAAGTACCATCTAACCGAAAAGCGAAAAAGAAAAGTGATAAGAGCACGGTACCGATTGTCTCACGGAAAATCACCAAAAATTCATAATATATTACATTTATGTCAATTTAGTCCTTAAAATTTTAACTATTCACCAATTTGCTTCTATATCTTTTGATGATAGCAGCTAGCATTGATGTAGATAATTTTTGCATTTTTGAATAAAATTATTATTTTATTTTATTTCAGGCTTTTTTCTTTTTCCCAACCTTGGGTTGGTGCTCCTTGCTTGGTCTGAGTAAGGGCGTCACGACCCTTGCCTAGGCAAGGGTGTGGAGGCCTAGCAAAGGCTGCAACACCCTCACCCCGATTAAGCAAGGGATGATGGCCCAAGGTTAGAAAAAATAAAAAAAATAAAAGAAGAGAAGAGAAGTAAAAAATTAAAAAATAGAATATTTAAAAATTGCAAAAATTGTCTATGTCAATTGCTCCTGTGTCATGTAAAATAGCCGACATTGACTAGATCACAATGTCAACGATTTTCAACCAAAATTGGCTGGAATGATTAAATTGAAAAATTGTGAAAATGTTTAGAACTAAATTGACAAATCGTCAAAATTACAGAACTAAATTGATACAATTAAAATATTTATAACTAATTTGGCACGAGTATAATAAGTTTAGGACTTTTTTGGTAATTTTCCCTATCTCATACTCACCAATTTCATACGTTAACTAGTCATTCTTTTTCCATGGATGATATTACTAATTTATGCGCATAGGCATAGCAAGTGCCTTAACCTTTTTTTTTTTTTTTTTTAATTTTTGGTCGAAGCCTTAACCCTAGTTTAGTACATCAAAGAGTTTGTAAACTTTGGGTTTGGATGATAACTTAATAATAATATAAATATATGAACTTTTGGTATATCAATAATTTACCTTGCGGTTGACCACCCCTATTTTTTGCAAGTTAAAAGAAAGACTAATAGATTTAACAATAAGATTTCAAACTTAATATATATCTACAATTTAAATTTGTCTCATACAAGTAATTTATGTCATGTTACCTATATTACAATCATTTCGCTTTCAAATTGTAGTTATATGAGCACAATCTAACGCCAAGCAAATTAAAAAGCATAATGATGGCGATTACAACATGAGCCTTCAAAAGCTTAGGACTAAAAGTCAAACACAGAGGTATTACATAGCGATACGAGTCCGTGAGGAAACCCTCCAAAATTGTCTAAAGAGAGAACACATTTTATCTAGGTCGACCCTCTTTCCTCTTGAGTTCGAGTGCAATTCCATACATGAAAGCAACATATTTGGCCCATCCGAGCATCTTCAACTTCATCCGCCGATCTTCGCCAATCCCCAAACTTCTTCGTCGATTTCCATGTGCATAGGCGATGGAGTTTGATGCATCATTCTCTTCATCCAGCAGATCCAGAGGAGGCGGGTCAGCATCTGCATCGAAATCCTGCCATCCGATGCCGCATTTCGCGTGGTCGACACCCGCCATTGCCAGCGCTTCAATCGACATTGCCGTCCCTCGACCTACAAAAAAGTGTTTCTTTTCCTTTGGGTGACGTTGAGCAAGAGACGGAATCACCAATGCGTAGAGAGTTATGTCGTGTAGCGAGAGATATTTTGATGTGGGGAATGCGCTCCTTATATGCGAAATGGCTCATCGACTTTTTGGGTGTGAGTTCGTGAGGAAGTGGGGAAAGGTCACGGCCTCACGGGTGTTGCATTTTCGGGTGTTCAATGCACGTCACCTCCCCTAACGTCACTACGGACGTCAGCAAGAGCTAGAGATGGACCATTTTGAATAAGCTTCATGGCAAATCGACTCTCGGTGACCTATTTCGGCGAGTTCCATGCGGTAACATCATAAGGCCGTAATTTCATAGCTATTATGTCGTTTGGTTTAAGTAAGGCGATTTGCTTATACTGTTTCATTTCATGAATGACATACTTAATGAGCGGGGATAGTATCAAAATTTTCAAAATACTCCTAAAATTTGAATTAGATGGAAGATGAATTTTATCGCTTTTATAGTCAATTATGATTCATGAGCCTAGACCCCATTTGACTTACAAGATATATAATTTTTGCTGCATCAAATACTCATTGCTAGTTTAGAAGTTCACATATATTTTAAATAGAATTTAAGCACGTAACATGTGATATATTAGAGAAAATATCATGTTCTGGTAAGTATTACTTCAACAACCAATCATGAGGGTAGAATCGTGATATATTATCACCATATTACAATTTGATATATAGATAATTATCTGTTATTTAAAAGTCAAGTTATAATTGAAATTTGAGTTCAATTGATACGACAATTGAAATAATAATTTAGAACAATTTGAGCATTAATCAATAATCTAGTAAACGAGATAATCATTGTATTATGAATATACAAAAACTTATATTATTGTACCTTATAGTGGGAAAATTATATTATGCTAGTATATCATGAATGTTTTCTTAATAAAATAAAATAATTATGTATTATCAAGATAACATACTTATTATTACACCAAATTTTTACCTATTATTTTTTTCTTGTATATTGTTACTCATTTTATACGTGCAATAATTGCTATTATATAAGTAATATGAATAAATTTAGTTACAATTAATATAAATTATACTTAATAATCAAACATTGGTAGAGTGTGTGGAAAAAAAGTGACAAGGGTGTATTGGGAAACTACAACACCAATCACATGGGAGTCCCTATAATAACTATTACGGCTTTGACTCTAATAACGATTACGCCAGAGTCGCTATAATTGCAAGCAAGTTCTATGAAAGGCGATCAATGTAATAGAACTGTAATGTCATAGTTGTTGCGACATCCAAACGATGTTTTTATAGTTATTTCTCTTATGAAAAAAAAAAAATTCTAGCGGAAATCTTATTATTTCGGATTCTTGTGATGAAATTTTACAAGCCAGTGTTTCTTGAGTCATGTACATCCATGTTTGAGGATAATTTTCCTCCAACAATTCTTCTCGTCGATTGTTATAAACATAGATATGAACTCTATTTATATTTAGTAAAATTTGTATGTGAGCTATTGTATTCATAACTTGTAGTCCATCAATCAAAATCATTATTAATGGAAAATGTAGCAATCTTTCACTGTCATATTTTAATGGGTAAATTTTAGCTGTAGTCATGTATGAGCACATTTCTTTCTTTCTTTCTTTCTTATCTTTTCTTCTTCTCACGTGATAACGATAAGGAGACCTTGGGATTTTGAAATCTTTTGGTAACCTCACGAAACAGATGAGATATGCGATGACGATGAGGAGGGTAGTTGATTATTTCTACGGGGACACTGATGGGACATGATTACAAGAAGGCTATTTGGACGCACTGTAGGGGAATGAACCAATTGATTTAAGATTCCACATCGGGCATCAGTATGAACAATGCATACAGCTACTAAACGGGGCTAGTGTTCACGTCAGAATTTGTCGTGTGATTTTGAGAGAGCCCTCGTATTGATCGGCATTTGAAAATTTAAGACATTTAATTATACAAAAAAAGATTTTAAATATTCAATTGAATGAAGGATATAAGATAAACAGCGGTTGCAATTTTTTAACATATAGTGATAATCTATGTTTCTAATTTCTATTATATTTGGGAAAAATTATCAAAAAAGTTTTAAAATTGTTGTTCTTATGTCAATTTAGTTATATATCTTTCAATTGTCTATTGAGATTTAAATATTTTGACAATTTGTTAATTTAGTCTTTTCAATTAACTTTGGCTATAAATTATTGACTCGGGCGTCGCCATCATCTTACGTAGTACGACCGATGTTAATGTAAACTCTTTTCTTTAAAAAATTTCGAATTTATAATATTTTAACATTTTTTCTTCTCTCTCTCTTTTGTTTTATCTTTTCTTTCTTTTTTCTTTTCCCAGCTTCCTCTACCAGTCGTCGAGCCTCGACAATGGCTAATGATTGGCCACAACAGAGGGCTGGTGGGCTAGCCCTAGGTGAGGCTCAATCTTAGATCCCAACGAGACTTGAGCTTGCTTGAGGCTGGCAAGGTAGGGCTCGCCCGGGCTAGCAACATTGGCATTGGCCATCGTTGAGTTCCAACAACCAACATGAGGAAGAAGGAAAAAGAAAGAAACGAATAAAATAAAATATTAAAAAATTGTAAAAATTAATCACATCAAAGATCGATTATGTCACGTTGGACGGACACATCTATATTGCAATTTCCAGCTAAATTCAGCTGGAATGACTAAATTGATGAATTGTCAAAATGTTTAGATTTAATTGGAACAATTAAAATATTTAGAATTGAATTGATACGGATATAATAAGTTTTGAACTTTTTTGATAATTTTACCCTTATATTCATCTATTTATTCTTGGGTTTCCAATAACCTATAGCATTTCCCTATATTTTTTGTTCTTTTCTAGTTAAAAGCCAATTGAGAAAAGTCTGGCTGCTTTTGAATTAAAATTTTCACGTTGACCATGATCCATTTGATAAAACGTGCAATAAATGTGCTCGACTAGAGGTCCGATGGCACGAGGATTTGAACTGAAAAGTCTAAGGATCGTATGCATGGATCACAAAAGAAAGATTAGGACGTGGATGCGTATGTCATGAAGAACAACATCATCAAATGAATTGACAATACAACGAGCACTTTTCTCCTTCACGGATCTCGACATTCTCGTGATACAATTGAAAAGTGCCAAAGCCCAAAAAGGCCAAATAAAAAAAAAAAAAAGATTAAAGAAAAGTACCATTCCACCAAAAAGTAAAAACCCCTAATGACTTGGGTAGGGATGACAACGGATCGGGTTAAATCGATTGCCGGTGTCTGAATTCCAGAGGAGTCTGAATGGATTAGGTCTTTCTGGCCTATTATGGGCCGGTCGACATGGCCCACAAGTCCACACATCGTGTATTTTCGAATTAAGTGCAAAAGAGAGGAATGCATGCAAGCATGGTTTGATTCCCTATATCACATCAAGTGCAGACAATTTCATTTTCGCGATACATACATGACTATATTTTAACTATATTTTACTTAATTAGTGAAATTAGTAAAGATTTCTCATGGGTCTCCATCTTTAGTTCAGCATTTGGAGGTGTCCTTGGCCAAATGTTGACATTTGAAATGCAAGTCCACCTCTACTATTCATCCGTTGACTTCTTTTTTTTTTTTTAAACCAATCATCTTCCCCACACCCCAACCGTCGTTGATTGGCGACGGAGTTTCATCGGATTTTATTTTTATTTTTTAAAAATAATAAAAACCCTTTGCAAATGTTGGGTTCATCTTCTTTTTCTTTTTTTTTTTTTGTCATTTTTATCTTTTGACAATCAATAGCCCAACTTTTTATCAATACACTAGAATGATCATTAATTAACGAAGATGATTAATACTACAATAATTAAAAAAAATATTCAAAGTTGAAAACAAACCTAAAAAACCCTAGGCCATAAGTTGAGCTTTGCATATAATCTATAATCAAATTCTTTTAATATAATTTTTAAATAATTTACTAATATATATTTTTTACATTGCTTTCAACATGAAAATGTAAAATGTTATATAGTCATTGTTTATTTTTTGTAATTTTAAAAATACTAAAACTAAAAAACTTAATTTTTTGAGCTTTGCATCTAATCTATAATCAAATTCTTTTAATATAATTTTTAAATAAATTTACTAATATATATCTTTTACATTACTCTCAACATGAAAATGTAAAAGGTTATATATTCATTGTTTCTTTTTTGCAATTTTAAAAATACTAAAACTAAATAACTTAATTTGGTTATACTAAAGGACTTTTTAAATATATGTTTACCAAACAGTCTTGCATTTCCCTAAAGCACTTTTCAGTTATAGTTTACCAAACAATCTAGCATTTCGGAAAACCCCTTTACCTCAAAGGTATTTGCATTCTCCCAAGGGTATTTCCTCAAAACTGAACCCAACGGGCCCTTAACCTCATCGTAAAAATGGATTTTAGTCGACTCATATATTCTAAACTTCCAATTTAGTAGTTCTAAATACGAATTATCAAATCATAGCATCACTTAGGTGGTGGAAATAATAATAATGTGGACGATTTAGCTGTCCAGCAATTTTCTTTGGATATGGCATCAACAACAAACACAGCTACTAAACGACAGTTCCTGCCCGCAATAGCATCTTCCGTTGGTGATTGAGGGGAAAAAAGAAGAAGGAAAAGTGTAGTGAAAGTGTTGGAAAAGTTCTAAATCCATTACATTGATGCTAATTTAATTATAACTTTTTTATTGTGTCAATTTAGTCCTAAATCATTTGACTTAGTGCCAATTCAATTGTTCTACCCAATTTTGGTCAAATAATATTCATGTGAACATTGGTCCTCCCATGTGACACCATCAATATTGACGTGGATAATTTTTAATAATATTTTAATATTTTTTTTATTTTTTTCTGATTTTTCCTCCCTTTAGGCAGTGACCAACCACCGGCCATGGTTGGGCGAGGGAAGCCATGGCCAGGGCTTGCCCTTGCCCAGGCGAGGCTTCGTAGTGGTTGACCTTGTAGAGGCTAGAATGGCCGAGGGCTGACCCTCGCCCAAGCTAAGACAACCTTGCCGGTGTCACCTTTGCCTAGGCGACGACTAACGAGGCTGCCCTAGCCTAAGCGAGAATTGACTTCACCAAATTTGGCAAGGGAGCCTTCGCTAGGGCCTGCCCTTGCCAGCCGGGGCCTCGCTTGTGGCGGGCGATGACAAGTCTTGCCCAAGCGAGGCCAACCTAGACATGGCTAGTGGCTAATGGCTGACCATCACTTGTGGTAGGTGGCCGGTCACTGGCTCAAGGAAGGAAGAAGAAGAAGAAGGAAAAACTAAAAGAAAGAAGAAAGAATAAAGCAAAAAAAAAAATATATATATATATATATATATATATATTATTTAAAAATTATCCATGTCCATGCCGGTGGTACCATGCAAGCTAACCACTGCTGTCCAGCATCCATGTTAATAATATTTAGTTAAAATTAACTGGAAGAATTGAATTAGTATTAGGTTAAAATGTTTATGACTAAATTGGCACTAATAAAAGGTTTATAATTAAATTGGCACAAATGCAATAGGTTTAGGGCTTTTCTGACACTTCTCTAGAAAAAAAGGTTAGGTACTCAAGGATAAAAGATAAACAGTAGTAGCAATTTTTAAAATATATGGCTATTAGTAATTTCTCTTAAATTCATTTGGTTATCCTTGTCTCTCTAGTAACATGAGAAGATGGTAATGTCGTATTTTCAAGAATCCGTAGTATTTTCCCATTTTTTTCCTTTTATAATAAAAATTTAAGTGAATGAGCAAGTAGAACTTGACCTGTGGAAACCTCACATGTGCTCTGGAGAAACGATGTAGTGTGATGACATTTTAATCGCCAACTAGATGACTAAGTAGAATCATGGAAAGATTGATAGAAGCTATAGCTTATAGTAAGCTGAGAAGATCGTTTTTGACCACGTGGCATAATAAACGGAGACTCAAATATTCCTTCGATTTTTATACGCATTTAAAGGAATTTGACAGTGAATTATAAGTCTGGAATTGCAGATTTATCCGCTCTAAGAAGAATTCAATCTATTGTCGATTATATTGATGAACAAGGATTATTTCCTAATATGGAGACTCTATTTTTCAAAGCAGTAAGATTATTGGGAGATTTGTTTATATGGGTGAACGGATCTACTACAACTAAATTGATTATGTCGAAGATCATTCAACAGTCAACTCGAAGATTGACCACTAGAGATGAGTTGCAAGAATTGCAAGACTGCTTTACATATTTTGTGATCAATTGAGTCACTTAATATGAGTTATACACTAATTATAAATCTTTTGAGAAGTCTACAAGTGATGTAGTGCGTGCAACTTCGTGGTGTGATCTACCAACTTTGGGTAAAAGCAGCATAAGCTGTAAATGTAATGATTCCAAGAGCTACTAGTGAAAATCTAGTCTTGTTGGTGGCTGTTAATTTAGGAGAGTGGATGCAAATTTGATCTAAGTTAAATCACTATCAAACTATGTGCATTTATGTCTGTCCCTCTATATATTGTTTAATCAGGCTCCTTAGACCTTCAACTATCAAGTCCTAAATAAACTAGAAACATTGAACTTAGCATTAGTTGGAAATAGAAATGAACTAGACTGACTAGGAGAGCAAACAGAGTGGAATGGTTGGGCTTTGATTGAGCTGTTCAGCAGATTTTGAGGGGAGGTGGAGTGCAAGGACAGGGACGCGAGCGACTAGACTTGAAGGACGGGGACTAATTTAACACAATTGAAGTGGCAAAAGTGAGAGGAAAATGATCTCTCACCAGCTAGGAAATCTTGAGAAAAACTCACTCATAGATAGTTTGGTGGACGTGAGTTTGACGGGACTTCTTGGCCATTTCTCTATATCAAAAGAGTGGGGTGCTTCGGTGGGAATTTGAGAGTATGATAACTATTTTATTTTTTCAATTTTTAATTTTTTTTAGAACATGTTTAGAACAAAAATTCATTTAGTAACATAATTTTATTTTTCCACTTCCAGCATAAAATTTAAGCCCAAAAATAGTTTTAAAATAGAAATGAGAAGTAGAAATTATTTACCTTTTTATTTCTGGAACTAAAATAGAAATAAAAACTTTTCTCATCGTTCGCTCTTGCCGCTTGTGGCCATCGCCCGCCCACAAGTTGACCACCACCCAATGGCCATCGATGTACAATTTCTACATGGATGCTTTCAATTCAATTGATTTGATTCTATCAGTTCACTTAGCTCGATCGGACATTCGAGCGCGTGGTATAGTTCTCAAGCTATGGTTTAGTTCTCGAGAGTAAGGTCTTCCTATTTTCTCGCTCAAGGAAAATTTGGTGCTCTTTGGTTGATCTAAGGGTCACCTTCTTGACAGTCATTCGAGTTTATTTTAGAGTTTTACTAGTGTGTCTTATATTAAAATATGTCTTGAATTTGATCCGTGAATGAAACCCAACTCAAAATAAATTATTATTATTTTGTGGATGCTCAAATATATGTCACTAAAATTCAAATTCTTTATTTCGGGTGTTAAAGAATCGACGCTGGACAAGGATTCCAAGACAAAACAAAGAAAGGAAATATACGGACGTCAATATTATCAATAAGCGTTGGAGATGTTGGGCTGAATTGGAAAGTCAATCTGGGATCTTGAATCCAACAATGACTCGGTCAATGTCAGAGAAAGGGATAAGAAGAAATTAAAGATAAGGAAATCTTTCCCTGCAGAAGTCGGTTTGGGAGATTTGTTTTTATATCTTTATATATTCTTGGATTTTAGTTTAAGCCGTTGTTGATCAAAGTGCGGATCTTTGTGCCGTATGTGTCCAGAAAAACAAAGAAGGGCGTTATTCAAGCGGATGCTTGGCGTTGGTTTTGTTTATGAATTGCATCCAAAACGATTTAGTGTTAGCCGATTAAATTTTGTGAGTACAAGTAATTTTTTTCGTAAAATTGAGAGATTATTTTGTGAGAAATTGCAAGGCTAAACACTATGTGAGTTATTTGGTGTGATTAGGGCTTAGAAAATATTGAGAGTATTTGAATGACTCGAGTATGGTTGTAAGCTCCATGTGTCACTTGATTTATAGTGAAATTTGTTACTGTTATCCTATAGACGTAGGGAACCACGTAAATTTGGTATTCGATATATTTTCTTGTTATGTTTATTTTATTATTCGATCGCTCGTTTTCCACATTATCTTAAGTTGAATCCGTTCGCATCACCTAGCCATAACTAGAGCTAGCAAAATGGGTCATAAACCCATATTATGACCCATTTTTAGTTAAATAGGTCATATATGGATCAAGTAAAAGTTAAATATGAGTCATAAATGGGTTTGAGAAAGTAAAACACAAAAAGAAATGGGTCTAAATAGGTTATTAGGAAACCCCCACCTCCTCAGGGGGGGATGGGGGTAGGGACGCGTGAGTTTCGAGTGGGTTGCGACTCCCACGCCCGCAAGAGGCGGGCGCACAAGTCTGCGGTGAGTGTAGAGTAGGAATAGAGTAGAGACTGACCAAAAAAAAAAAAAAACCCATGACCTTCTTTAACTTTATCAATTTTTTTAATAAAAATCGAAATTATAATTATTTTTCATATTTCAATTATTTTTCTTTTTCTTTTTCTTTCTTTTTCTTCCTTCCTTAGCCGACGGGCCGGCCGTCGGCCAGCAATGAGCCGGGCGAGGCTCGAGCCTTGCCGGATCTGGCGAGACTCGAGCTTGCTCGACGCCGGGCGAGCTCGATCTCGCCCAACGCCGATGAGCTCGATCTCGCCCGTGGCGGTTGTTGGCTGTCTTCGTGGCCGACAAACAAAGAGCCAGCAAATTGGTTAGTAGCAATTCCTAATTAAAAATAACTTACAAGTTAAAAATTCAAATTATAAGTTGTGAATTTGTAAGTTTGGGAGAGCCCAGACTAAGGCTAGACTTAATAAGCCATCAACCTCTGCGCACGCCCGTGAGAGGGCCCCAAAGAGGTCGCGACACTGTAGTGTTGCTACTAGTATAAGTCATCTCGTAGTTACACGGTGGCTTTTTTGCTTGACTTGTATTGGGTTACTTTCTGCATTTTTATTCTTTCTTACCCTTTTTGATGCGTGACTCTGATTTATTTCAACATAGATATATCACATGGACTCTTAATGGACAATAACTTTAGGACTCATATTTGGATAAAATACCCACATGTGACACTTATTAACAATCAATCAAGTTATACTGAAATGACATTAGTTAGATAACTAGTATAATCAAGTTCTTGGATTTAGATCTCTAGTTGCATAAGAAGTGAGATACCATCTCATATTTTACTTGGTTTCCAACTAGCTAGGGGTAAGCATGGTCAGGGTTGGGTTAGTCTAGCACCTAATTGAGGGATCAACTTGCACAGCGTTAGTCCTTAGTTTTTGGGACTGAGGACTGACCTTATTAATCTTGGGATTGAGGATATAGGTGAACCAACCGATCATTTTTTTGTTTCACTTTTTATATTCCTTAATAAGACAAACATACCATTTCAACAACGTGATACTACGCAACCAAATTATGAACATTAATACATATCAAATATAAACAAGATAAGGTAACGATAAAAATATTTACACTTGCTAAAAGTAACAAACCATAAAAATGAACATTCGAGGTGAGGAAAAAAAGGCGAGCAACAAGGTAAGTGAACAAAGGTGATCGGCCACGCAAGTAGGCGAGCAAGGCCAAGGCGGGCAAGTGAGGCTCACTGAAGAGGGTTCCTTTTTTTTTTTTTGTGGTTGAATTAGCACTAGGCTTCTTTCTGTTTTCTAATTATATGATAAATTGAATTGCAAAGAGAACATAGGAGGAAGCATTAGAATTTAAAGTAGACAAAAGAATATAATATATATATATATATATATACATATAATATTATTAAGTATAGGGTTGCTTCGGATTAGACCAATCCTAAAATCTAAGATCGAGAACCAACCCCCACAGTGCAGAATCCAGGAATCCTAGGACCCCAGTCCCCTTGGGAACTGGATTGGAATCAGTTGGGTTGGGCTGGTCTATGGTTGGTTTGGGGTTGACCTTGAATCGATGCTCACCCCAACAACCAGCCCCACAAGTTAGTGGCGACTCCCCCACAAGTTAGAAGTCTCATAGATTAATACTTTAAAATGAACCTCCTGACATAATGTAAGATAAGAGTTTGTAAGAAACTGCATCATATGAGAACCATTGGTCCCAATTCAACATTACCTTTAACCCTAGATCCTACTTCGGGAAGATCACGACAAATGTAAAAACCCAAACCAAATTGTTCTAAAAATAGCTTACCCCAAAAAAAATAAGATGGCATTAGTGTCATAATTATTGTAAAATGCTTACTTTGTTGTCAAGACTCTTAAAAAAATCATTCAAGTGCCACAACAATCACTTAAGCAATTCTAGAGACGAAAAAGTTGGCGCGACAGACCAAATAGTTTGGGCACTAAATTGTTTTTTTTTTTTTGGTAAAAATTTGGGCACTAAATTGTTCATATAAAGTTTTGGCATTAAAATGATCGTTTTTGAAATTTTCACACAAAATATTTGAAAATAGTGTGGTGCATAATTTATGTACTGAACAACGTCATGGAATCTATTGAATTTTCATTGACGAACTTGGAGTTAAATTGGCTCCCAAATGTTCCCTTGCATTAATCCTCATAGTTGATCAAAGAGAAGCAGTCCATTTTCCCAAGTCCTTAACTCTATTGTTCAATCTCAAAACAAAGCAAGGTCAGAGAAGATACAAATGCGAAATTACGAGAGGTGGAGAAAATTTCACTTCTCATGTTTTTGAGGAAAATAAATAGATTTTTGTGATTTTAATGAGACTATTTGGAGAGAATGCTTTCTCCACAATTTTGCTCCCCAGATCCGCCAACATATATATATATATATATATATATATATATATATATATATATATATAATTAATGGCAGAGTTAGAATATTTGCTTCATGATTTTTGCTTCTGGCTCATGTTGCCCTTTTTGTCAATTTCTAATTTTATAAATTATAGGGAAATTTTTTTTTAGAAATAACCAATTTAATCACAAAATTTTATAAACGACGTCTTTAGTACAAAAACTTCTTTAAAATGCCCATTTAAGTGACTCTGGTGAGCCGTATCAAATTTTTTGGCAAATTAAAATTGTTGGAGTCATTTAAATGACCAGTTTTCAAAGTTTGCAGCACATATATAATCGTTTGAAAAATTTCATCTTTAAAATGAGCATCCTATAATAATTGGGGCACTGACGCCGTGTTTTTCCCGCTGCAGTTGGATGGAGACATAAAAATGTTTCAAGCTTCATTGACCACATATTAGGTATACAAAGAAAGTGCAATTTGGTCATGCATGACGTCTATGCAGAACTCGACAAGTAGATCACCTTTTTTGTTGATTGGCCTACAACTTGCGTGCTTGATGCAAGAGATTGTGTACTCTTGACTGGAAGACATTCATATCCACTCATCTTTCTTACTCACTCCAAATCTAGACTTAGCTGTTTTTTCTTTTTCTTTTTCTTTTTTTTTGGGTAAGATTTAAAAGTAAAATTTGGGGGCAAAATGACATCGTTTGGGACAAGGATGTTGAGTGGACATTCTGCTGTTTTTTCTTTTTCGTTTTCTTTTGCAATACGAAAATTCATGGCAAACACGGAAACTGGTCACCAAATCAGAAATTTTATAAACATCTTAAGCATAGCAGCAATCAAACTTGTCTTTCTCTCGTCACCCAATTCTTATTACCAAACCCCTCATATATTTGTCCCAGTTTTGAAGTCTAAAAGCAAAATCTCAGCTTTCAAATGTAAGCATCACAACCAAACCTTTCTTGGGCTTCACCAGCATCGTTCCTGAATCCGTTCCTGTTGCAGAAACTCTCATGAGAGGACAAATGGGTAGTGAAAGCAATCAGCTTCACATTTTCTTCTTCCCTGTCATGGCTCCAGGCCACACGATCCCAATGATCGACATGGCCAAACTCTTTGCCATTAGAGGTTGCAAGTCCACCCTCATCAGCACCCCCCATGACGAGCCCACCTTCTTGAAATCCATTGCGAAAACCAAGGATTCGGGCTTCGACATCAATGTCGTCACAGTGACATTGCCATTGAAAGAGGTCGGCTTGCCAGAAGACTGTGACAATCTGGACAAGGTCACTACAGTGGAAATACGCAAGCAATTCAGGAGAGCTATCATGATGCTGGACCGACAGCTCGAGCTGCTAATAGAGAAACTTGCCCCTGATTGTCTAATCTCAGACACGTTCCTCCCCTGGACAACCGAGATAGCGGCCAAGTACGAAATCCCTAGGCTCGCTTTCCATGGGACCAGTGCCTTTTCCATTGCGGGCACAGAATGTGTGAGGCTCTATGAGCCTCACAAGAAGGTGTCATGCGATTCAGAGCCCTTCATCATCCCCAACTTCCCCGGAGAAATCACAATGTCCAGGATGCAGTTGCCGGATTTCTTCAGGGAAGAGACTGACTTCACCAAGTTCTACAACGAGGTGAAGGAATCAGAGAAAAGAAGCTTCGGAGTCGTCATGAACAGCTTCTACGAGCTTGAGCCGGCTTATGCTGACCATTACAGGGCATTCCTAGGGAGACGATCCTGGTTCGTCGGCCCGCTCTCATTGTGCAATAAGGAGACTGAGGACAAGGCACACAGGGGCAACCAAGCATCCATTGAGCAGCACGAGTGCCTCGAGTGGCTTGACTCAAAGCAACCCAACTCAGTGATCTACATTTGCTTCGGAAGCATGGCAAATTTCAATGCTGCTCAGCTCCACGAGATCGCAGTCGGACTAGAAGCATCAGGTCAACAATTCATCTGGGTGGTGAAGAAGGAGCCAAATGTGGAAGAAGGCAAAGAAGAGTGGTTGCCTGATGGGTATGAATCAAGAATCCGAAACAAAGGCCTCATCATCAGGGGATGGGCTCCTCAGGTGCTGATTCTTGATCATGAGGCGATTGGGGGTTTTGTGACACATTGTGGGTGGAACTCGACCCTGGAGGCGGTCACGGCCGGCGTGCCAATGGTGACTTGGCCAGTCGCGGCAGAGCAATTCTTCAACGAGAAGTTCGTGACCCAGGTGCTCAAGATTGGGGTCAACATAGGGGTGAAGCAGTGGGTGAGGTTGTTCGGGGACAGCGTGAAGAGCGAGAGAGTGGAGGAGGCAGTGAAGAGAGTCCTGGTGCGTGAGGAAGCAGAGGAAATGAGAAGGAAGGCGAAAGCACTTGCAGAGATGGCAAAAGGGGCGGTGGAAGAAGGTGGGTCTTCTTGGTCTGATTTGGAAGCTTTGCTTCAAGAGCTTAGACTGCAGAGATCGGCTCACTACAAGATCTGATTGATGACCTGACTAAAAGCAATTAGCGGTGACCATTGAATAAGTTTCTTCAGCTTGAGTTGGGTTAGAAGCATGGAATATATTTGCACCATCACCATCTTCAAATAAAATATTTTCTACGATAACACTATGAATAGCGCATAGGAGAGCAGCGCCCAATTTCTCGAACGAGCAATCGAAAAGATTCTGGAGCATCTTCAGGTTTAGGTATTGTTCCCCCAATGATTGTAGTACCAAGTACTTCTTGACGAGCTTTAATATGATCCAATTTATAAGTAAGCATCTCTTGTAAAATATGAGCAAACACCAAACCCCTCAAGAGCCCAAACCTCCATTCTCAGATTCTGTTGTGGTTTATCCTTAGAGAAAAATACTGGAATCGCTGTTTCTTTTCATGGAATTTATTCTAGGAGTTGTGATCATTCCATGTGGAGGATGTAAGTTCATTTCTTTTGAGGTAATAGGAAAAGTAAACATGATCTTCAGTTCTTTTGTGCCGAAGAAATTAAAGTTAGTCTAGTAGTTGCAATTCAACAGTAAGTTGCCCTGCGTACTTTCCCTTTCCTGAATTTTCTGTCCTCGAGACTTAAAAGGTGGAGAGATCTTTGCAACTTCATATTCAATAGATTGTATTTTCACATTACAGACGAAAAACATAAAGGAAAGACAAGCAAAAGTGAAAAGACCAAAAGAGGACGACAAACTCATTCTATGTCAGTCGTCACATGTTAATGACATATTTGGCTGTTGCACCACCGATCTTGTGATATGTATACAACTTGACAACAATTCTAGAGGAGAAGATAGAGAGGTACCAATTCTCTTGGTCCTCAAGGTTATTTTCCTTATACATTGTTGGGTTTGAAGGTTTTTAAACCCAAACCAAATCGACAAAATCGATTTGTCATCGGCTAAAGTCAACAATTGTTGACATAGTTTAAGGCATGCTATACTCATAGATTAGGTACCCTTAGTATGTTGGAGAAATTTCTGGTGCTTCCTCGCAGATTTGTACCTGAGGATATGTGATTCCAAAATTTCTTACTGCCCTTTTCGTGATAGAAGTTGGAACGAGTTAGCTTATCCCTTCGAGGACTTGTCTTCTCCTGTATTTTGTGGTGCGTACGTCAATATTTGGTCTTAGACATATTTCCAAATTAGTACGTTAGGTAGCTTCGTAAAACTCCGCAATCTGCATAGACGAAGCAAAGCATAGACATAACCGATTTCACATTATCTTTCTGCAAATAATGGCCCAAGGCCACGTGATCCCCATGGTGGACATGGCCAAGACCTTCGTGACTCGAGGCGCAGAAATCACCACCATCACCACCGCTGTCTGGGAGACCCTTTTTTCGTTACAAACCGAACGAATCAATCAATCGGGTTTGGGGTTTGACATCCAACTGAGCTAGGGTTACCAGAAGGTTTGGACAATACAGATGCAGTCATATCGAGCCAAAATTAGGTGGAATTGGTGGGTAAATTCTGGGAGGCCTTGTGCTTGCTCCAAGAACCGATCTTGCAGGTTGCATATCCTAAAAGAACATGGATCGAATTCTCTAGTAGCAGATGTATTTGTTCGGTGGGCTACCAATGTTGTTGCTCGGTTGAAAATTCCCATGCTAGTCTTTGAAGGGACACGTTTCTTTGATATGTGCACTGGGGAGGTGATGGCACCATATCAACCACACGAGGGTGTTATCTCACATTCAGAAACCTTCTATGTGTGACTCGGGAAAATTGTCCAACACGTCTTAAACCTATTGCACGTTTGTCAATTCAGTTATAAACCTTTCAATTTTATCAGTTGAGTTCATCTGGTTAATTTTGGCCATAAATCGCTAATGTGGATGCCGGACATCTTATGTAACACAGTCGGAATTGATTTGAACAATTATTCATAATATTTTAATATTTTTTTTCGAATTTCTATATTATTTATTTTTTTTCCTTTTCCTTTTTCTTTCCTTCCCTTCTTTCTCCTCTAGCTGATTGTCAGGCCTTGTGAGGTTCAAGTCTTGCCTAGTCATGTCAAGGCCCGAATTCACCAAGTGACAGTGGGGTTCGGTTCACTAGCGTTAGGTGAGCCTTGCCAATGGCCTATAGGGGCAAGCTTCACCAAAGGCAGATGATGTCGAGCTCATTGACCCTTGCCTCTGCCTAGGCGTTGAACATGGTTGAGGCGCAACAACCCACCAGAGGAAGAAGAAGAAGTGAACCAAAAAAAAAAAAAAAAAAGATAATAAATAAATAAATAATTACTTGTTTTAATTATTAAAAAGTGTTCATGTCAGCATTGGCCCGTACCATACCGAATCATCGGTGTCCACGTAAGCAAATTTAGACCAAAATTGGTCAAAAAAGTAATTAGGACTTAATTGGCAAAATTGAAAAGTATTTTTCTTTGGCCAGAGTAAAATTGAAAAGTTTAAAAGTGCAAAATGTTTAAAGATTTTCTGGATAATTTTTTTTCGGGCAACACAACCCGCAGCCCATTAATCCAATTCACGTTAGCTTCATGGGGCTCGACCTATGAATTAATTTACGTAGCGCCCATCCAATTTCAAGTAAAGTAGCTAGATGGGTCCAAAGGCTTAAACATCGAAGGCCCAACATTGCTAATCGTCATCGTAAGCCGTCTCTCACGGCCGCGCGACAGGTCCTCTGTCCTGCTGGCTTCCGACCCAAAGAGCTCGCAGCGGTTGTTCATGCTTCACCGCACCATGAAAGCAATTTGCAACAGCCATAAATGGAGTTCGATCGAGCACAGGATTTATTGCTTCAAGCTCTATATCACTTGACCATGACAACGAGAATGAAAGCTAAGTCTTCTCTCTCCATGTTTGATTTGGCTAGTGGTACTGATTCTCGGTTTTTCCCGAATTTCCAGTGGCTTCTTCATGTCTCCTGATCCCCTTCGGTCCGCCAGCTATCGCTGCTAGTGGTTGGCTTACCACTTCCACAACTGATTCTAAAGCTTTCTCTGTTCGAAGTGCTCTATACCAGTTCATTTCCCATTCGTTGGCTCAGATCCTCAGCATCCCTGTGCTTAATTTGTTTGTGATTATCACTTTGCTCCTTTTGTTTTGTTAAAAATGTGTCATTTCTGGAAAATATTTTTCATGAAGTAATTTTTTGGGAAAATGGCAATATTTTTCCAGTATTTGGTTGAAATCTAAAAATAAAATGAAAAATATTTTTCATTATTTATTATAGAAAATCTAATTTGATTTTCCTATATAGACATACACTATTTATGCGCTAGTAACCACAACATTATTCCAATATTTGGTTGAAATTCGAAAATAAGCTGGAAAATATTATCCATTATTTATTATGGAAAATCTAATTTGATTTTCCTATCTATTTATGTGCTAGTAGCCGCAAGTAGCCGAGAGACTAGGCATGGGCACTAATGTCCTGGGTCCGGTTGTGACCCCAACTTGGCACTAGGATCAAGGCACGGGCATCCTAAATCCAAGCTCGGCCTTGATAGACCTAAGCATAGGCACTAGGGTCCTGAGCCTGGCCTTGATGGCTCGAGCCCAACCTTTGTGGATATGGGCATGGCCTTTGTGGACCTTGGGCTGAGTGTTAAGGATCCGAGCTCATGTACCGAATCTTGCGTTTGGTCTTTATGGACCAAGGCTTGGTCTCAATGGACTTAGGTCCAGGCACTAGATTCGGGCTCTACCTTGATGGACCTGTACAAGGGTGTCAAGAATTGAGCATGTGCATCGAGTTGCTAGGCATGGGCATTGAGTTTAGGGGCTCGCCCTTGATGACTCAGGTTTGGGCACCAGAGACCTAGCCCAGAACGCCAGGGACCTAAGAACTAGTATTGGGTTTTTGTGCCCAACATAGAATTTTGAATTCAAGTGCTGATATCTTATCATATTCTGAAAAATAATTTTCAACTTTTCAAGGAGTCCTGAAATTAAGCATAGGTTTTTCAATTACTAGGAAAACATTTTCTATTGACTAATTTTCCTAAGTGAACCAAATGCCAAACAATGAGTAAAATGCCAAACATCATTGTCTAGGCAATTGTTTCAAGCCATGTATAGACTTTTTTAATAGACAAACATGATCTTCCTTACCTCAATTTTTTTTTTTTTTGGCCCGCTCCTTACCTCAAATTGAAAACCCTTTGGTTGAGCCACTTAGATTTTCTCTTCAAGTTCACTAAGCAAGAAAACTATTTTCAGATCGAGTTGTTCCAATTCTAAGTCACGCATAGCAACTAACACAAGAAAAATTTGATTAGAGCTGTATTTAATGACAGGTTAGAACACATCATTGAAATCAACTCTCTTGATCTGACTATGGCCTTTAACAACTAGACGAGTTTTGAACCTGATGTTTTCAACTCCAAGAATACCTTCCTTTCTTTTGAAAACCCAATTACAACCCGCAATTTTCTTTTCTTTTGGTAGCTTGACAAACTCCCAATTTTGATTCTTTTCAAGAGATTCCATCTCTTTGTTCATTAATAACTAACCACTTTGTTGAATCTTTTGAAGAAATGGCTTTTTTGTAGGTTTTAGGCTCACTATACTTTATTAACTCTGCAATTGATACAGCATGAGCAACAAATCTGGGGACCCATATTTCTATGGAGGCTTCACCGTCCTTTGTCTATCTCTGGCAATTGAATACTATTACTCTTCGGGTTCTTCAGACTTAATATTATCAGTAGATGATTGAATTAGTTCCGAAGAAATTACTTTAAGCTCCACTTTCTCTGCAACACTTTTCAGATTTTCATCACAAGAAATAGATGATTCTTTCTTAGGATGAAACATAACAAACTCAATAAGATCGGCAGGTTTTCTATGAAAAAGTAGTAGATGGTGGTCATGGCTTGGCCAAAATTTGCCAAAAGCAGGAATTAAACTTGGTCATTTTATAGGAAGGATTGCCACCAATGTTTAAGGCTTCTAGTAAACCTTGTAACAAATTTGAGGACTCATACTTTTCATGTGGCATCCCAAAATTTCATAATAACCCCTGGATATACCATGAACCATGAATAGGTGATGGGAGTGTTATTGATTTATGTTATGGCCTTTAGACCAAAGAATTTTAATAGATTAATGCCGGGTATTTTAATGGAGAATTATTTGGGTAGAAATACATCTTTTGTTAATGGATGATCAAGGTTGGTGCTATAGGACAATTTGATAAAGAAGACTTTGTTCTTAACTATGCACTTTATAGATTTGATTTTATGGATTAATGTCACAAAGTCTTTTGGCCATTTTATTATGCAATTAGGTATTTATTTAAATGAGGATTAAGATGGATTATCAAAAATAAATATGGGCCATTTAAGCTTGGACTTTAGGCCCAAGTGTGTTGGGCCTAAAGCAGGCCAAGAGGCCCAAACCGTCGGCCCATGAAGGAGAACCGGATGGAGGCCATGCCACCTCCTCCATTTGTCCTCTTGATGCAGCCACTTGTCTCCTTGTTGAAGTCACTTGTCCTCCTCTTGGAGCCAAGTGTCTCATGCATGCAAAACCTAATGATTACAATCAAATAAGAGAATAAAAGGAAAAGGGGGAGGGGGATTTTGACCAGAAGAGAGAGAAGAGAGAGAGAGAGTACCGACCAAAGAAAGAAGAGAGAAAGAGAGGAAGAGAGGAAGAGGAGACACCGTGGAGCCCGCCTAGTCCCGCCGTCGTTCTTGCTGTGTTTTCCTTTCATTTGAGGCAAGTGAAGTCCTAAAACCTACTCTTTACATTGCTGTGTGTATGTGTAGTAGATGGTAAGTCTTGGTTGTGGTAGATGGGATGAGATTTCGGAGCTTTGAAGAGAGATTCGTTGGTCATGCATGCTGATTTCGGAAAGACCAGTCCGACCGTCCGCGAGTTTGTGTCTTACATGTAACTTTTTAGTCAGAATCTTGCTTCAATTTCTTCATTAAAGTTGTAGAGAACACCTTGAAGAACAACATACTAAAATTTGAGGCAAAACGAACAAGAAATGGTCAGTGAAATGATTTTTCTTTGGAGAGACTAGATCTGGAATTCGTTGTGCTGACCTTCAGTGATTTCGTGGTCTGTAAAGTAACCTTCTTATGAAAATCTCACTTTTATCTCTTAACTAAAGTTGTAGTGTACTTCTTGAGGTAGAACATATCAAAAATTTAGAGGAAATGAACAAAAATAGGTCGGTGAAATCGTTGTCTTTTGAAGAAACTGGATCTGGGAAAAACGCTGCTTCGACCTAGTATAATTTCGGGATTTTTATAAAATCATACAGTTACAATTTGATCATGTGTCCTTAATAAAAGTTGTAGGTAATATTCTGAGGAACAACATACTGAAATTGTAGAGTAAATGTACCACTAATGACCAAGGAAACGATTTTTCTTCAACACGGGTAGATCTGGAAAACGATACCGAGAATAGGAAAAGTAAATCGATTTTATCTTTTAATCCAGAACGAATTGGACTACGATTTCTTCATGAAACGTGTACCTCTAGGTCTTAAATACAGCATGTCCAAATTTCATAATTTTCTGAGTTTATTTAAGGGTTTAATCGAAATTGTTTTCAAAACTGTGCATGAATGATGTTAAAATCCTTTTTCGGTGATGCATGGACCTGTACGTATTTTGTGAAGCCTTTTTTGATATGGTGTTCTTCCCGAAATGTGTTTTCTTAGATCTTATCTACAATGTGTTAAATTTTCAGAATTAATTTCCATCTTTTACTAATTTTCCTGAATTTTTCATAAACAACTCGCATTCTGTTTAAGCTGAAAAACTGTTCTATTTACAGGTTATTGACTTGCTAGATAAATTATGATATCTTGGATTATCATTCGTGCAATGATGTGGTAACATTCATGCATATCATATGACATCATAAGATTTATGGATTTCCATGAATTCAATGAAGTTTCTTAAAACCATTGCATCAAATAATATTTTTCCCAATGCATATTATATGATTTTAAAAAGGGCTGATTCCAATCATTGGCATTATTGCATCAAATGCCATGTTAAAATTGAGATACATGTATAAATGTAAATTGGGATAGTAACAAGACTGTTGGAGGTGTGAGCCAACAATGCCCTGGGAGTGTTAGGATGCCCAGTGGCCTAGTGGCGTAATTCCAGAGGGTCCTCGGGGGTTTCGAGATGCCCGGTGGTATACGGTACGTAATTCCAAGGGGGGATTCTTGGTGGTATGTCAGTACGTAATCCCGGAAGCCCTGGAGGTGTGTGCCTGGGGGGATTCCTCGTGATGCTAGTTGGGATGTGAGATGCCCGGAATGTGGGGGTGCCGGATGCTCGGTTGTATTTTGAATACATGCTCGGAGGTTCCTCGCGATGCCTGGTTGGATGCAAGCAATAATTTGTGGGATGCAAACATTGATCCCTGGAAAGAAAAACGGATGAGATCCTTGTGAAAGATAAGAATTGAAAGTGAATCATGTGCATGGGTGTATGCATATGGCATGATGCATGATCTGCTTATGAAAATAAATTGATGCTATTTGACATTGAGAATGTGATCATGAAGGCTTGAATGGATCTCATGGTGATGCATGCTTGATAGCATGAATGATACGAATCATGGTGATATATGCACGATGGCATGGCAAGATATGCATGACTGCATGGTAATATATGCACGACTGTATGGTGATGTGTGCTTGATAGCATGGATGACATGAGTGCATGGTGGTATATGCACGTTGCATGGTGATATATGCATGAATGCTTGATGATGAGTGCATTGTGGTATATGCACATATGGTATGGGTATTCATGAATGCTTGATGATGATGGCATGGTGATATATGTATGGTTGCAAGGTGAGGTATGCTTGATATGTATGAATGATATGTGTTTTATTCTTGATTGTTCTGTTTGACACATTAAGTAGTGTGGTGGATCTTTACTGCTGAGTGGTTGTACTCACCCCTTTTGGGGATTAACATTTCAGACTAGATAAGATTCATTTGCTGCCACTGCCACCAGTAGATGGATCAAGTAGTTGGATATGACCGCGAGGAGGAGGATAGCAAAGGAAGGACCTTTTGGATGCCGACACTGATCGATGGACTTTAAGTATACGACTATTGGAGGAGATGTCGGTCATCTTTTGAAGTATAGCCGAGTATAGAAGACTATGGCATTTTGATGTATCGATGAATGATGTCCATATGGTTTAAGTAAATAAAAGTGTTCGGCTTTTACCTATAAATGTTTAGTTGGTGTGCATCGTTTTCTGAATATAGGGAAGGGAGTTGTTGGATGTGCTTCCATATATGAACTACGCAAGGGACTGATCTAAAAGTTGTAAACCCCCATAGTTATGGACCCGCTGCAATTGAAATTGTATCAGAGTGACATGTTATTAGGGAAAGTGAAAGGTAAGTGAACTGTGGCGACCCTAATAGATCAGGGGCCGTCGAGGGGTGCCACATCTGTTTTATTTTCATGATTTGCGAGATTTCGAGTGCTTAGCCAAGAATGAAATTCTTCCAATCTTTCTAGCCATTTTAAATGAGGAATATTATCAATAATAAAAAACTGTTTGAAAGAAGAAATTGGATTTTGAGATGGGTTATTTGGTTGGATAACCTTTGGCTCAGAAGGATTTGAATCTACCTCATTGTATCATCTCATTCTCACAAGTGAATACAATCCAGAGCTTCTCTCTCTAGAGTTTCTTTCTCTACGATCCTTGTGAGTGAGTGTGAGAAAGGCTAACTTGGGAGAAATTCCTAAGGCCGCACAGGCAAGGGAACGTTAGATCGATCGACCCGTGACATATGCATCTATTTGTATCAAGTTTTGGCACTTGAGATGTCTGCATTAATTCTGAAGTGACTAGGAAAACATTTTCTATTGACTAATTTTCCTAAGTGAACCAAATGCCAAACGATGAGTAAAATGCCAAACATCATTGTCTAGGCAATTGTTTCAAGCCATGTATAGACTTTTTTAATAGACAAACATGATCTTCCTTACCTCAAATTGAAAACCCTTTGGTTGAGCCATTTAGATTTTCTCTTCAAGTTCACTAAGCAAGAAAACTATTTTCAGATCGAGTTGTTCCAATTCTAAGTCATGCATAGCAAATAACACAAGAAAAATTTGATTAGAGCTGTATTTAATGATAGGTTAGAACACATCATTGAAATCAACTCTCTTGATCTGACTATAACCTTTAACAACTAGACGAGTTTTGAACCTGATGTTTTCAACTCTGTCGCGACCTTCCTGAGTTTTCTGAATGTGAATTATTCGAAAGGGCTAATGGATTACTAAGTCCGAAGACTTGGCACGGACCCTCCCAAGTCCTACCAATCGCGACTTGATGTTAAGAAATTAATATATTTAAACATGCAATTATACTCAATTTGGAGTCGCCACTAACCAATTAGGGTTGGTTAGAAACCCAAGTAAAGTATGGGAGAATATTTTACTTTTGCGAACTAGAGATTCAGTAGGTCCGGGAACATGGTTACGCTAGATTAGTCCAAAGCCCTTTCGGTACCTTTTTTATTTTAATTTTAAAAATATTTTGCAGGCAATGTTGATTAATTTAAACTTAAGCTACTAACATGTAAATGGTGGTCATGCGGGTGCACAATCAATAAAATAACATTCAATAAAAAAATGTTAATAAAAATGCATGCCCTAAACATGATTTCTAAATGACATGACACCTAATTTTTCTTTTTCTTTTAAAAATGTTAATTATATGCAATCTTAATTTAAAGTTAATATGCATGAATTTTACTTTAATGATATGTGAGATGCAATTCATATGGCATAACTTGAACTATCATTATATGTATGCAATCTAATTTATATAATTCTAAATATGCATGTGTTACGTGATATGGGATGAATGACATTGTATTTCTACATGCATGCTCTTTTATGAATTTTTTTTTTATTTTAATGATGATTCATTTTTTAATGCATATATGCAACCTATGCTAAATAATGATGATATGAAATGAGATTAATTATGAATTAACCTATTAACTAACCAAGGAAATGATCTTTAGTTTTTCTTTCTTTTTAATGACATAATGTTTTTTATTGAAAAGTAAGTAACTTAATGGTGCAATGATCATCTTTTAGCATTTTCTTTTTATTAAAAAAACAATTAAACTATAACTCATATGGCATGCATAACATTTTTTTGTTCCTCTTTTTGTTTTACTAAATGAAAATTGACTTAATCTAAAAATATCTAGGTGTGTTGCTTTAATATGAAATGTGTATGGACCTAAGTACCTAAGTTCTAGATATGACAATATTTTACTAATAAACAAATTCTAATTAAACCTATTATGCAAATTAATTAATATGTACCTAATATTTTTTTGGATTCTTTTTATTGAAATTCGGAATTTAAAAAAAAACTAATTAGACTAACTAAAGTGAATGATATTCTAATTTATTTTAGGAATCAATTTAACTTAAACTATATCTTATCTTTAAAACTATATAAAAAAATCAAGACATGCCAACATTATTTAAAATTAGCCCTAACAAAAATCACCCATCTAAAAGTATAATCTAAAAATTACAATCCTATAAATGCAATTCTAATTTACTAACCCTGAAAATACAGTCCTAATTTACTAAACCTAAATGCTCTAATGCAATATTTAGATTTTTATGTACTTTTTGATTTTTTTGATTTTTTTAATCTTTCCAAACAAGCAATTATTTTAAAAGAATGAAGATGAGAATTAAAATAACCGAAAAAATAATCCGTTGTCTCACGGATTAAATTAACAATTATTTTAACTCTATAATGATTTAACAATTGAAATGCTATCAAAATTCCTAAAAATTAAAGTAATTAAAAAAATGACCCGACGTCTTACGGGTCAAATTAATAATTACCCTAATTTGGGATAAAATACCTGCAGTTAATGCTTACGAGATTTATAAAAGAAAAGCACATCTCAATATTCTAAATTGAACAATAATAACAAAATAAATAAAATAATATAATATAAAATTAGTGAAAAGTAAGAGAAACAAACTACCTAGGAGTGGACAAAAGTGTCGACAGAGGGCAGCCACGGGTGAAGGAGATGGCTGGCGTCAGAGCTCCGGTGAGATCAGGCGATGTCCGGCGACGGTGGTTCGGTGATGGGTCGTGGTGGCCGGAGCTGGGTCTGTTTGTCAGAGGTCCGGCGAGGTAGACCTGCAACAAAACAGAGGATTGCCTCGGCAGTAGCTGATGGCTTCGCTCGGTCTTGGGCAGAGGAGAAAACCTAGCAGCAAGGAGGTCGCTCGGGCGTGTAGCAGCTCGCTAAGGCGGAGGACTCGGGGATGGCGGACGCGGTAGCAGGGAGGCGTGGCGTCGTGGGTCGTCACGGATCAGCACGATGGCAGCTTCATCGAGATGGTGGAGCGGCTCGGCAGCAGCGACGTGCAGGGGACGCAGCGATGCGAGCACAGTGGTGCGGCGTGGTGCGGGGACGCGGGCTCGCAGGCGAGGGTTCCTGGCGAGATGGGACAGCGATGACTTCGCGGGTCTAGCTCTGGCGGAGGCGTGTCGACTGGCTCAGAATCTACTGGCATCAGGGCAAGAGCGTCGGTCGAGAGTATTGCAGCAGCGGTGGATCGCGGTGAGGCAGAGCGCGACGGTGCTGGATTGAGCTGCTGCGGGGAGCGTCGATGAAGGAGATCGGAGGCACGAGCGTCACGGGATCCGGTACTCGGGTGTCAGAGGCGCAGCAACAGCGGGGGCATGGCGAGCCGGCTCGGAATCGGCTGGGCTGCGGGTTGCAGAGGTGCGGTCGTCGGGGGTGACGAGCAGCGATGGCAGGGATGCTCAGGCGGAGCTTTGGTGTACGGGCAGAATGAGCGGCGGCCTCGGACGCGGGGGCTCGCGGACAAGCAGCGATGGCCGGCGAGAAAGGTGCTGCCGAAGAAGATGAACAGTGCACTATTCTCCTTTTTCCTTTTCTTTTGTTTTTTTTTTTTCTCTCTGTCCTCACGTCTCCCTCACTCTGCTACTGTACTTTTTCTCTTTTCCTTGCTCACGTCAACTCCTCCTCTCTCTCACTTTTTCACTTTTTCCACATTTGTATTCTTTTTCTTCCTTCGACCAAGACGAAGAAAGAACCCCTACTGACTTTTTTCTTTTGCTTTCATTTTCCCTCGACGAAGAGAAGTCGCCCCACACTTTTTTTCTCTCTCTTCAGATTTCTATTTTTTCCTTCAATGAAAGACGAAGAGAAGCCCCCCCATTTTCATGTCTCGCACCCTCTATGAAAACTCGAATTTGTTTCCGCAGGTGGAGATTTTCGCTCAACTTCTTAACAACAAAGTGACTCCAAAATCACACGGTTGAGTTTTTGAATTCAAAATTATTTTTTTAAAAGATTTCCCTCTAATCAAAGATTATCTTCTATTTCTATTTTCTAAATTTAAATGAGGTGTCAACCAACTCCAAGAATACCTTCCTTTCTTTTGAAAACCCAATTACAACCCGCAATTTTCTTTTCTTTTAGTAGCTTGACAAACTCCCAATTTTGATTATTTTCAAGAGATTCCATCTCTTTGTTCATTAATAACTAACCACTTTGTTGAATCTTTTGAAGAAATGGCTTTTTTGTAGGTTTTAGGCTCACTATACTTTATTAACTCTGCAATTGATATAGCATGAGCAACAAATCTGAGGACCCATATTTCTATGGAGGCTTCACCGTCCTTTGTCTATCTCTGGCAATGGAATACTATTACTCTTCGGGTTCTTCAGACTTAATATTATCAGTAGATGATTGAATTAGTTCCGAAGAAATTACTTTAAGCTCCACTTTCTTTGCAACACTTTCCAGATTTTCATCACAAGAAATAGATGATTCTTTCTTAGGATGAAACATAACAAACTCAATAAGATCGGCAGGTTTTCTATGAAAAAGTAGTAGATGGTGGTCATGGCTTGGCCAAAATTTGCCAAAAGCAGAAATTAAACTTGGTCATTTTATAGGAAGGATTGCCACCAATGTTTAAGGCTTCTAGTAAACCTTGTAACAAATTTGAGGACTCATACTTTTCATGATTTGTGAGATTTCGAGTGCTTAGCCAAGAATGAAATTCTTCCAATCTTTTTGGCCATTTAAAATGAGGAATATTATCAATAATAAAAAACTGTTTGAAAGAAGAAATTGGATTCTAAGATGGGTTATTTGGTTGGATAATCTTTGGCTCAGAAGGATTTGAATCTACCTCATTGTATCATCTCACTCTCACAAGTGAATACAATCCAGAGCTTCTCTCTCTAGAGTTTCTTTCTCTACAATCCTTGTAAGTGAGTGTAAGAAAGGCTAACTTGGGAGAAATTCCTAAGGCCACACGGGCAAGGGAACGCTAGATCGATCGACCCATGACATATGCATCTATTTGTATCAAGTTTTGGCACTTGAGATGTCTGCATTAATTCTGAAGTGACATTTCCTTGCAGAGAAAGTAATGAAAGTCTTCCAAATTCAATGTCCCGCAGCCAATTCTGATGGGAGGCCCCATCATGTGCAATTTGGTCATGCATGACGTCTCTGCAGAACTCGACAAGTAGATTACCTTTTTTTGTTGATTGCCTATAACTTGCGTGATTGATGCAAGAGATTATGTACTCTGACTGGAAGACATTCATTTTCCACTCATCTTTCTTAATCACTCCAAATCTAGACTTAGCTGTTTTTTCTTTTTGTTCTCTTTTGCAATACAAAAATTCATGGTAAACACGGAAACTGGTCACCAAATCAGAAATTTTATAAACATCTTAAGCATAGCAGCAATCAAACTTGTCTTTCTCTTGTCACCCATTTCTTTATTACCAAACCCCTCCTTATATATTTGTCCCAATTTTGAAGTCTAAAAACAAAATCTCAGCTTTCACATGTAAACATCACAACCAAACCTTTCTTGGGCTTCACCAGCATTGTTCCTGAATCCGTTCCTGTTGCAGAAACTCTCATGAGAGGACAAATGGGTAGCGAAAACAATCAGCTTCACATTTTCTTCTTCCCTCTCATGGCTCCAGGCCACACGATCCCAATGACCGACATGGCCAAACTCTTTGCAATTAGAGGCTGCAAGTCCACCCTCATCACCACCCCCCATGACGAGCCCACCTTCTTGAAATCCATTGGGAAAACTAAGGATTCGGGCTTCGACATCGATGTCGTCACTGTGACATTGCCCTTGAAAGAGGTCGGCTTGCCAGAAGACTGTGACAATCTGAGCAAGGTCACTACAGAGGAAATATGCAAGCAATTCAGGAGAGCTGTCATGATGCTGGACCGACAGCTCGAGCTGCTAATAGAGAAACTTGCCCCTGATTGTCTAATCTCGGACATGTACCTCCCCTGGACAATCGAGATAGCAGCCAAGTACGAAATCCCTAGGCTCGCTTTCCATGGGATGAGTGCCTTTTCCATTGTGGGCGCAGAATGTGTGAGGCTCTATGAGCCTCACAAGAAGGTGTCATGCGATTCAGAGCCCTTCATCATCCCCAACTTCCCCGGAGAAATCACAATGTCTAGGATGCAGTTGCCGGATTTATTCAGGGAAGAGACTGACTCAACCAAGTTCTACAACGAGGTGAAGGAATCGGAGAAGAGGAGCTTCGGAGTCGTCATGAACAGCTTCTACGAGCCTGAGCCTGCTTATGCTGACCATTACAGGACATTCCTAGGGAGACGATCCTGGTTCGTTGGCCCGCTCTCATTGTGCAATAAGGAGACTGAGGACAAGGCACACAGGGGCAACCAAGCATCCATTGAGCAGCACGAGTGCCTCGAGTGGCTCGACTCGAAGCAACCCAACTCAGTGATCTACATTTGCTTCGGGAGCATGGCAAATTTCAATGCTGCTCAGCTCCACGAGATCGCAGTGGGACTAGAAGCATCAGGTCAACAATTCATCTGGGTGGTGAAGAAGGACCCGAATGTGGAAGAAGGCAAAGAAGAGTGGTTGCCTGATGGGTATGAATCAAGAATCGAAACAAAGGCCTCATCATCAGGGGCTGGGCTCGTCAGGTGCTGATTCTTGATCATGAGGCGATTGGGGGTTTCGTGACACATTGTGGGTGGAACTCGACCCTGGAGGCAGTCACGGCTGGCGTGCCAATGGTGACTTGGCCAGTCGCGGCAGAGCAATTCTTCAACGAGAAGTTCGTGACCCAGATGCTCAAGATTGGGGTCAACGTAGGGGTGAAGCAGTGGGTGAGGTTGTTCGGGGACAGCGTGAAGAGTGAGAGAGTGGAGGAGGCAGTGAAGAGAGTCCTGGTGCGTGAGGAAGCAGAGGAAATGAGAAGGAAGGTGAAAGCACTTGCAGAGATGGCAAAAGGGGCGGTGGAAGAAGGTGGGTCTTCTTGGTCGGATTTGGGAGCTTTGCTTCAAGAGCTCAGACTGCAGAGATCGGCTCACGACAAGATCTGATTGATGACCTGAAGCAATCAATCTTGAATATTAGGTTCTGGAGAATAAAACTGAAGAAATAGAAATCTTCCATTCTTAGATTCTATTGTGGTTTAGTCTTAGAGAAAAATACTGGAATCGCTGTTTCTTTTCATGGGATTTATTCTAGGAGTTGTGATCATTCCATGTGGAGGATGTAAGTTCATTTCTTTTGAGGTAATAGGAAAAGTATACATGATCTTCAGTTCTTTTGTGCCGAAGAAATTAAAGTTAGTCTAGTAGTTGCAATTCAACATTAAGATGCCCTGCGTACTTTCCCTTTCCTGAATTTTCTGTCCTCGAGACTTAAAAGGTGGAGAGATCTTTGCAACTTCATATTCAATAGATTGTATTTTCACATTACAGACAAAAAAATAAAGGAAAGACAAGCAAAAGTGAAAAGACAAGAAGAGGACGGATGACAAACTCAACCTATGTCAATCGTCACATGTTAATGACATATTTGGCTATTGTAACACGGATCTTGTGATATGTATAAAACTTGGCAACAATTCTAGAGGAGAAGATAGAGAGGTACCAATTCTTTTGGTCCTCAAGGCTATTTTCCTTATACATTGTTGGGTTTGAAGGTTTTTAAACCCAAACCAAATCGACAAAATCAATTTGTCATCGGCTAAAGTCAACAATTGTTGACATCAAACTTTGACATGGTGAGAAGCTTAAGGCAAGTTATACTCATAGATTAGGTACTCTCAGTATGTTGGAGAAATTTCTGGTGCTTCCTCGCAGATTTGTACCTGAGGATATGTGATTCCAAAATTTCTTACTGCCCTTTTCATGATAGAAGTTGGAACGAGTTACCTTATCCCTTCAAAGACCTGTCTTCACCTAGTGACAGTGGGGTTGGGTTCACTGGCATTGGGTGAGCGTTGTCAATGATCAGTAGGGGCAACTTCACCAAAGGCAGACGACGTCGACCTCGTTGACCCTTGCCTCTGCCTAGACGTTGAACATGGTCGAGGCCCAACAACCTGCTAGAGGGAGAAGAAGAACTGAACCAAAAAATAATAATAATAATAATAAAATAAAAAAAAGATAATAAATAAATAAATAATTACTTGTTTTAATAGTAAAAAGTGTTCATGTTAGCATTGGCCCGTACCATATCGAATCATTGGCATCCATGTAAGCAAATTTAGGCCAAAATTGGTCAAAAAAGTAAAAAAATTTGGGACTTAATTGCCAAAATTGAAAAGTATTTTTCTTTGGTCAGAGTAAAATTGAAAAGTTTAAAAATGCAAAATTTTTAAAGATTTTCTGGATAATTTTTTTTCGGGCAATACAACCCGCAGCCCATTAATCCAAATTCACGTTAGCTTCGTGGAGCTCGACCTATGAATTAATTTGGTTAGCGCCCATCCAATTTCAAGGAAAGTAGCTAGATGGGTCCAAAGGCTTAAACATCAAAGGCCCAACATTGCTAATCGCCATCATAAGCCGTCTCTCACGGCCGCGCGACAGGTCCTCTGTCCTACTGGCTTCCGACCCAAAGAGCTCGCAGCGGTTGTTCATGCTTCACCGCTCCATGAAAGCAATTTGCAACAGCCATAAATGGAGTTCGATCGAGCACAGGATTTATTGCTTCAAGCTCTATATCACTTGACCATGACAACGAGAATGAAAGCTAAGTCTTCTCTCTCCATGTTTGATTTGGCTAGTGGTACTGATTCTCGGTTTTTCCCGAATTTCCAGTGGCTTCTTCATGTCTCCTGATCCCCTTCGGTCCGCCAGCTATCGCTGCCAGTGGCTGGCTTGCCACTTCCACAACCGATTCTAAAGCTTTCTCTGTTCGAAGTGCTCTATACCAGTTCATTTCTCATTCGCTGGCTCAGATCCTCAGCATCCTTGTGCTTGATTTGTTTGCGATTATCACTTTGCTCCTTTTGTTTTGTTAAAAATTTGTCATTTCTGGAAAATATTTTTCATGAAGTTATTTTTTGGGAAAATGGCAATATTTTTTCAGTATTTAGTTGAAATCTGAAAATGAAATGACAAATATTTTCCATTATTTATTTATGGAAAATCTAATTTGATTTTCCTATATAGACATACACTATTTATGTGCTAGTAACCACAACAATATTATTCCAATATTTGGTTGAAATCCGAAAATAAGCTGGAAAATATTTTCTGTTATTTATTATGGAAAATCTAATTTGATTTTCCTATCTATTTATGTGCTAGTAACAGCAAGCAGTCGAGAGACTGGGCATGGGCACTAATGTCCTGGGTTTGGTCGTGACCCCAACTCGGCACTAGGATCAAGGCATGAGCATCCTAGTTCCAAGCTCGGCCTCGATAGACCTAAGTGTAGGCACTAGGGTCCCAAGCTTGGCCTTGATGGCTCGGGCCCAACCTTTGTGGACGTGGGCATGGCCTTTGTGGACCTTGGCTTGAGTGTTAAGGATCCGAGCTCATGTACCAGATCTTGCGTTTGGCCTTTATGGACCAACGCTTGGTCTCAATGGACTTAGGTCCAGGCACTGGATCCCGGGCTTTGCCTCGATGGACTTGTACAAGGGTGTCGAGATTTGAGCATGTGCGTCGAGTTGCTAGGCATGGGCATTGAGTTTAGGGGCTTGCCCTTGAAGACTCAGGTTTGGGCACCAGAGACCTGGCCTAGAATGCGAGGGACCTAGGAACTAGTATTGGGTTTTTGTGCCCAACGTAGAATTTTGAATTCAAGTGCTGATATCTTATCATATTCTGAAAAATAATTTTCAACTTTTCAAGGAGTCCTGAAATTAAGCATAGGTTTTTCAGTGACTAGGAAAACATTTTCTATTGACTAATTTTCCTAAGCGAAACAAATGCCAAACAATGAGTAAAATGTTTTCCCAAAAAATAGACAGAGCATTTTTTATGCTCTAGATGCACCTATTGTGCATGCTCATTCTCAATCTCGTTAGAAGTGTGGTTGTTATGGAAGATGCGGAAACTAAAACAAAATTGAAACTAAGAAGAATAAAAAGAACACCGGATTTACGTGGAAACCTTTGCGGAAAAATTACCGGGGGGAAGCAAAATCCACTATAGAATTTCAAGGATTAAAAATGGTGGAAAAACTAAGACTTTTTCTGTCTCAATTTCTTAACCTAATAATTTGAGAAAAAAAATATTTATATTGCCCCCAAGCCCTAACGTTGGCCCAAGCACATAAAAAAATTCAAGACATACTCAACAAATCTCCACCTTGGCTTGAATTTTGCATAAGTAACAAACAATCTTCTCATCCCATTAGAGTAAAACTCAGTTGCAACAAACATTAAACAAATCCAAGTAATGCTTGATTTGGAAATAGGCAAAGGCTTCGTCAACATATTAGTTGGATTATTTTTTGTACCAATCTTCAAGACCTTAATATAGCCATTAGCAGGAATATCTTGAATAAACTAATACTCTATATCAATGTGCTTTGTCATTTCATGACATATTTGATCTTTAGTAAGATTTATAGTACTTTGACTATCACAGTGGACAACAGTCACGCCATGATCCACACTGAGCTCTTCAAATAAGCTTGTTAACCATATGGCCTTTTTAACTACCTGTGCAATAGTCATATACTCTGCTTCTGTTATAGACAAAGCTATTGTATATCACAAAGTAGCTTCCCAACTACCTACACAACCTCCAATAATAAAGATATACCCGGTCAAAGACCTCTTATCCAGGTCACTAGCATAATCAAAATCAACATATCTTGTCAAAATGTCACTAGCTTTCCCAAACTCTAAACCAAAATCAAAAGTGCCCTTCAAATATTTCAAAATCCACTTCATAGCTTGGTAATGAACTTTGCATAGGCATGATAAATATCCACTTACCACACTAACAGCATGTGAAATGTCGGGTCGGGTATAAACCATGGCATATATAAGACTACCACTAGTTTGGCATCTTTCATGCCAAAATGATCTCACACCTTCTTGATGTAGCTTTTTTGGAATTTTCCCCTATTTCGATCTCGCTGAATTTCCTGCCTAGGATCTTCTTCACTACACCTAAATCATTTATCTTAAATTCAGCGCCCAAATGTGCTTTCAAATTCTATATATCATATTTATCCTTTGCTACAACCAACGTATCATCAATATATAATGATAGATAAATAAAAGAGCCACTTAAAAGTTTGTACAAATATATATATATATAGCTATCACATTTGCTCCTACAATAGCCAATTTGCACCATAAATGAATCAAACCTTTTACATCATTGTCTAGGCAATTGTTTCAAGCCATGTATAGACTTTTTCAATAGACAAACATGATCTTCCTTACCTCAAATTGAAAACCCTTTGGTTGAGCCATATAGATTTTCTCTTCAAGTTCACTAAGCAAGAAAACTATTTTTAGATCGAGTTGTTCCAATTCTAAGTCATGCATAGCAACTAACACAAGAAAAGTTCGATTAGAGCTATATTTAATGACAGGTTAGAACAAATCATTGAAATCAACTCTATCGATCTGACTATAGCCTTTAACAACTAGACGAGTTTTGAACCTGATGTCTTCAACTCCAAGAATACCTTCCTTTCTTTTGAAAACCCAATTACAACCCGCAATTTTCTTTTCTTTTGGTAGCTTGACAAACTCCCAATTTTGATTCTTTTCAAGAGATTCCATCTCTTTGTTCATTAATAACTAACCGCTTTGTTGAATCTTTTGAAGAAATGGCTTTTTTGTAGGTTTTAGGCTCACTATACTTTATTAACTCTGCAATTGAAACAACATGAGCAACGAATCTGAGGACCAATATTTCTATGGAGGCTTCACCGTCCTTCTTTGTCTATCTCTGGCAATGGAATACTATTACTCTTCGGGTTCTTCAGACTCAATATTATCAGTAGATGATTGAATTTGTTCCGAAGAAATTACTTCAAGCTCCACTTTCTCTGCAACACTTTCCAGATTTTCAACACAAGAAATAGATGATTCTTTCTTAGGATGAAACATAACAAACTCAATAAGATCGGCAGGTTTTCTATGAAAAGTAGTAGATGGTGGTCATGGCTTGGCCAACATTTTTGCCAAAAGCAGGAATTAAACTTGGTCATTTTATAGGATGGATTGCCACCAATGTTTAAGGCTTCTAGTAAACCTTGTAACGAATTTGAGGACTCATGCTTTTCATGATTTGTGAGATTTTGAGTGCTTAGCCAAGAATGAAATTCTTCCAATCTTTCTAGCCATTTTAAATGAGGAATATTATCAACAATAAAAAAACTGTTTGAAAGAAGAAGTTGGATTCTGAGATGGGTTATTTAGTTGGATAACCTTTGGCTCAGAAGGATTTCAATCCACCTCTTGATCTGGAGGATTAGTCATGAATATCGAAGAGGTGGCTGGTATAATAGGAAATGATTCAATAGCAGTGATTGAAAAAGAGGATGAGGATGAAAAAGATATCAAACTTAGTTCTGAATCTAAATTGATCGGAAGAATCGGTGCGGGAGGAGATCGAATCTCGTCTTTCAAGACAATAGGATCAAGCCTTTTTTCCTCCTGATTGCTCAGATCTTTTCGAAATGATTCTAACATGTTGGATAGTATCATTTGGTCTAGCTTCTCCTTTGTGGAAGTCAAAGATTCTTCAAGAATCTTTTCTTTCCCCTTTTCTTTTCTTAGTCGATCCATTTCTCTAAGTTGGTTTCGCAATTCTACCACATCGGTTTTGTCTCTTCTAGTAGAGGTTTCTGTAAGAGCAACAAAGATCGAAGTACTCTGTGATTGTGGAAGAGAATACTCTATTCGTGACAAGGTTGGGAATTGATTAGAAGGTTTGAATTTCCCTTCTCCAAGAAGTTGGTCTGCTTTTTGAGTTTCTTTATTTCAGCTTTTGGTCTTTCAAGAAAAGGATATCCCAAATGATGTCCCTGATTACAAGGCATGAAGCTGTTTTTGGAAGTCCACAAGCATCTTTTTGGTAGTATTATCATATCTTTTGAGTTTCTTTTTACTTCAACTATTTTGAAGTCAATTGTTTTGAAGGCATTGTTGCGTGCCAAAAGAGTCTCTAATTGCCAATTTAGTATAGTTTCCGTAATAGTAGTTTTCTTTTGCCTTCCATGTTCGTTCGCATCAGTTGGTGCAAGCATTTTTGGGAAGTGACGGTACCTTCCTTGTGGATCAACAAATTCTTCGGCAACAGGAAAAGAAAGCTTTAAGCCTTTTCGATTAAAAGGGGGAAAGTCTACATCATGGAACATGGAGATAGAATGATTATCTTTCGTTTGCTCTTCTTGGTTGAGTGATGTTTCATTTGAGAGTTCTAGTTGGTATGAATGCCTTTTTGCCCACTTTAGGATTGGCTTGTAGAATGCGAAAATGGTCGATTTTTTACAAGGGGTAGAAGGAGGAGGCGAAGGTGGCAAAGTCGGTGATGATGAAGCATATGAATTTGGTGGAGATAGAGCATAAGAAATCATGAACTGAAATTTATCGCGTTCTCCAAGGGTGTCAACTGAGAGATCTCCATTCAAATACCTTTGGTATATACCATCTTTTGGTTTTCAGGGTTTTCACCTAGGCTTTGTAGTTGGGTCCACTTCATCAGGAGAGTTTCTACAGTATGACCACTAATAGAAAGGATCCCAAAAGCAATGACCATAACGGTCTTTGTAGCAATGGACAAGATTTCCATTACTTTGGAAGTATTTTTTTTTTTTTTTTGGATCTCTCTTAGAGATTGATTCTGGATCGCAAGAGTCAATCATAAACAGAGTTTAGAAGATATAAGAGCTTTCTTCATTTTCTTTGCCGAATTTGATGGCAACAGTGCCATTCCTCATAAATTCAAAATTTGAGGACTAAAGAGGCTTCTTGTTTTGGTATAGCTTTTCATAGTTGGTAATCCAAGTCTCCGGAAGGAGTTTGACCAACTTCTCTTTGGGAATTTGCCTAGGGACATGGATGCAGGGTGCCTAGTCATTTTGCATGGAGATGAACAAGGCGTCGTCATTTCCATTTTGGAAATTTAGATCAAGGACGTGATGCTGTACTCAATAGACCATCTGGTAGTGTAGTGTCACTGCAATGGAATCAATAGTCTAGGGTGCTCCAATACGTTGGATTTGAACCTTCAAGAAGGAAAGTAGCTAAGGATCTGAAAAAGCAACATTGAAATTTGGATATAGGGTTACAAAGATTGTCGAAGCATTCAACGTAGTTTGGATGATGCCAAAACAAGCATGCTAGTATTCTAGGAACTTAGTGTCCAATAGGGTCATCCTGGCCACAATTGGCAAGCCTTTTCGTCCATGGAAAGTGAGTGCAAGACGGACAGCTCCATAGTGGATATGAGAGTATTGCTATTGGGTCCACTATTTGGGAGATTCTAGAGGGATTTGGAGAGTAAAAATGTACTCCTTTTCAATGGATGGAATATGATGCTGATCAAACTTGGAAGACCGCACGTATTCTTTCACTTCTTTGGGAGTTTGACGAATAAGATATCGGATAGAATGGTTGGGGGAAAATGATGAAAAGCGATTAGCAGAAGTAGAATATGGGTTCATAAGAGGAAATTGAGTTTCAAATATCTTTGTGTCATCACTAAAAGAGATCTCATAAAAATAGTCAATCTTAGAAGCATTTGACATAAAAAAAAAAGTCTGAAAGAGAAGAGGAAGATGGAGATGAAGTAAGAGTAACAGGTGCCTTGAGAGTTTCAGGGTCAGTCATGATGATGAGAAGACCTTTTCAGCATTGGATTCATAATTTGAGTGCAAGGAACTAACCAAGTTGCAAATGGAACCATGGTTCTGATACTAATGAGGGGATCTATGTTTTGAACCAGGGAAGATCAGTTCAGTTGTAGCAGGTATGCTATCCCATAATAGGTGAACCTTTGTTCAAGCCTTCCAGAGACTGCCTTTTAGCTGTGAACTACTCAGAAATTTGGATTAGACCATAAAGATGCTAAAAAATGCCATGATAGTAACATCTCTAACTTAACCAAGTTGCATTTCTCAAAAGATCCTACTAGGCTAGAGAAAAAGAAGTGTTTAGAAAGACATTGAGAGAATTTGCTTAAGCATGCACTTTATTTTAAGGGACTCTAAGGGACTCTGCCCAAAACATTACATCCTCTTTGCCTTTTATGGGCATTAAGAGGTCACAAAAAACAAAGATCAAGCTCACGAGTCTTAAAACACATAAAGGCTCTAGGATTCCTAGTCGGGAATTTCCCTAACCTATTGTTCAATCGCTCGCATTTCGTAACAAATGGTATCAAAGCTAGGGTTGGCTAAGTTGAAGCAAATCAATGATAACCGAAGAAGGGAAAGTAAGAATTGATATATTTGATTGGAATAATTTGGTTTCTGGAAGATACGGATTAAAGATTATCTCTATCAAATGAAATTGCACTTGCCCATGTCTGGGAAGAAGCCAGAGATGATGAAACAAACTAACTGGGAATTGATAAATAGACTAGCCATGGGTGTTACTCAGTGATATTAGCTCGTAATGTCGCGTTTAAAATCGTGAAGGAGAAGACTACTGCTGTTTGATGAAGGCCCTATTGGATATGTACGAGAAGCCATATGTGATCAATAAGATCTATTTGATACAATGTCTATTTAACTTGAAGATGAGCATAGGTACGTCAGTTACAGATCATATTAATGAATTCAATCTGATTGTCAATTAATTGAGTTTAGTTGATGTTGACTTTGAAGATGAGATGTGTGTTTTGATTCTAAATCCCTATTGCTTGATAGTTGAAATACTACTGTTATTGTTGTTAGTAATTCTTTTAGGTCAACAAGCTTGATGGTTGATGGGGTTTGAGATTTAATTCTGAGTGAGGACATCCATAGAAGAGAATTTGGCCACCTTATTTTTGCTACTTTAGTAGGTGAAATTAGAGGAAGAACTAGTGCACATGTTAGCAGTAGCAGTATATGATGTAGTTAGTCTAGGACAAGTGGTGCTGTTTGTTGGAGCTATGGCAAGATGGGGCATCTTAGAAGGAATTGCCTAAGCTGAAGAATAAGAAGGGCAAATAAATTACAGTTGATTTTGTAGATGATGTTGTAGTTGCGATTGAAGGTAATTCTGATGGTGCCAATTTTGTCTTGTCTATCACTAATGATTCATCATTTGATGGATGGTTGTTCTTTTCATGCTACGCTAAATAAAAACTGGTTTACTACTTTTTAATGTATGGAAAGTAGTAAAGTGTAGCCGTGGAACAACATTAAATGCGATGTTGTTAGTGTTGGCAATATTAGAATTAGAACACATGATGGTATTGGAAGGACATTGACTAGAATGAGACATATTCTAGAATTGAAAAAGAACTTGATTTTAATTTCCTTGAGTGCCCTAAATTTAGGTGGGTCTTGATATATATAATGAAATGAATCAAGCATAGTGGCCTATATGAATTTCAATGTGAGATGGTGACAGATTTCACATCGAAGACATCGAGTGCATTTGTTAAAGAGTCTGAATTGTGACATATATCTTTGGGATATGTTGGCGAGAGAAGCTTGAAGATTTTAAGTGAAAGAAATATGTTATGTGGTTATATTACTAATGAACTGATTATATACAGGTGTTATAATTTAAATCAACGAGAGAAAGTGCAATTCAGTATGACTGTCAGATAAACCCTGGAAACATTTGTAGGTTGTCGCAGTTTCCTTCAAAAAAGAGTGTTAGATTTATGCTAATAATTATTGATGACTACTCAATGAAGACATGGGTGTTTGTGGTTAAGCACGAGTTTGATGCTATTGTTAGAATCAGGTAGTTGAGAGCTTTGATTGAAAAGGAGATTGATAAAATGATCAAGTAAGTGCGGATAGACAATAGCATGGAGTTTTGCTCAAAACTGTTAAAATGAATTATGCATGAAAGAAAGCATAGTGAAACATGATACTATTGTTGATGAACCACAGCATGTTACAAAATTGATAAGCAGAACACTACTAAAAATGGCCATAAAATACTTTCTAATACTGGTATGACTAAGATATTCCTTGTGGATGCGCTTAGTATGGCGAGTTATTTGATAAATAGGTCCCCATTGACTACGATTGGATGTTGGACTCCTGAAGAAGTGTGGTCATGTAACATTATCGATTATTCTATTTTTAGAATGTTTGGTTACTCATGTTATGTTCGAGCAAGTTATGGTAAGCTCGATGAAATGATAAGAAAGTGTATGGTGTTAGGTTATGCACAAGGTGAGTGGGGCTATCATTTGTGGTACCCGGAAATAAATTCACTTGTTATCAGTAGAGAAGTTACATTTGACGAGTTTCAAGTACTTCTGCCTAAGAATAATTTTAGCAATGTTCATATAGATTTGAACAGTGTTTAGCTAGAGATGGAGTTGTAATTAGAAACTCCTGAGGTGGCAAGTACTGGCATGGCAATCGACATAGATGATGCTTATAAAGAGGTGGAGCATATAGAACCAACAGTTGCTATAATTACTAATATTAACAAAATACGTGTTCAATCTCCTGATACGTATGCATGCAACAATGGTTTTGCTTTATCTACGGTCAAGGGGGTTGTGTCAGAAAATATTTGTGGAGTAGTTAAAGTTGTATGTGAAGTTGGTATTCTGATAAGGTCCTCGGTTATGGTGAAGTTCAAGTAAGGTTTGAACTTGGATAAAATCTGTGACGGTTGAGCCCATGGGGTGTTATGGAAGAGTAGCAATAGAGTTCGAATTTTTGGCAGAATGATTGTGACTTGACTCAAACGTCAAGTCAATGTAGAAATTATTAAAATATATCTCGAATTTAACTCCATGAATAAAACCTAACTCAAGATAAATTATTATTATTTTGTGAATGCTCAAATATGTCACTAAAATTCTAATTCTTTATTTCGGGTGTTAAAGGATCCACGTTGGACAAGGATTCCGAGATAAACTAGAGAAAGGAAATATATGGACATCAATATTATCAATGAGCGTTGGAGCTGTTGAGCTGAATTGGAAAGTCAATCTGCGATGTTGAATTCGACTGTGACTCGGTCAATGTCAGAGAAAGGGATAAGAAGATATTAAAGATAAGGAAATCTTTCCCTGCGGAAGTCGGTTTGGGAGATTTGTTTTTATATCTTTATATATTCTTGGATTTTAGTTTAAGCCGTTGTTGATCAAAGTGCGGATCTTTGTGCCGTACGTGTCCAGGAAAACAAAGAAGGGCGTTATTCAAGCGGATGCTTGGTGTTGGTTTTGTTTATGAATTACATCAAAAAATATTTAGTAGTCAAGCCGATTAAATTTTGTGAGTTCAAGATTTGTTAATTTTTTTCGTAAAATTAAGAGATTATTTTGCGAGAAATTGTGAAGCTAAACATTACGTGAGTTATTTTGTGTAATTAAGGCTTACAAAGTATTGAGAGTATTGGAGTGACTCGAGTATGGTTGTAACCTCCATGTGTCACTTGATTTATAGTGAACTTCGTTAGTGTTATCCTTGTGGACATAGGGAACCACGTGAATTTGGTATTTCATATATTTTCTTGTTATGTTTATTTTATAATTCGATGGCTCGCTTTTCACAATATCTTAAGTTGAATCCGTTCGCATCCCCTAGCCACAACCTTTGTGCTTCATTTAGATGTTTCTCTCATCGCCTTGTTTATGTTTATGCTAAGGTGGAGTCACCCATCTCAATACGCTCAACACGTTCAATTTTCTTACAGAGTTAATGACCGGGAGAGGGATTAACAAAAGCTAAAAAGGAAAACTGTGGACAGCACTTGACCGAGTCTCCTCTTCACTGACCACACACTTCCCACTGTTTCAAAATCCCCAACCTTGTGTGTCATTGCGTGAGTGAATTGCATGGTGTTTGGGTCGGCCGAATCCTCTTCAGCAGCCAAGCGTCTTCTTGTTTTTGACCCCGTGTGTTGCGTGTTTCCTAGCGTCATTTGTCTGAACGTGTACTCTTGCTGTAATTTAGTTTGAACTGTGGGCTCTAATCAAGTGAGGATTGGTCATCACGTTTAATTTTATTACATATAATTTACATGTCGCATTGTTTAAAGAAATCCTTCATGACATATCGTACACATTCATCAGATTTCGTAGTTGCATATTAGGAGAACAGTCACCAAAATCTCATGGTAAACTCAATTCGGTATCCTGCATTTAGGAAAATTTGCATTATTCAGTTTAGAGTAGTCACGTGTTTAGTTTTGGGTCAAGCCCAAGACAAGCTCAAGAGGGATCATGTCTCAAGGCTCATGACATGGTGGTGAATGTTTTTTGCTTGCCTCGTATCGGGTTTCTTTCTGCATTTTTATTCTTTCATACCCTTTTTGATGCGTGACTCTGATTTATTCATATAGTCTTTGTGTTGTGATTCATTTCCCTAGAGAGATGGGTCGGTCACACGCTCTAGGATCATATTCAACATAAAAATATCACATGGACACTTAATGGACATTAACTTTAGGACACATAATTGGATAAAATACCCACATGTGACACTTATTAACAATCAATCAGGTTATACCGAAATGGCATTAGTTAGATAACTAGTATAATCAAGTTCCCGGATTTAGATCTCAAGTTGCATAAGAAGTGAGATACCATCTCATATTTTACTTGGTTTCCAACTAGCTAGGGTGAGCATAGTCAGGGTTGGGTTAGTCCAGCACCTAACCGACGGATCAACTCACATAGTATTGATCCTCGTTTTGGGACCGAAAACTGACCTCATTGATCTTGGGATTGAGGATATAGGTGGACCAACCGATCATTTTTTTGTTTCACTTTTAATATTCCTTAAAAAGACAAACATACTATTTCAACAATGCGATACTAAGCAACCAAATTATGAACATTAATACATATCAGATATCAACAAGATAAGGTAACAATAGAAATTTACACTTGTTAGAAGTAACAAACTGTAAAAACGAACATTCGAGGTGAGTAAAAAAAGGCAAGCAACAAGGTAAGTGAACAAAGGTGATCGGCCATGCGAGTAGGTGAGTGAGGTCAAGGCTGGCAAGTGAGGCTCACTCAAGAGGGTTCCTTTTTTTCTTTTTTCTTTTTTCTTTTTTGTCGAATTAGCACTAGGTTTCTTTTTGTTTTCTAATTATACGATAAATTGAACTACAAAGAGAACAAAGGAGGAAGCATTAGAATTTAAAGTAGACAATAGCATATAATATATAATATATAATATATATATATATATATTATTAAGTATAGGGTTGTTTTGGATTGGACCAATCCTAAAATTCTAAGATCAAGGACCAACTCACATAGTGTAGGATCCAAGTGTCCTAGGACCCTAGTCCCCTTGGGAACTGGATTGGGATCAGCTGGGTTGGGTTGGTCTATGGTTGGTTTGGGGTTGACCTTGGATTGATGCTCACCCCAACAAGCAGCCCCACAAGTTAGTGGCGACTCCCCCAAAAGTTAGAATTCTCTAGATTAATACTTTAGAATGAACCTCCCAACATAAAGTAAGATTATAGTTTGGGAGAAACCGCATCATATGAGAACCATTCGTCCCAATTCAACATTACCTTTAACCCTAGATCCTACTTCGGGAAGGTCATGACAAATGTAAAAACCCAAACCAAATTGTGTCTAAGAATAGCTAACCCCAAAAAAGATAAGATGGCATTAGTGTCATAACAATTATAAAATGCTTACTTTGGTGCCAAGACTTTTAAAAAGATCATTCAAGTACTACAATAATCACTTAAGCAATTCTAGAGATGAAAAAGTTGGTGTGACAGACCAAATAGTTTGGGCACTAAATTGTTCATATAAAGTTTTGGCATTAAAATTATCGTTTTTGAAATTTTCACACAAAATATTTGAAAATAGTGTGTTGCATAATTTATGTACTGAACAACGTCATGGAATCTATCGAATTTTCATTGACGAACTTGGAGTTAAATTGGTTCCCAAATGTCCCCTTGCATTAATCCTCATGATTGATCAAAGAGAAGCGGTCCATTTTCCCAAGTCCTTAGCTCTATTGTTCAATCTCAAAAAGGTCAGAGAAGATACAAATGCAAAATTACGAGAGGCGGAGAAAATTTCACTTCTCATGTTTTTTAGGAAAATAAATAGATTTTTGTGATTTTAAATGAGACTACTTGGAGAGAATGCTTGCTCCACAGTTTTCGCTTATAGCTCATGTCGCCCTTTTGTCAATTTCTAATTTTATAAATTATAGGGCAAAATTTTTATAAATAATCAATAATCGCAAAATTTTATAAATGACCTCTTTAGTACAAAAACTTCTTTAAAATGCCAAGTGACTCTGGCGAGCCGTATCAAATTTTTTGACAAATTAAAATCATTGGAGTCATTGAAATGACCGGTTTTCAAAGTTTGCAGCACATATATAATCGTTTGAAAAATTTCATCTTTAAAATGAGCATCATATAATAGTTGGGGCACTGACGCGGTGTTTTTCCGGCTGCAGTTGGATGGAGACATAAAAATGTTTCAAGCTTCATTGACCACATATTAGGTATACAAAGAAAGAAGTACATCTTAAGTGCAAAAACTTGACATGAGTGGATATATAAGTGTCAAAACTTTCAAAATGTACACTTAAATATTAAAATAGGAGAAGAAACATATACTTAAGTGCCAACAACAAGAATTTCTAGCTAAACAATTGACATGGCTTTTTCCAGCGAAATTTTTAACTAGTGTGGCAAATCTTATAAAACAAATTATCTATGTGACATTGATGTAGCTAGATAAGCCCAAAATGACGTTGTTTGAGTCAAAATTGGATTTTTTTTATATAAATACTAATTAAACTAAATTTAAAAAACTAAATAAAAAAGGAAATCACATCTGGGGCCATGAAGGACCTCGTTGCTACCATTCCACTATTGCTAGAAAGGGCTGGCGATGGTGGGCCGAGGGTCGGTTGGAGTTGTCAAGCCTTGACTTGTGGCTGAAATTTGGGGCGAGGGGTCGCAGCCCTCATCCAAATTGGGTGAGGGGTCTGTTGACCCTCTCCCAAAGGGGCCAAGGGTCGCCTCTAGCTAGGGTAGGGGTGGCGGTGGCAAGGGCCTCCACAGCCCCAAATCTTATTCCCTCTTCTTCTTTTTATTTTTTATTTTTATTTAATTAATATTTATACTAAAAGTAAAATTTGGGGGCAAAACCACATCATTTGGGACAAGGATGTTGAGTGCACCTTTTGGTAGTTTTGGCACTTATGTATCCACTCGTATCAAGTTTTGATACTTGAGGTGTCTGTATCTCATTATCTTAATTCCGAAGCGACATTTCCTTGTAGAGAAAGTAATGAAAGTCTTCCAAATTAAATGTCCCGCAGCCAATTCTGATGGGAGGCCCCATCATGTGCAATTTGATCATGCATGACGTCTCTGCAGAACTCGACAAGTAGATTACCTTTTTTATTGATTGGCCTATAACTTGCGGGCTTGATGCAAGAGATTCTGTACTCTTGACTGGAAGAATTCATATTCCACTCGTCTTTCTTAATCAGTCCAAATCTAGACTTAGCTGTTTTTTTTCTTTTTGTTCTCTTTTGCAATACAAAAATTCATGGCAAACACGGAAACTGGTCACCAAAACAGAAATTTTATAAACATCTTAAGCATAGCAGCAATCAAACTTGTCTTTCTCTTGTCACCCATTTCTTTATTACCAAACCCCTCCTTATATATTTGCCACAGTTTTGAAGTCTAAAAACAAAATCTCAGCTTTCAAATGTTAACATCATAACCAAACCTCTCTTGGGCTTCACCAGCATTGTTTCTGAATCCATTCCTGTTGCAGAAACTCTCATGATAGGACAAATGGGTAGTGAAAACAATCAGCTTCACATTTTCTTCTTCCCTCTCATGGCTCCAGGCCACACGATCCCAATGATCGACATGGCCAAACTCTTTGCCATTAGAGGCTGCAAGTCCACCCTCATAACCACCCCCCGTGATGAGCCCACCTTCTTGAAATCCATTGTGAAAACCAAGGATTCGGGCTTCAACATCGATGTCGTCACAGTGACATTGCCCTTGAAAGAGGTCGGCTTGCCAGAAGATTGTGACAATCTGAACAAGGTCACTACTGTGGAAATACGCAAGCAACTCATGAGAGCTATCATGATGCTGGACCAACAGCTCGAGCTGCTAATAGAGAAACTTGCCCCTGATTGTCTAATCTCGGACATGTTCCTCCCCTGGACAACCGAGATAGCAGCCAAGTACAAAATCCCTAGGCTCGCTTTCCATGGGACAAGTGCCTTTTCCATTGCGGGCACAGCATGTGTGAGGCTCTATGAGCCTCACAAGAAGGTGTCATGCGATTCAGAGCCCTTCATCATCCCCAACTTCCCTGGAGAAATCACAATGTCCAGGATGCAGTTGCCGGATTTATTCAGGGAAGAGACTGACTTCACCAAGTTCTACAACGAGGTGAAGGAATCGGAGAAGAGGAGCTTTGGAGTCGTCATGAACAGCTTCTACGAGCTTGAGCCGGCTTATGCTGACCATTACAGGACATTCCTAGGGAGACGATCCTGGTTCGTCGGCCCGCTCTCATTGTGCAATAAGGAGACTGAGGACAAGGCACACAGGGGCAACCAAGCATCCATTGACCAGCACGAGTGCCTCGAGTGGCTCGACTCAAAGCAACCCAACTCAGTGATCTACATTTGCTTCGGAAGCATGGCAAATTCAATGCTGCTCAGCTCCACGAGATCGCAGTGGGACTAGAAGCATCAGGTCAACAATTCATCTGGGTGGTGAAGAAGGACCCGAATGTGGAAGAAGGCAAAGAAGAGTGGTTGCCTGATGGGTATGAATCACGAATCCGAAATAATGGCCTAATCATCAGGGGCTGGGCTCCTCAGGTGCTGATTCTTGATCATGAGGCGATTGGGGGTTTCGTGACACATTGTGGGTGGAACTCGACCCTGGAGGCAGTCACGGCCGGCGTGCCAATGGTGACTTGGCCAGTCGCGGCAGAGCAATTCTTCAATGAGAAGTTCGTGACCCAGGTGCTCAAGATTGGGGTCAACGTAAGGGTGAAGCAGTGGGTGAGGTTGTTCGGGGACAGCGTGAAGAGTGAGAGAGTGGAGGAGGCAGTGAAGAGAGTCCTGGTGCGTGAGGAAGCAGCGGAAATGAGAAGGAAGGTGAAAGCACTTGCAGAGATGGCAAAAGGGGCGGTGGAAGAAGGTGGGTCTTCTTGGTCGGATTTGGGAGCTTTGCTTCAAGAGATCAGACTGCAGAGATCGGGTCACGACAAGATCTGATTGAGGACCTGAAGCAATCAATCTTGAATATTAGGTTCTGGAGAATAAAACTGAAGAAATAGAAATCTTCCATTCTCAGATTCTGTTGTGGTTTAGCCTTGGAGAAAAATACTGGAATCGCTGTTTCTTTTCATGGAATTTATTCTAGGAGTTGTGATCATTTCTGTTAGGAATTACTGAATCCCTAAACTGAATTCGACAATAAATCGAACCCCTAAAATGAATGCGGAAGATGAGCCCACGAATAACATGTATCACCGATCAAAGACACACCACAGAATTGAGCGTACCTTATTATCCACAGATTAAACACCAATGTTAGAGTTTGAGGAAGAATCTTGATCCCGTTCTACCAAGGAGCGTGTTGTTGCTATTAGGGGGAGAAAAACAGAGCGTACTTTTCTTACGTTGTTTGGAGCGGGGAGAAAACATTTCTTCTAAAGGACGTACGTTCCCTCAAAAGGTACATCCTTTTTATTCCTTTCCCTCAAAGCGTCTCCTCCAAGGGACGCAACCCCTCAACATAACATCTCATCCAAAAGATGCAACCCTTCAACGCACTCTTTTATCCATGGGCCCTAATCTTGCAGGCCGGGTTCTTAGGCCCAACATGGGTGGATGGGCCAATTTAGGCCCATCTACATAAATAAAACCATCATCTCCCAATCGCACATGGTGGGCCGAACATAATTCTCTTTACCTCTCTGCAACGTTCATACCAGTGAATAATCCATGTGACCAACATACTTTGAGAGTTCATTGTCATACATATGTTAGGAATATATAGTAGCTCATAATGGGCATCATACTTTGAGTAGATTTAGTATGCAGTACCTTAGATCGATCGATCACATTTATATCTCTCTTGATCTCTTTTTAATCATCGATATATTGTATTCACAATTATGATTATCCTAAAGACAGTCATAATTGGTCGACCAGTGAATACAAAACTTAGAATGTGATTCTCCATATTCAATCTTCCTCTTTCCTTCAAACTCTCAATTTCAGTTCAGCTTGCTTTTCTAGAAATGTCCCATCAGATCGAATCAATTTATGATCATTGGCAACATCCTAAGATAGCAATCACTAAATAGAAATCTTGAGAATAAGTAAGAGTCATGAGGGCACTAAATTGAGGAACTCTTTTCCTCAAGAGTCTCACACGACATAAAAGTTGAGATCAAACTTTTGCCACTCTTATTGGTCGTCTCATGCATACGTAGTATGAAATACGTATTACGGTATTAACTCATTTCCCATGGAGCGTACATCTACACCATCAATACTGTATAGAAAATAGTTCAGACATACATAATGTCTAACTTGAGTTCACATATCTACTCATTCACAAAATTCATTAGAACTCACATTTGGCATCATAGACAGATAAAGTAAAATATGTGGGTTATTTTACTTTCAGACATATTAAAAATTATGTCATCATCTTAACACTCAGTTAAGGTGACTTGTGTATTTTAAGCTTGAGCTCTCGATTATCACCTAGATAATAAGCTTAAAAACCGTCTTATTTCTATTTATTACACAATAAATAGAGGCGATTACCTGTGTGAGTGGGCTAATCTTTTATTTGTCCGACATACTTTCTCAACTTAATATAATGCACTAAGCATTAAGATGCATAAACGTCAAACAAAATATTCATAGGCATTAATGATGAAAACACAAATTCATCAAATGTGAACACTTAAATGAAATTACAATATTTAGTATATCAGCCTCTACGCAATCCCAGAGATTTCACATGGCCACAAAACACATCTCTAGGTATTGACTTTGTCATAGGATCTGCTACCATTCTATGCGTAGACATGTACTGTAAATTCACATCTTTTCGTGCAACCATATTTTTGACAAAATTATACTTGGTATCTATATGTTTGGTCTTGCCATGATATTTTGGATCTTTGGTGTACGCTATTGCTACTTGACTATTACAGGTTAACCAATAATGAGTCCGCAGCACTTTCAATAACACTTAAATGATACAAAAAATCTCTTAAGCCAAACACCTTCTTGTATTGCTACTGATAATGCCACGAACCCAGCTTCTATCGTGGACAAGGCTATACACGTTTATTTCTTATGATACCGTTATTCAGTAAGAAAACAAACCCAGAGGTAGATTTCTTTTCATCTAAATTTGCTCCCCAATCAGCATCAGAATAGCCTTCGAGTCGCAGATCTTTTCCTTGATAACTTAGCGTATAATCAGCAGTTCCCTTCAGATACCTTAGTATTCTCTTAACGGCTTTCCAATGTGCTTGACCTCGATTGGATTGATATTTACTCACTATTCCAACTGCAAAATATATGTCAGGTCTTATACACATCATAGTGTATATCAAGCTCCCAACAGCACTAGCATAAGGAACATGTTGCATTTGTTCTTTCTCTTGTGGAGTCCTTGGACACAATCTGTGGCTCAATCCTTCGCCTTTTGCAATAGGAGTATCTATGGGTTTACAGTCTTGCATACGAAATCGTTCAAGAACCCTATTTATGTATGTTTCTTGCGAAAGAGACAATGATCTCTTCGAACGATTTCTTGAAATCTTAACTCCAAGAATGTATGTAGCCTCACTCATGTCATTCATCTCAAAGTTGGAAGATAGCTAACTGTTGACAATATTAACAAACTTCTTATTACTTCCAGCAATTAGTATATCATCAACATATAATGATACAATCACAAATTGATCTTTGGATCTTTTGATATATACACAATGATCCTCATCAATCATTGTAAAATCATATCCCATAATGGTATTATGAAAACGTATATACCATTGTCTCGACGACTGCTTAAGGCCATATATCGATCTCAAAAGTCGACATACATTTTGTTCTTGGCCTTTCATAATGAAACCAACAGGTTGTTGCATATAAATTTCTTTGTCTAATTCTCCATTGAGAAAAGCAGTCTTTATATCCATTTGATGTAACTCAAAATCCATACTTGCCACTATTGCCAGAATAATGCGAATCAAGGTAAATCTCACAACAGGAGAAAATGTTCCCTCATAGTCAATTCCTTTCCGTTGATTATACTCATTCACCACAAGACGAGCCTTATGCCTTTCTATCGAGCCATCAGCTTTACGCTTAATTTTGAGAACCTATTTGTTCCTAGTGGCTTTACGTCCTTTTGGAAGATCAACCAGTTCCCAAACATAGTTTGATTTCATTGACTCAATTTCATCTTTTATTGCATGAATCAATTTTTCCTTATTAGAGCAACTTAGAGCCTCATTTACATTCCTTGGCTCATCTTCATCTTGCAGAGCAACCATAAAAGTTTTCCCTTCAATGTCAAAACGTCGACGGGGAATACTTTTGTGACTTGTTCGCCGTACGGAAGATGGTACACTTTGCACATCATTCCCCATTATACTCCCACTCGGATGAGATAATGATGATATCGTCTCATCATGTGTTTGTAATTGAGAGTGAGTTGAATTAAATTTATCATTTTTCATGTTACTCCCACTTGGACGAACTCCACTAAATTCATTATCTGGATCCAAAGTTTCAAATGGGAGTAGTCCTCATCTATTTCGCCCATTTTAAGAAAATCATTCTCTAAGAATGTGACATCTCGTGATTCAAACTTAGTTATACTCCCACTTTCCTGCTCACCTATGAACACATATCCTGTTGAGTGTTTAGAGTATTTTATAAAAATACTCTTCTTTCCTCTGGGACCCAATTTTTCAAATTTATGAGAGGGCTCATGAGTATAGGTAGCAAAACCCCATGGCTTAAGGAAAGTTAAGTCTGGTTTTCTGCCTATCCATAACTCATATGGAGTGGAAGTAACTGATTTGGAAGGCACTCGGTTAAGTATATAGGCAGCAGTTAACAATGCATCACTCTAAAAAGTTATAGGGAAGTTAGCATGCGCCATCATGGACTCAACCATTTCCAATAGGATTCTGTTCCTTCTCTCCGCAACACCATTTTGTTGCAGAGTATATGGAATAGATAATTGTTTTTCTATTCCTTTTTCATCACATAATTTTCTGAACTCATCAAACAAATATTCTCGACCTCAATCGGATCGCAATACTTTTATTTTCTTGTCTAATTGATTTTCTACCAAGTTCATAAACCTTTTGAAACAACTCAATGCTTCAGATTTATGAGAAATCAAATAGACATATCCGAATCGAGCATAATCATCTATAAATGTGATGAAATAAACAGCCCCATGCCTTTCTCTTACATTCATCGGACCACAAACGTCAGAATGGATTAAATGCAAAGGAAATTTAGTTCTTTTACCTTTTCCAAATGGTTTCCTAGTCGTTTTCCCTACTAGGCAATGCTCATACATAGGCAAATCGACTTTTTCAATGTTGCCCAACAAGCCCTCTTTGGCTATTCTATTCATACGTTGTTGGCCAATGTGACTAAGTCTAACATGCCACACACTCACATCATTATCATATGAAGTAGAAGACGTGAAAAGGGAATAACAAACATTGACATTACCACAATCAATATTTAGTACAATAAAACCATCTAGAAAATAACCACAACCATAATAGTTTGTATCCAAATACAAATTCACACCGCTATTATGGAAGTTCATGCTAAAACCAAGCTTAACCAACACTAAAACAGACACTAAATTCCGACGAATCTCTGGAGCATACAATACATCATGTAGGAACAAAGTGCGTCCACCACGCATGTTCAGTTGGCAGGTACCAATTCCTTTTACTTCTGCTCTTGAGTTGTTTCCTACATAGATCCACTTAGTTTCAGTTGGTACTTGTCGAAATTCCACGAAGGATTCTCTATCACTTACTATATAGTCGGTTGCTCCCGAATCTACAGTCCACAAAGGATTAGATTCAGCTAAGAATACAAAACTTGACACATTAGCAAAGTTCTTAAGAGTACAAGGGGTAAGTATCTTCTTTGACTCGTGACAATCGCGAGCGTAGTGACCCTTCTGGTCACAGTTGTAACACTTCACCCTTGAAATACTTTTCACTCGATGATTTTTTTCTCTCTTATGTTGGTTAGCTCTTGGTTTCTTGCAAGAAGGACTCGATCCCTTGCATTTTCACATATTGAACGAATCAATACGCTTGCGCTTAGAGCTCGAAACTCCTTCTGAGCTGGAAGCAATATAGCAAATATGTGTTTCCTTCTCAAATGCCTTGAGCCAGTCCTCTACTACCTCAATGTGGCGCATAGCATTCTCAATTTCTTCCATAACATGATCAAGAGCTTCTAGTGCTTCTTGCTTTTCAAGCACGCATTGAATTTTCATATTCAATATTTCACAATTCTCGCCGTTCATTTTGTCTTCTTTGTTCAAATCAGCAATTATGTTCTTAGTTACTGAAGTCATCGATCCTAACATATCAGACACATATGCACGAATTATTAATGCCTATCATTTATACATCCATTTTGCATAGACCCATCATATTAATGAATAATTTTAAGTATGGTTTCAGTATCAAAAGATCACTATGTTTTCAATCATCATCCAAAAAATCATAATTTAAAACTATTATTAATATAATCTTCTATGCAAAATAAGTTCAGGAAAGTCACTAAAACTTTCTTGAACTTCCCACGATGTATTGTAAATTAACATACTAATTTACAGCAATAAATAACATTGGACCTTCAATAATCAAACATGTCCATTACACTAAGTAATATATTTAGAGGAAAAAAATATCAACATAGAAAGAGATATCTACACCTAAAATATCTTAAACTAATCTAAGAAATAAATAGATAAAGTCTTTTCTAATCTATCAGTAAAATTCTCTAAGAAATCTGAAGGCACATTGGCCAACCAAGGAAAGACTTTTGAGGTGCTCTCATGCCACCTCCAAGGCACATTTACTCTACGCCATGTGGCACTCATCCCAAGGGTTGAAGTTTTAGTTAACTATATCCTATAGTATTCTCTTACAAAAGCTACCGTAAGCCTCCTATCATCTGGGACCACGTTGACCTTCCATAGGTAATCTAACACTGCTTGCCGTTCAGGTGGAAGAGTGTTCATTAAAGCCGGCACCTTCTCAAAATCCGGCATAGGATAACCATTTCAGATGATTTCTTGTATCATCTAATTGACCCTGACCACGTGTGATACTACATTACTGTCGTTCCACCGATAATTAGCTAACTCTGTCATTAGCCCTTTAAGTCTTGTATTTTCTTCGTCCGTTCTCGGAAATGCAGGTATGCGTGCATAACGCATTATAGTTTCTGCAACAAATGTAGTACAAAAATGGATTACTTATAATCCACAATGAACAAAAGGGAAAATACAGAATTTTCCATGGTTCATGCAACAAATGAAAAAAAAAAAGAAAAAAAAAAAAAAAAAAAAAAAAAGGGATTACTTATAATCCATAACAAAATTGGAAAATACAAAATTTTTCCTTTTTTTTTTTTTCCCGGCTGGTCAACGGTGGTCAACGCAAGTCAACGGTCAACAGATGACCAGGTCGAGTCAACGGATCAATGGGTCGGGTTAAAGGTGGTCAACGATCAATGGGTCGAGTCAACGGTCGTCGGGTCGGGTCAAATCGGGTCGGACCGATCGGGCCGATTGGACCGGGTCAGACCGGTCTGACCGGTCGGGCCGGGTCGAACGAACTGACCAGCACGTGCCGTGCGCGTGCACGGGCTAACATCATGCATACGTCAGCTGGCGAGTGCGCGGCACGCGCCAGGCTTCTGCGTGCGTGTCGCACACGCTTGGGAAACGAATCGACGCGTGCTAGTTCCTTGCGGTTGCGCGTGGCGGTGCGTCTGATGGCCTTCGGCGGCGATCCGCCACTCATTTTTCTCGTATCGACAAGAACTTCAACCTTGCGCTATCAAAAACGAATTTCGACTTGTAGAAAATCACAAAACAAGGTGAACAGTGTGCGGGTGTCGGGTTTTTCCGTCCCTGATCGACCGGCGGCGGCTTTTCTCGAATTTTGACCACAAAAAATTATTCAATAACATAAAAGGGGATCGGGAAACATGAACTAGGGCTCTGATACCAATGTTGGGTATTATTGATTCCCTAAACCAGATTCGACACTAAATCGAACCCCTAAAACGAATGTGGAAGACGAGCCCACAAATAACATGTATCACCGATCAAAGACACACCAAAAAATTGAGGGTACCTTATTATCCACAAATTAAACACCAACGTTGGAGTTTGAGGAAGAATCTTGATCCCGTTCTACCAAGAAGCGTGCTATTGCTATTAGGGAGAGAAAAACAGAGCGTACTTTTCTTACGTTGTTTGGAGAGGGGAGAAAACATTTCTTCTAAAGGACGTACGTTCCCGCAAAAGGTACGTCCTTTTTATTCCTTTCCCTCAAAGCATCTCCTCCAAGGGGCGCAACCCCTCAACGTAACATCTCATCCAAAGATGCAACCCCTCAACGCACTCTTTTTTCATTCATGGGCCATAATCTTGCGGGCCGGGTTCTTAAGCCCAACATGGGCGAACGGGCCAACTTAGGCCCATCTACATAAATAAAACCATCAATTTCATGTGGAGGATGTGAGTTCATTTCTTTTGAGGTAATAGGAAAAGTATACATGATCTTGAGTTCTTTTTTGCCGAAGAAATTAGAGTTAGTCTAGTAGTTGCAATTCAACAGTAAGATGCCCTGCGTACTTTCGCTTTCCTGAATTTTCTATCCTCGAGACTCAAAAGGTGGAGAGATCTTTGCAACTTCATATTCCATAGATTGTATTTTCACATTACAGAAAAAAAAATAAAAATAAAGGAAAGACAAGCAAAAGTGAAAAGACAAGAAGAGGACGACAAACTCAACCTATGTCAGTTGTCACATGTTAATGACATATTTGGCTGTTGCAACACCGATCTTGTGATATGTATACAACTTGGCAACGATTCTAGAGGAGAAGATAGAGAGGTACCAATTCTTTTGGTCCTCAAGGTTATTTTCCTTATACATTGTTGGGTTTGAAGGTTTTTAAACCAAATCGACAAAATCAATTTGTCATAGACTAAACTCAACAATTGTTGACATCAAACTTTGTCACAGTGAGAAGCTTAAGGCATGTTATACTCATAGATTAGGTACCCTCAGTATGTTCGAGAAATTTCTGGTGTTTCCTCACAGATTTGTACCTGAGGATATGTGATTCCAAAATTTCTTACTGCCCTTTCCGTGATAGAAGTTGGAACGAGTTAGCTTATCCCTTCGAGGACCTGTCTTCTCCTGTATTTTGTGGTGCGTACGTCAATATTTGGTCTTAGACATATATTTCCAAATTAGTACGTTAGGTAGCTTCGTAAAACTCTGCAATCTTCATAGACGAAGCAAAGCATAGACGTAACCGATTTCACATTATCTTTCTGCAAATAATGGCCCAAGGCCGAATGATCCCCATGGTGGACAAGGCCAAGACCTTCGTGACTCGAGGCGCAGAATTCACCATCATCACCACCGCTGTCTGGGAGACCCTTTTTTCGAAACAAACCGAACGAATCAATCAATCGTGTTTGGAGTTTGACATCCAAGTAAGCTAGGGTTGCCAGAAGGTTTGGACAATACAGATGCAGTCATATCGAGCCAAAATTAGGTGGAATTGGTGGGTAAATTCTGGGAGGCTTTGTGCTTGCTCCAAGAACCGATCTTGCAGGTTGCATATCCTAGAAGAACATTGATCGAATTCTCTAGTAGTAGATGTTATAATATATTTTTATTATTCTAAATGTGATACCAATTTTGTATTTCCCAATTAATTCCAATTTATTGCCTAATTTATTACCCGCGTTTATTACGTGATATTTGCCTGTTAATATGTTACCATAACGGTCTTGATGGAAGACGTTGGTAACATAAGAAACATAATAAAATGTTAGATCATTTGAAACACACCATCACGTTTGAGGGGTATTGACTAGTGGAACATGATATATATATATATAGATCTAGTGATTCCATATTCACAGATTGATCACGCTCCGTGCATCCGTCCAAGGTTTGGGGATTTTCTGTATTTGCAGATTTTTATCAATGACTGAAGGTATGTCAATCCTTACATTTCCGCAAATCGATCTCGAATTATGCACATATTTGTTTGAGAATGATAGATCGGGATCATCAGGTTTTATTTGAAATTTAGTCTTTCGGTTGGTATCAAAGCTTTGTTTATAATTTCTGCCTTGGTGAAAATTTTGGAATTTTTGTTTATTTTCACGTATTATGTATGGGTAAAATTCGGATCTTATATGGCTTGGAACGGAATTTCAAATTCCGGCCAAATTTGGGTGACCCATCACGCAATAATGGATCTACAAGGTCACACCACCATTAGGAAGAAAAACCCTTAAATTTTTCGGGATATTACTGATCATTGGAGGTTAATCGAGCGATGAAATTTTGGTGATTAGGATCTTAGGGCAGATCATTTTAGCCTTAATTCTGGTCAATATGTTAGTCGTTTTTGCCGGATCTTCAACCTATGGGTTCATCTCGGCATTTTCTTCGAAACCCATTGATTAATTTGATCGGACATGGGTGGTGGAAGAAGACCTAGGCGGCGAAATGAGGGCAGCTCGTGGCAAAGGAACGGCAGAATGAGGGCAGCTTGTGGTTTTAGAATTAATGAGCTGATTTAAATGTGATATACACTAGCTACAAAAGGTAATACAAAGAACAGATTTTTGGATGATCGATGATTGACAATCGATAATTGAGAGTGTTGATAATGATCAACCAAATCATTCACACACAAGAGCAATTGCTAGCACAATTGTAGTTATGAGATCTCTCAATTTTTCTCTTTTGTTTAACATGAGATAAGTGATGTGTCTGAACTAGAGGCTCGACACTTGTGAGGCTGGATTTGAAGAATGTCAAAACCTACAATGCAAAGAGATCAGGCATTCTGCATCTGAAGAACGTTAGAACTAGTATTACTAGAAGACATTAGATTTTTGTGTGGTCAAAAATCCAAGAACTTCAAAACTAGTGTTACCAGCAGGCGTCAGACATTCATAATCAGAGTCTGAAGAACGTCATAATCATTGCCACAAGGACATCAGACGTTCGTGCTTAGGATCCGAAGAACATCGAACCAAATTTGGAGCACAGTACAAGGATAATATAATTAGCCCATTTATCTCTTCTATGTGTTTTTATTAAAATGCACGAAAATCCTTTGGAAACACGTGTTTAAGCATTCTTACTTTCATTGCGATTAGACTTTGATCTTAATTACTTACATATGCATGCTTGTTTATCAAAACAAATACCAACAAAAAATTCCCAAGCTAGTTTTCGAGGGGACAAGTTTCTTTGCTATGTGCACCGGGGAAGTTATTGCACTATATCAATCACTTACCTGATTAAGAAACTTTCTTTATACGCAACCCACCTGGAAGAATTGTTGAAAAGGTCCTAAACATTTTACACTTTTGTCTGTCATAAACGTTTCAATTTTGCCAATTAAGTCTTAAATCTTTTCATCTTTTGCCATCGAGTTGATCCGACCAATTTTAATTGGAAATCAATAATGTGGCATTGGCCATCCTATGTAGTATGACCAGCGCTAATATGTATAATTTTTAATAGTATTTTAATAATTTTTTCAATTTATTTATTTATTTATTATTGTTTCCTTCTTCTAGCCAGTTGCTAGGCCTAGTGAGGGTAGAGTCTCGCCTAGCCATGGCTAGGCTCAAACTTGCCTAGTGATGGCGAAGTTGGGTTCATTTGTGTTAGGCGAGCCTTGCTAAAGGCCGACGAGGTTGACGTCATTGACCCTTGCCTCTGGCTAGTTGTTGGCCATCGCTGAGGCCTAGCGATCGTCAGCCATCACCAAGGCCCAACAATTGGCTGGAGGAAGAAGAAGAAGGAAGAGAAAAAAAAGGATGATAAATCAATAAAAAAATAATTCGTATTAATTATTAAAAGTTATCTACGTCAGCACTGATTGTGTTATGTTGAACAATAGTGTCTACATGAGCAATTATGACCAAAATTGGTCAGATAGACTTTATTGGCAAAGGTAAAATGTTTTAAAACTTAATTGACAAAATTTAAAAGTTTACGATTGAATTAATAAAAATGGAAAATGTTTAAAATTTTGGACAATTTTCTTCGCACAATTCATGCCCACAGCCCATTAATCCAATTCACCTCAGCTTCATTGGGCTCGACCTATAAATTAATTTGAGTAGCCCATCCAATTTCATGGAGAGTTGCCAGATGGGTCCAAAGGCTTAAATATCACAGGCCCGACGTCGCTAATCGCTGTCGTAAGCCGTCTCTCTCACGGCCGCGCGATAGCTCCTCCGTTCTGCTTGTTTCCGAGCCAGAGAGCTCGCAGCGGTCGTTCAAACTCCGCCGCTCCATGAAAGCAATCTGCAGCAGCCATAAATGGAGTTCGATCGAGCTCGGGATTTACCGTTTCAAGCTCTACATCACTTGACTATGACAACGAGAACGAAAGCTGAGTCTTCTCTTCACGATTTCCATGTTTGATTCAGCTAGTAGTACTGATTCTCGGTTTTTTTCCTGAATTTCCAGTGGCTTCTTCATTCTCTCGATCGCCTCTGGTCCGCCAGCAATCACTGCCGATGGCTGGCTCGCCTCTTCCTCGACCGCTTCGGAAGCGTGTATTCGGAGTGCTCTGTACTTGTTCGTTTCTCATTCGCCGGCTCAGATCCTGAGCGTCACTGCGCTTAATTAGTTTGCAATTGTCGACTTAAATCAAGATCGATGTGTTGGAGTTTATGGAACATGCATAGGAAAAATTTAATATAAATGCAGCGGAAATAAAAATAAAATCAAACCATTATCTCCAAAGACGTTGTTCGTATATTTTGATAAAAAAATCAAAAGAACAAAGAGAGCTAAACAGATTACCTCTTGTGATGTGCCCAAAATTACTTTGGTTTAGATGTTCTTCAATTCGAGCATTACAAACGTCAGATATATAGTTCGGACACAATATTAATTGTACGTTGAATGGAAAAAAGAACTCGTGGGTAATCACCATTATAATTGTACCAACAATCTCGTGAAAATAATTCTCCACACTCTTGATATTTCAATCATAGCACCAACGAGAGAGAAAATCTCTTTTTCCCCTCACGTGGTGCAAAATGGACAGCCAGAATTGGAAACTACCCTAATTAGGCCAAACTGGCCAATTGGTCCAGTTCCCGAGAGTGTCGATCTAGTTCTCGATTCTTAAAAGTGGAATTGATATCCGGATAGTTCAGTTCCCAATATCAATGGGGAACTGGATTAGGCCGACTACATATATATATTTTATTTCTTCAGAAGGAATTATAGGACTTAGTTAATTGTTTCCAAGGAAATATGAACGTGTAATTAGACAATAAGGTATTTGGATAAAGTATAGAATTTATCTCGAGTTCTAAATTTATTCCTAATCATGCTTTGGATAATCAAATATCCAGATAGGAAAATGAAAGAAAAAATAAGTGACCGATTCCCAATAGTAAAATCAATTGGTCCAATCCTTGATTCTCAATTTTGCAAGCCAGTCATCCCGATCCATCCCCTGATTCCATCTTGGAAATGGACCAGACCGGAACCAATAATCCAAACTCTCACGTGCGCAAATTACACACTTATTTTCTTTTTGGTAAATGTTGCTGATCGCATAACATGCTGATCGTGCACGTGTCCACATTGTTGTGTGTGGTGGGTGCCGCACCTGGTCAGCAACGGTCGCTGACCGCGTGCTGCACATTGTCAGCAGCGGTAGCTGACCGCGTGTGTTCACCTCCTTTTTATTTTGTTTATTTTATTTTTACAAATAATTATTAAAACATAAGAAGGCGCGACCGGCCTATGGCTTTTTGGGCAGATTAATATGTGTCCACTCTGGGCGTGCGTGTGCATCGCGCTCATGACCAAACAATAAAATTAAATTAAATTAAATCTTAATGTAATTTCAGCCTGACTTAATTCATTGTTGTGATTGCAAACATATTTGCAATATTGTCTTTCTCATTTAACGTCATCCCGAATTGGTTATGACTTGTAATATCCCTAGTTTTATTATTAAGCTGGTGGTAGAACTCGTGTTAATGCATTAATACTCGCAAGAGAATTGATTGCCGTGATTGACATATAGTAATATGTTATGGATACTTAGATAGTGTGAATGCTTTAAGAATATAATGAACCATTTTACCTTTAGCTACGGTGTAATTTAATCCATTTGTCTCACGATGTTCCGATCAAACAAAAACCATGAAATTTGTGTCAATCTACTAATTCATCATATGCACAAACTTAATTGGCATGCATTTTATATGAGGCATAAATAATTCACTCTTGTTTACTACCCCGATAGAGAATTTCGTGTCATAATTAGATCACGGAGGCATCATTATTGTACCTTGCATGTAACAAGGAGATTGATTCCATTTTGCGCACGGGTATAACTTTATACGTGAACAAATTATGATTATTAAGTATAGAGACGGATCAACAAATCGACAATATGCAAACCTGTGAACCATAACCATCTAACTCACAAGTCAAGGTTGTACCTTAGGTCTTAAGGTCATTTACACAAGACCAAAGTATGAATAATTAGTCATTAACCATGCTAAAAGCTTCTATGTTGCTAATCGCTTTATCCGTGTCACGTTTAATGAACTTCTCTTGTATAAGCAATCGAGTTTTAACTCGAATATCATCATACCCATTGAATAGTGAATCTTCATTTAGTTGAGAACACATTGGTCTTAAAAATATCATTAATATCTACTTAAAAATCTATTGATCAGGAATAGTTTTAAAGGTTTGGTCTATATGTAAACCCATCACACATATTATTAACATTTCAAGAATATGTTCAGTTACAACTGATTTTATGGAATCATTTATATATATATAATTAGATAAATAAAAAATAAGTATTTGTCATTAATTGATTAATAATATTGATAAAATAACTGAAATCCCTAGCATGTAACTATTGCATAGTTACTTTAGGGCATACATTTAAGACGATGCTCTCCATGAACCTACTGTGCATGCTTAGTCTCAATGTCGTTAGATGTGTGGTGGTCCTGCATCAGCATTTAGGTCACCTTGTGATGTTTGTATATGTGATTCTCTGAATTTGCTTTGATTGATACTCTGGATTTGCCTTAATTACCCCAATTTCAGTTCAGATTCATGTTTAACAAAAAGAAAGTTCAATGTCTGCAACTTGTTTGATAAAATTCTTACTGGGCGTTAATATTTGTATGCTTTGGATTTGGTCGAGAAGCATTTTTAGTCGATATGTTAATGCTGAGATTTTATGAGATTCTGTGTTTGTATGTAAGACTGAGATTTAGGAAGTGAATAATTGATTCATTGGTTGACTTACTGGTTGATGAATATTTCCGCATCTTTGAAAGAGAAAACGTCCATGATATAGTTCCGAATGTTTTCTCAGTCCTTTCGATGCGCTGATGATCAATCAAGAACATCTTGCACCATGATTTCATTTCGGGAGTTACCGCTGTAACGTTCAATTCATGCTTTGTTGCCAAACATTCTTGGTTTGTGATGCATTACCATTACCAACTAAGACTAGATGCTACTTTAACGAGAGAATTCGTGTTCTCGTACTTGGCTCAAATGACTGTATCATTGTCATAACTTTTAAAATGATTATTTAAGTGTCACAACGATAAATGAAGTGACTTTGGTGACAAAATGTTTGACATGACTTATCAATAGTTTTGGCACTAAATTTGAAATATCCTCAATTTCGACCCTTCTTTAAGTCCTAGCTAGAAAACTAAGCTAGATAGGCCAATCTCCTTGAATAGTAAGAGTCAAATGCATAAATGAGAGTAATGAATATAGTGGCTTAGATGTCCCAAGTAATTAATAATATGAAGTGACTCATGGAACAAAAGAATGATGATAAGTGATCTTGGAAGCAAAGTACAGCACCACCTCTCCTCCATAAACTTGTCACCTTGAGTTTCATAGGTTTTGACTTCCTAGTTTTTCAAAACAACTAGACCTTTCTTGTTTTTCAATTTTATGGAACTCCTTATGGCTTGAAATTGGAGAAACTTCCTTCATTAAAGTTGTTCAAAACATTTTGGCCTATAACATACTTAAATTTCATATTTTTCTAAGTTGAAATGGTCAGACAAAGGCTCAATCACTTATCGTTTGAAATCTGCCCGAAGTAGTAGAAACAATGATCGGATTGTCTTCTTGAGATTTTATAATAAAAAATTTCCCTTTCAAACTTGGACATTCTTCCTTCATAAAAGCTTTAGAGACATTCATGCCTACAACATATTAAAATTTCAAAGTGTTTTGTAAAGATTTGGATTTTGAAATGTATCTTTCTCTATAACCATTAGATCTGCTTGATTGACGAATTATTGGGTTGTATTCAGTGAGTTTATGCTCTTTCCATAGCACGAATTGGACTTAGCTTCCTCATGTAAAATGTTATTTGAGATCTTTTTTACAACATATTATAATTTCATAATTTTTCGAGCTCATTTGATAAGGTAACAATACTAAATTCAAAAATTGCTCAAAACTGTTTTTTGCCCCAGGACGAGAGAGTCACATGCCCAAACTTGGAGGGGAAGGAGCTGCACACCCAACTTGAAGAGCAAGCCAATCTAGAGCCTTCTTAGATTAGGATAAGGATGCATTAAATACTTTTGGACTCTAGTTCTTCAATGCCAAGTTGAGGTGTACCCTAAAAGAATAGGCCATAATGACACCTAACCTAAAACTTTGAGAGCAAGTATTCATTTCATCATTTCAAAACTTGGGTGGCCCAATAAGAGAATGAACAAATGTGGCCCTAGAGATTAGACTTGTCACATCTTTCTCCTTCGCCTTACCACCTTATCAACCTAGCCTTGCCATCCAAAGAAATCCTATTGGTTCATTTGGAATGGTAATGATGAGAGATTTGCCTATAAATAGGGGCATCCCTCCCATAACCACACCACACCACCCTACTTCTCCCTCACTTACTCTCTCTTTTTCTCTCACACCCTCTCTCTCTCTCTCTCTCTCTCTCTCTCTCTCTCTCTCTCTCTCAGCCTTGCTCGCGCACAGCCTCATCGGATGGCATTCTCTTGGTAAAACCACCTATAGTTCATTGAGGTTCATCGAAGGTAAGTAGAATCTCTAACTCTTGGTTAGAGCGATAGTTTACATCGTCGAATTTAGTGGTGTACTCGCCTTTATAAACCGTGTGTATATTGTAATATTCTTTTATATGGTTTGCTCATATATGCATGCTTGAATGTGTTCATGCCCCGAGACGAGGTTGAGGTTTGCTCGACTTGGAATCGACATTAAGTCGTGATGGCCTAAGGCTGCGAGACCTTAGATTAGCATTAAAGTGTCTTTGGTTCCAACTCTTGCTTGGTGCGGACATCCTAGGCGTGCGGCTCAAGCCACGAAACAATACTCGTGCCCGGCATTGTCATATAGCATGATGTTAAGAGTCATGACACACTCACTTGAATGAGCACGCCTTCGGGCCATGTATGAGTGGTCTAAGAAGAAAAGTAAGAATCGGCTTGTATAATGCACTTTCATGATGCACTTAAAGAGGGAAAAGTGCCTGTCACCACACAGTGTTGGCAGTGATACCTTGTTCATTGAGTGGGATGCCCTGGTCAAGCTAGGATGCCTGGATTTGAGCCTTGATGTCTCGGGTAAGCTAGTCCCAGGATGCCCTAATTGAGCCAGGATGCCTAGGTTGAGCCCAGATGCCTTGGTGAGCTAGCACCAAGATGTCTCGGCTGAGCCAAGATGCCCTAGTTGAGCCAAGAAGCCCAGCAAGAAGCCGAAAGCCCTGGTCGAGCCGGGAGGGCTTGGTCAAGCCAGGACGACTGTAAATGAATTTGCATGAGTGTCAGTTATGCATAAGTATGATATGTCTATATGTCTTGTGATAAGCCAAAGGTAAGTATGTGTTGAAGCGTGTTGTAATGGACATCTACATGTAGCCGATGTGTAGCAATAAGTTTATCATTGATTTGTTATTGACATTACATTACGAGTGTTATACCTGCTAAATTTTGATAATGAGGTGTCCTCCTAAAAGAGAATTAGGGATTTTACTTACTTTGAGTCCATTAATCACCCCGTTGTTTTTCAAAATTGTAGGAATGGAGGAATTACGGTCTCGATAGAGGAGTTAAGGTTTACCCAAACCTTTTTAGTATAGAGCATGTAGTGATTGTAAATATAACTGCCCGTGACGAAAGGGTTTGTAAATATAACTAATATAATTGTGTATTTGCAAGTGGTTGTTTTCCTAGCTACTTGTTATTGTCTAGGTGTTGTATGTATGCTTCCGCACGTGCTTAATGAAAAGATAAAAAGAAATGGGACGATGACGCACCTAGGACATCGTAAAAATAATCCTTGTAGCTCAAGACCACTGGAGATGGAGTTGGGGTTGTGACAAAATTGATCTCATAAAGTTTCAGCACTAATATGATCGGTTTTCAAGATTTCACAGAAAATATTTGAAAAGTATAGTGCATAATTTATGTATAAAACGTCGTCATGGAATCCATCAATTTTTCACTAGAGAACTTGGAGCTAAATTTTTATAAATTTTCAATCTAACCTTAAACATTTGTAATGACCTCTTTAGTACTAAAACTTTTTGAAAAATCCCATATAAGTGACTCTGGTGAGCTATGTCAAAATTTCAACAAGTTAACAGTTACTAGAGTCTTCTATGTGTTTCTATTAGGAGTGTTAGACTGATGATATTGGCCATATATACATTTTAAGTTTAGGTCAAAGTCTAGCCTATGCGTAAGGAAGAGTATTAGACTAATGATATTTGAGCAAGAAAAGAGGCGCTCTCGCTCTCTACGTGTAAGAATGTGAAATAATGATTTATGTGGCTAAGAATGGCCTACTGCTGCGTCGGAAGGAGACATTAGTCCTAGGCGGGACTATAAAGGCCTATAGGGAAACAGAGGGGAGAACCCTCCCGGGGAGAGTGACCCCTTATGCCCCTGTTCCTAAAGGATGGGGCTGCAGTAGGACTGCAGTCAACTGATAGGTGCCGGCTGCGGAATGCGGTGTCCCCTCAGCGTAAAACTAAGGGGGATAGAGCATCCTGGCTCGAGAAATATAGGGTTTGGAGGAAAATCTTGCCTTCTAGAAAACACATTAGAACCGGGTTTTATGGTCCCGAGCGGGACCTTAAACTGCTCCTTGGAAATGAAGACAAGGGGGAAAAGAAGCCCCCTTGGGCCGATCCGTGGTTTGGGTCCCCCGAGTAGGGTACCCGGGGTAAAACCCAAAAGAATCCTTAGCACGACGTTAAACTGCGCAACCCCATAACCAAAGGGAACCCCGACCAGGGCTTACGAGCCCGAAGCCGGGTAAAATTGGCTAGTCCTAAGCGGGACCTTAAACTGCTCCCATGGAAATGAAGACAAGGGGGAAAAGAAGCCCCCTTGGGCTGATCCAGGGTTTGGGTCCCCTGGGGTAAACCCAGTAATCCTCAGCACAACATTAAACTGCGCAACCCCATAACCAAAGGGGACCCTTTGACAGGGCTTACGAGCCCCAAGCAGGTAAAATTGGTTGGACCTGAGCAGGTCCTTAAAAGGCTCCCCCCTCAATCAGGTCCCTCCTGGGTTAACGGAGGTATCTTGCGCAGGTTTACCCGCCACAACCTCCCTTCGGGGGGTAGGGAAGCCACCTTGGATTCAAGTACGTTTCGAGCTTCCTTGACCACGCATTAACTACCCAAGATGACTTTTCCTTGCACAGAAAGAGACGAAATTTCCAATTTGAATGCTCCCTAGTCAATCCCGATGGGCGACCCATTTTGTGCAATATGGTCATGCGTGATGTCTCTTTTTAATTTTATGGTTTTCAAAGAATCAAGATCTGTCGTAGTATTGCAGCGTTCCACAAGTACGTAGACACTGATAGTGTTACCTGTTCGAATGATTGGCCTGTAGACTTGCCACTTGCCACAGTTCCTAAGTATAATGATGTGGATAGGTTCATTCTGTATAACCTCACCTGGAAGTTCTCTCTGCATGGCGAAGGAACATTCTTGCATGCTTGATGTAAGAGTGTCTCATGTTGACTAGAAGACATATATGTTTGACTCATCTATTTCTTATACCCTCCAAATCTAGACTCGGTTTTTTTTTTTTTTTTTTTTTTTTTCTCTCTCTTGCGATCCCGAAATTCTTGGCATACTCGGAATCTGGCCAACCATTTAAATCAGGATTTCTACAAGACATCAGACATCTAAAGCATGGAAGAGATCAAACTTGTCCTTATCTGATCACCCTCTTCTTTATTCACAAAACCCCTCCTTATAAATTTGTCCACGGTTTTGACCAAAAGTTATGACAGACCTCAGCTTTCAAACGTCAACAGCATCACATCCAAAGCTTTCTTGTGCTTCAGCTTCATCAGTCGTGAATACATTATCGACAAAGAGTAGATGCTATTTGAACTATAGAAGTCTCGTTCTAGCACTCTATTCACATGAATGTAAAAACCCAAGACAATCTATAGATGAGAATAGCTTACCTTGCAAGCAGCATAAGACAGCATTAATGTTATAATTATTATAAGATATTCTATTTGGTACCAAACTTTTAAAATTATTATTTGAGTGTCTTAGCAATAAATTAAGTAACTCTAGCGACGAAAAATTTAACATGACTTATCAAATAGTTTTGGCACTAAATTAGCCTCATAAAGTTTTGGCACCGAAATGATCGGTTTTAAAATACCACACAAAATATTTGAAAATAGTGTGGTGTGTAATTTATGTACTGTAAAACGTCACGGAAACCATCAATCTTCAACCGGAAAACTTGGAGTTAAATTGGTTCCAAATGTTCCCTTCCATTAATCCTTCCAGTTGATCAAAGGTAGTCCATTTTGACAAGTCTCCTAGCTCTGATCTTCAATCTCAAAACAGAGCAAGGTCAGAGAAGACACGAATGCAAAGTTACGAGAGGTGAAGAAAGTTTTACTTACTTTTTTTTTTTTTTTTAAAGAAACCAAATAAATTTTTGTGATTTTAGATGAAATTATTAGGAGAGAATGTTTCATTCACGATTGTGCTTTTGAGACCTTTGAAACAAATAAAATTAATGGCATAGTTAGAATATTTGCTATGTGATTTTTGCTTTTGGCTCGCTTTGCCCTCTTGTCAATTTCTAATTTTTAAATTCTAGAGCAAAATTTCTATTAGTAATCAATATAGTCCCAAAACTTTACCAACGACCTCTTTAGTACAAAGTATCTTGAAAACTCCAAATTAAGTGACTCCGGCAAGTCATGTCAAATTTTCTGACAAATTAGAGTCATTGGACTTATTTGAGTGATTGTTCTTTCAAGAATCATAGCACATAAATAATCGTTTGCAAAGTTTTATCATCAAAATAAGCATTGTACAATAGTTAGGGCATTGGTGCCCTGTTTTTCCCACTGCAGTTGGATGGACACATGAATATGTTTCAAGCTTCAGTGACCCGAATTTGTTATCCAAATGACCTTTCCTTGCGCACAGAGTACTGAACTTTCCAAATTAGATGTCCTGTACCCAATTCTGATCGGAGATCCATCTTACGCAATTGGTCATGGATGACGTCTCTGCAGAACTGGACAAGTAAATAGATAACTATCTTTTTCATTGATTTGACCTAAAACGTGCATGCTTGACGTAAGAGATGATGTAATCTTGACCAGAAGAAATAAAACTTCTCTCACCTCCCCCTTTCTTTATTCCCCCCAAACCCCTCCTTATAAATTTGTCCTCGGTTTGTAAGTCTAAAAGCAAACCTTAGCTTTCAAAAGTCAACAGCATCGCAACCCGAACCATTCTTGTACTTCACCACCATCATTCCCGAAAACGTTTCTGTAGCAGAAACTCTCTGAGAGGCCAAATGGATTGTGAAAGCCATCAGCTTCACATTTCTTCTTCCCTTTCGTGGCTCCAGGCCACATGATCCCAATGATCGACATGGCCAAACTATTCGCCATTAGAGGCTGCAAGTCCACTCTTATCGCCACCCCCCATGACGAGCCCACCTTCTTGAAATCCATCGCCAAAGCCAAGGATTCGGGCTTCGACATCGATGTCGTCACAGTGACATTGCCCCTGAAAGAGGTCGGCTTGCCGGAAGACTGTGACAATCTGAACAAGGTCACTACGGTGGAAATACGCAAGCAATTCATGAGAGCTATCATGATGCTGGACCAACAGCTCGAGCTGCTGATAGAAAAACTTGCCCCTGATTGTCTAGTCTCGGACATTTTCGTCCCATGGACAACCGAGATCGCAGCCAAGTGGGGAATCCCTAGGCTCGTTTTCCACGGGACAAGTGCCTTCTCCATTTCTGGCACAGAATGTGTGAGGATCTATGAGCCTCATAAGAAGGTGTCACACGATTCGGAGCCCTTCATCATCCCCAACTTCCCTGGAGAAATCACAATGTCAGGATGCAGTTGCCGGACTTTTATAGGGAAGAGACCGAGTTCACCAAGTTCATCAACGAGGTAAAGGAATCGGAGAAGAGGAGCTTCGGAGTCGTCATAAACAGCTTCTACGAGCTCGAGCCAGCTTACGCTGACCATTACAGGACATTCATTGGGAGACGATCCTGGTTCGTTGGCCCGCTCTCATTGTGCAATAAGGAGAGTGAGGACAAAGCACACAGGGCAACCAAGCATCCATCGACCAGCACGAGTGCCTCAAGTGGCTCGACTCGAAGCAACCCAACTCAGTGATATATATTTGCTTCGGAAGCATGGCAAATTTCAATGCTGCTCAGCTCCACGAGATCGCAGTTGGACTAGAAGCATCAAATCAACAATTCATTTGGGTGGTGAAGAAGGACCCGAATGTGGAAGAAGGCAAAGAAGAGTGGTTGCCTGATGGGTACGAATCAAGAATCCGAAACAAGGGCCTCATAATCAGGGGCTGGGCTCCTCAGGTGCTGATTCTCGATCATGAGGCGATTGGGGGTTTTGTGACACATTGCGGGTGGAACTCCACACTGGAGGCGATCACGGCCGGCGTGCCAATGGTGACTTGGCCGGTAGCGGCAGAGCAATTCTTCAACGAGAAGTTTGTGACCCAGGTTCTCAAGATAGGGGTCAACATAGGGGTGAAGCAGTGGGTGAGGTTGTTCGGCGACAGCGTGAAGAGCGAGAGAGTGAAGGAGGCAGTGAAGAGAGTCCTGGTGGGTGAGGAAGCAGAGGAAATGAGGAGGAGAGCGAAAGCACTTGCAGAGATGGCAAGAGGGGCTGTGGAAGAAGGGGGATCTTCTTGGTCTGATTTGGGAACTCTGCTTCAAGAGCTGGGACAGCAGAGATTGGCTCACATCAAGAAGATCTGATTCATGACTTGAAGCAATCAATCTTGAAATTTTGGTTGTGCAGAAATCATCCATTCTCAGTTTCTGTTGTGGCTTAGCCGTAGAGAAAATGCTAGATTTGCCGTTTCTTTTCGTGGATTTAGTTTACGAGTTGTGATCATTCAATGTGTAGGATAAGCCTTTATTTCTTTTGAGATAAAGGAAAAGTATGCATTGTCTTGAATTCTGTGGTGCCAAAGATATAAAAAGTTGGTGCAAAGTCTTCTGTATGCTTTGTCTCAACCCGGTCAAAAGGGGATGGTTGAATCTGACAACCTATCTTTAGTTTAGCAAGACCTTGGGTGCTGAGCAACCCACGTGGGAGGAAAGATAACTGGTCAAAGCGTGCAGCACTTTACTGACATTTTTGCCCAAACTTTCGCTTAGTCCATCGTTCTAGAACTGAGAGTAATGTCGCCGGTTCGGTCGTCAAAGCTCGACTCCTCAACACTGTTTCTTTTTTGTCCAAAAAAAAAAAAAAAAAAAACACTGTTTCTTTTAAGTGGGTTTCATTTCTCTCGCACC